>JAABOM020000049.1:8778267-8788290 GCA_011800125.2 Solanum clarkiae
ACGATTTCTAACTCCCAAGAATAATTTATATAAAAGTAATTCACTTGATCTCAACCTTTAAAATAGTCACTTAAGTTTCGAATTGTTCAAAATTTCTAATATGTGATCAACTTTCACAAACGTTCCAATAATTAAAAAAAAATGGGTTCTAACAGTATCAAAAGTCTTCTTGACAATGCGGTGATCAAGTGGCGTGTCCCACTAGTTATAGTGGCGGTGCAAGATGAATAGCAGATTCAGTTGGTGATGTTGACTCTTGACTCGAGCAAGTCTATATCAGGTTACCTGATTACATTTGTAAGGGGAGTTGTGGCATGACAGTCAAAATTACAAAAGTGTGTAGCCCTCCAATTGTCGGGAGGGGGAGATTATTGAGTGGGTCCCTCCAACTGGAGGGCCCACACGTTTTTTGACAGTCAAATTTGGCAACCAAGGCAATTTGGTTGCAAATTGACAACATGTATACATGGTTGGTTGGTGAATTTTTCCTTTTTTGTCAACAAAGGAGGCAAACCATTGCCTATATAAAGGAGTCTTTAGCTCCTTCATTTCACAAGATTCAGAGAGGAAAAAAAAAAAAAAAGCTACAGGAAACATAAATAAATAGTATGTATTTCTTTATTCTATGAGGTATACCATATACTATAAAATAAAATAGTCTGTGAAGGAAAAATTAGAGTGTGTGCTTAAGAAATATTTTTTCCTAAAAGAAATAGTGTGTCTCTATTTATTGATATTTTTCTCTGAGTGCCTACTATTTGTAATAGTAGAGGAAATTATACACTTGTGCCTACTATTTTTAATAGTAGAAGAAAATATAGTAGAAGTGTTATTTGTGGACATAGCAAAAAAGTTTTGGGTGAACCACGTTAAATTTTCTGGTGTCCATTTTGCTTTATTTATTCCTCCTAAATTTTATTGCTCGCTCCGCTGCGTGAGCCGCAACAATAACTTGTGATCCTTAAATTTGGTATGCATTTACTGCATGAAATTTGATTTCAATCATTTTGTTTAGAAAAGTGAGAGAATCAGAAAATTTTTACCAAGATAATGGCAACATTTGGTGAAACACTCTCACTGTGGTCACAAGACTTTGTTTAAGAGATGTCTTCTTAGAATTGGTCTATATTAGTGTTTTTTTTTTTTTTTCAAAAAACGTGTGTTGACTGTTTTTTTTAAATTAATTAATTAATAAGGTTTTGTTTTAACTTAGCAAATAACTTGTTATTTTTTTATTTTAGGCACTCGATTATCTTAAATTCTGAAAGTAGATCGTAATTGTTTTTGGTTAACACCATATAAGATCGTTTTGTACAGATGATTGTATAATTATTTCATGTGTGGTTTGTCCTGATTACTTTCTGTATATGTTACAGAAAATCATGGTATTTATAAGGACACCCAAATGAATTTTCACAAAGCAACAGAAGAATAAGGTGAGAGTTATGATTCACAATTTGGTTAATATCCCACCAAAATCCAATGTTCAATATGATGATCACGAGATTTGTGAAACACATAACTAGAATTAACGAGTTAATTCAAGAAATTGTGTGGGCGGGGGGCTTAGTAACCACAAAGAAGAAGTATATGGCCTTGCGATCTACATTGTCAGAAAATTTTCAAAATAAATTACTTGACAAATCTTGGGATAAGTTGAATCTCAAAAGATCGAGATCTTACAAGTTATTGGTCCAACATTTTATGGATGAATATGTTGATTTGGAAGTTAAGAAGAATGTGTGTCATTCTAATTGGCTGCCTATAAGATATAAATTGTATTTGGACTTGCGTATATATTTTATTTTATCTATTCCTATCCACAAAGAGATATTACAGTGATCATGTGTATTATATTTATATAATAATTATTTATATGTAAAATGATTTATGTGAATTTATATGTTAATTATTAGTAAGTGTTTTTATATATGTTGTAGAATTCATGTATATCTAATCTTGAATTTATGTGATTTAACATAAGCGATTATTAGATGATTGCCTGCATTAAATTTATGACATATTAGAATTCAGATGATGATTGTGAACTTAGTGAACTTTTGAATCCAAACCTGATGTGAAATGAATATTGACATAGTTAATTATTTTACGAATTATTATGTATATGAATATTAGGCTAAAAAATGTGCATAGTTGTCTCATTTTATATAATGCTTGTTTAAATCAGTATGTCAACTCTTGCAAAGAATATTATTATCGAGCTTAATAAAAGTGATAAATTTAACCGTGATAGCTATAAAACCAAGTATATTCTGGAAGAGCAAGAAACTCTTAAAGCTATAAATGTGTCTTTGACACTTCCCAAAAATGGTTATACCCTCCAACATGTGAAAGTCACAATGGAGCCAAAGATTAGTCAATAAGGAGAGAAAAGTATTTCTACTCTAGAGGAAAATATTTCTATGGCTATGTTTAAGTGCTATAACTATAAGAACAAGGGACACTTTGCTTATGAATGTCCTAAGCCTAAGGTAAATGGCCTTATAAATAATTTATACTGTGATGTAAATGTTTCTTGTTCTGCCTTTTTAACTGAATTACTTCCTATATGGATTGTAGATTCAGTAGCCACTGAACGTATAGTGATAGAAAGAGATTCTTTTGTAGATTATAGACTAATCCCGTGAGGGTCTAAATGGGTATATGTAGGAAACAACTCTAAAGAGGAGGTCAAAGGGATTGGCACCTACAAACTTAAAATGCGAGGTGGCCGAAATCTACTCCTACATGATGTATTATTTGCACCAACGATTCATCGAAATCTAGTCTCTCTCTGAATGTTGATTAAAATGAGTTTTAATTGTTCCTTTTATGAACATGTTATTTATATGTATTTGAGTAAGACAAATTATAAAATTGGTTATTTTTATAATTGATTTTTTGTACTGTACGTTTGTCAAAGTTCCAATAATGATAATATTAGTTTTTCCTTATTTACATCTTCTAATTGTGAGAATGATGTAAATACATGGCATGTGAGGCTCAGTTATATTGGTCAGCAAAGAATGAACCACTTATCCAAAGAAGTTTTGCTTGGTACAATAGATAAAGTAGAATTGTCTACTTGTGAATCTTGCCTAGCTGGAAAAACTGCTAGAAAACCATTCAGAAAAGGCACAAGAGCTGATACTCCATTACAATTAATTTATTTTGACATTTGTGGACCAATGAATGTAAGGCAAGACATGGTGCTATTTATTTCATCACTTTATAGATGATTTTACTCGATTTGATTATGTATACTTGATTTCTCACAAATCTGAAGCTTTGAGTTGCTTCATTAAGTTTATGAATTTAGTTGAGAATTAATTTGACAGAAAAATAAAATCTCTAAGAACTAATTGAGGAAAGTAGTATTTGTCTGATGAATTCAGACAACTATGTGATGAAGAAGGAATTCAAAGGCAATTTACTACTCCTTATATTTCCACAAAATAGTGTTGCAGAACAACGAAATAAAACCTTATTAGAAATGGTTAGGTCAATGATGCTACAAGAAAAATTGCCAATCACTTATAGGGTGATGCTTTTCTTACTGCTACTTGTGTACTTAATCGTGTCCCTTCAAAATCAGTTATGACTATGCCATATAAGTTATAGACTAAACATAAGCCCGATTTAAGTAATTTAAAGCCTAAGGTTGTGCTGCTTTTATTCATAATCCTTTTTCCCAATATGAAAAATTAGGTCCAAAGGAAAAAAAAATGTATTTTCATAAGATACTCTGAACAATCTAAGGGTTATGTGTTCATACGGAAATAAAATAGTGGCACTGTAACTAAAATTGAATCGCGTGATGTCACATTCCTGGAGAATGATTTTTCTAAGCAGGGAGAGATAGGTTATGACTTATCTCTTTATGAAACCACGGGCCACACTATTTCTGCTCTCAAAGATCAAATGGATTTGATTAGGAGTCATTTTACTGATAATGAATTAGTTCCTATTTCCACAGATACATCACATGTATCAAATCCTAATGATATTGCTAGTCCGAGTGCGAGTAACTTACTAATTGATAAATCAATTTGTAAATCTCAACCTCGACGAACAAGTCATACACAAATTCCTCGTCGTCTATTTGAGATCGAAGGAGAAACATTTATAGTTACTCCTGATGATGAAGAGCTAAGAAATATGAGGCTCTTATATGTCCTGCTAAAGAAAAATGGCTAAAAGCAATGGAGGAAAATGGAGTCAATGAAATCTAACCAAGTGTGAAAATTGGTGATCTATCTATAGGCCAAAAACTATTGAAAACAAATGGGTTCTCAAAATCAAGCGTAAGGCAGATGTTAGTATTGAAAGATTCAAAGCTCGCCTAGTAGCTAAGGGGTACACATAACAGGAAGGAATTGATTATGAAGAAACTTTTTCACCTATTGTATGATTTACTTCAATAAGGTTATTTTGTCTATAATAGCTGCATTAGGTCTTGAATTACATCAAATGGATGTGAAAACAACATTTCTAAATGGAGAATAAGAAGAAGAAATCTACATGGAATAACCTGCAGGTTTCATGAAAAAAGGCCAAGAAAATAAAATATATCTACTTCAAAGGTCGATTTATGGACTTAAACAATCTTCTAGATAATGGTACTTACATTTTCATGATGAGATCATACCATATGGAGTTGCTATGATTCACAAAGAACATTATGTGTGCATCAAAAGATTCAAAGATAAGTTTGTGATCTTATTATTATATGTAGAGGACATACTAATAGCTGTAAATAACATTGATCTTATAAAAGAAACAAAAGAGCGGCTATCGTCTACTTTTGAGATGCAAGATATAGGTGAAGCATTATACATTCTTGGAGTTAAGAGTTCAAGAGACCGTTCAAAGAGATTATTATCTTTTTCAGAAGAACCTTACATTAAGAAAGTTCTTGAATGCTTTAATATACAAGATTGTAAACTCATAAACACTCCAATTTCTAAAGTGAAGCTTTGAACTGAATGATGTATCCTAAGACTCCATAGGAAAAGGAACAAATAAGAAAAGTTCCTTATGCTAATACAGTCATAATCTCATGTATGTTATAATGTGTACTAGCCAGATATTTGTTATGTTGTTGGGTTAGTTAGCAGATATCAATCCAATCTAGGATCGCAACATTGGAAAGCAGTTAAAAGGATATTGAGATATCTTAAAGGCACAATTGACTATTCCTTATGTTATCGAGGAAAGGATCTGCGACTCAAAGGCTACATAAATGCTGATTGGGGAGGAGATTCAGATGAAAGAAAATTCACCTCTGGATGTGCATTCATGCTTAATAATGACATTATATCATAGAGTAGCAAGAAGAAGTAATGCATAGCCTTGTCTACTATGGAAGTTGAGTTTGTTGCTCTTTCATCTGGTGTGCAAGAAGCTGTTTGGTGTAAGCGTTTTTTGGTTCACTTGAATGTATATAACAATGTTTTGAGCCTGTCACAATCAATTGTGATAGTCAGGCTGCAATAGCCCACATGAAAGATTCAAAGTATCATGGAACGACAAAACATATTGACATAAAGTATAATTTTATACCAGACATGATAGCACAAAAGGAAGTGAACACAAAATACATATCTACACATCAAATTATAGCATATCCCTTAACAAAACCCATAGCATATGATTCTTATGAAAGACATGTGAAGTTATTGGGTTTACGTAGATGCAGATGTATTTTTATTTTCCCAGACATGTTCATGTAAATTCACATTATTGAAGTTAGTGTTGATTTAATATCAAAATTTTCATTCTTATTGGTTCATATACATATATTATTTTTATGTAGGATAGAAAGCATGTGGAACAGATAAAAAGATTGACCTATTCACACAGACAATCGCCTCTATGTCTAAGTCACAAGTAGAGATGAGACAGTTATAGACTAATTATTGTCAGAAGTGATGATAATAGAAAGCTGAAAATTTGTAAACAAAATGTCTTATGTTAGTTTGTATTTGATCATGTGTGATTGAAGTAAGTTAGTTTGTTTTTAATGTCATATACGAGTTTTGAAGAATAAATAAATGAATAGATTTGTGAACTCAAAGTTAGATATGAGTTGTCTTTCTTATTATCTGCATAATGTTTTCATTAATAAAGGACATACACTCCATGGGAAAGCTAAGGAGTCAATACTGTGATATATGTTTCATACCATGTATATATAAAGTGACCCATAAGGGCGATACAAGTTTAGTCTCTACTTGCTACCGTACCCTTATGACTTAAATCAGTTTCTTGAGATTTAGTTTGGTGTTTGCTATCTTAGTTTGTTGCCAAGAGATCATGTTTGATTTGGTCTAACGAAAAATTTCTATAAAAGCATATCACGTTGTGATTGAGAGATTCATGAGATAAGGAAGATCATTGG
This sequence comes from Solanum clarkiae, assembly GCA_011800125.2. NCBI lineage: Eukaryota > Viridiplantae > Streptophyta > Magnoliopsida > Solanales > Solanaceae > Solanum > Solanum clarkiae. Next base: position 8,784,668 of record JAABOM020000049.1, read on the forward strand.
ATATTATCATATCAATTGTGTTCATTGGCTCCTTTATGTTTGTCTGCGAGACTAGTACGTAATGATGAACTCAAAATTAAGAAAAGAGATATAAATGTGATAAATGATCTAGGGTACGACATACTATAATCTGCTCTAAGTTTCATTGATTGAGATGCGGTATATTCCCAACAGATGTATAGCAAGGAAACTCTCAAAGTATGCACAGGTCACATGTCTAATCGTACGTATGGATGTTACAGAATAGGAATGAAAGTTGACCCATTATGTGTGAGTGGGAGATAGGAATTTGGATTGGGTCACCCCCATGAACACATATCCATATTAATCTTTAAATAAATCATATTTATTATATTTATTTAATTATTAAGAAAAGAGAAAAGACACAACTAATTAAAAATTTGTGTCCCTTTAGAATTATAAAAGGAATTTAAATCAGAACAATGACGTAACTTTTTTTATTTTCTTTTCCTTCTCTTTTCTCCGCTATACTCAAGAAGACTTGTGAAGATTCTTTGAAGTTTTCTTCTCAAAAAGTGTTGGAACAACATCTATAACAAGGTATAATTTTAGACTATGGCTATTTCAGTATATGATTACACTTTTTGACTAATGAAACAAATTCAATGATCCTGCGAACTATGTGTTTGTTAATGATTAAATTCTACAAATTCTATTTTTAAATTTTTTTCTCTGATGTCCAAAATCTATATTGAAATCCCGATTAAATTTGAGTCGTGCATTGTAAGGTCCATTCGGAGGTGATGCTTCCAATAAACTCTTTCCATATTCAGAACTCAAACTCAAAAACTCTAATTAAGAGTCAAGAAATCCCAATTCCCACATCACAATCCATTTTGAATTTTTTTTTTTAGAAAAATAAACTCTTTAAAAATAAAAAAAATGATTTCTCTAATAAAAGTAGGAAACTTTTTATATGTAACATCTCAAGTCCTTCGTCTCTTCCCCATGCCTCCAACATCCTCAATTTCCATCCCTTGGTCATCCTGATTCCCAACCTCATACTCAACTTTCTATCCGTCCTAGTATTTTGTTAGATGATATATAAATACTTTTGGAATAATATTTTCTTGTTCACTTACCAAATACTAGAAAATAATTTTTTTTTTAAAATCCATGAAAAATATTTTTCTCCATACCAAACATATTCTAAAATTATTCTTATCCCTAGTTTTAAAAAGAATGATCTGATTTGACTTGGAATCAAATTTTAAAAAAAGACTTTTAATTATAGAAATTAAAGTTATATCAAATATATTAAAATATCTTTTAATCTTATCTTATTATACATATTAAGGGAAAAACTAAAATTAATTATCATCCCAAAAAATGTCATTTTTCAAAAAATAGATTAAAAAAGAAAGAAGGACATCCTATTGAAATACAAGGACAAAGAAAACAATATTTGAATAAACTAGTGTATTAAATTAAAGAGAATAATAATGAGGGAACAATTCATCATGAATAAATCCAACTTAAAGGCGTTGGTGATACGCATAGTTAAATTGTATCTATCATTTGTGATCCTTTTCTTCTACACTGGTGCCGGAGTAAACGGCGTTTACCGGCGGCTATCTCACAATGAAACCGACATTGGCCGTCTTTAGTTTATCTGAAAATTTTCATCTAATTTCCTCAGGTTTTCTCCTATATTTGTAACAAAAAATTATTCACTATTACTGTATGGAAATAGGATTGAGGCATAGTTGGCATTTCGTGGCCCTAAAAAGTGCTTCTGGTTTTCTCACATCGTTGCTTGGCATTTATGCTCTCCTTTATTCAGATTTAGCGTCTGGGTGCTATGAGATTGAGATTGGGGTTTTTCTAGTGTTCTATTGGTAGGGGAAGCGGCATTTTGAATTTATGAATTTGTGTTATTGTTAAAACATAAATGTCCAATTGGGATTACTTGATTGCTAAAATTTTTATTTTTCTTGTCAATAAATAGTGATGGCTCGGGGATTAGTTATTGGAAAAAAATTAAAAAGTAGGATTTTCAACATTTGGATAATCTTTTTTAATTTAAATATAGAGGGTTAATCACATTGTTAAGATCTGTTAGCTGAAAGGCAGGGTATATCTAGCCAAATGTTCTTACATTCCTAATAGCACCATAGGGAGGTGGGTTCCTCTCCTTTCTCTTGAACCATTCGATCTTTCCATCAGCTCGACTAAGAGTTCTGAATCGAAAAAATAAACTGAACTTTACTTAGAGGAAATTGCTCAAGATAGACAAGGAAAAGATAGCCTAATTGTTAGTGTTGTATAGTTGGGGCTTCGAGTACCAAAAGAGCTAAGTGGTAAAGATTTAATGTGAAGAGTTCGGGGAGGTGGCTTTTATAATATCAAAAGAATATTTAATTGATGCCTGATGGTTGAAATGCAGCAATTATGCCGTTTTGTTGGTCTAAAACTTTTGCTACTCCAATGAAGGTGAGACTTGGTTGATGTGATCAGCAAAAATGTCCTACAAGAGCATTTTGCATGAGCTGCAAGCAATGAAAGATGGGATAGGGAATATATCAAGGAGGAGACTGGAAGGAAGACATTGGCGCAACAGAACCCGGTCACATATAGCCCCTGATGTGGCCCCTTTTGGACCAAGTGAACAAGGGCAATGGGCGACTTTACCAGCCACCGGAACTACTTTTAGATATAATCTGTAGGGTTAAAGAGAGTGAGACAACTTGGCCTGCTCGAACTGTGGTTCAGGACTCCTGAGGAATGTGGTAGACTTACCTTTCCCATTTCACTGAAGCAGGTAATTGTTCATACTCTGTTTTGTTATCATTTTATTTCTATTGACAATTTGTGATATAAAATGAATGAAGTATTTTTTGTATTTCTGCTCTGGACCAGCCTGGCCCCCGTGGATCTCCAATCCATTGTTTTATCAAACGGGGCAGAGATAATTTAGTTTATCACCTCTACTTTGGCTTGACTCCATGTAGCCACCCTCTTCTTCAAGCCTGTTTCTTTTCTTTTCTTTTTTTTTTTTTTTTTACCTTTTGACACTGTATTATGAAATTGATTTCCTCTTGAATGATTGTCTTGTTACTAACTTGAAGATGTACCTTGTGTATTTGATCAATAAATTGATTTCATCTCAAAAATCCCCGAAATTCTACTTTGACGAGTTACTTACACCTAGGTTGGTGGGTCTTTTGTGATAGATACTTTCCGAGTTATTGCACCAAAAGGGAATTACAAAACTTTTAGAACTGTTGCTTAATGTTTGTGTTCTATAATTTTTCGTTGGAAATTATATAATTGAACACACATATCTGATCTGTTTTTTTGTAAGGAAATGCACAACTGAAATTCTTTTTAGATTGTTGAAGGCATTTTATTGAGTATCCAGCAACGAGAAAGTGCTGTAGACATATTTGTATTTGTCGACCAGACAGCTGAGGGGGATTGAGTTCCACATTTTCCCTTCTGTCATTCCCAACCATTTAATGCACCAACACAGTAGCAGTTCCATAGTTGTCTTTGGCATTGTTGAATTAATGCCCTACATATCTGAAAATTTACTTATGACAGTTGAGGATGAGAATGATAAACTATTGTTGGTTGCCAAATGGATCAGGAGGGCAACAAGC
>JAABOM020000049.1:8816405-8828736 GCA_011800125.2 Solanum clarkiae
GCAGACAGTTTAAAGAGCCATTTTGCTTTATTCCATCATACTCCAAAGCCAAAAAATAGTCAATCTTTGGCTCTATCATACAATTTGACAAATATACATGTACAATTCACATCTCTCGTCCCTCTCTCGATCTCGCTCGCCTCTCTCCTCCCTCCATGTCACATAGTCGAGGTTATGCCGTGTAATTATGTAAAATATAGCTATTTAACTATATTGAGTTTCAAGCCTAGATTATTTGTGAAAGTTTCCCTATTTTAATTATATTAAATTGATAAAAATTTAATCAACTGTTAAGCCGATGCGTGTGAATATCCTCGATTTCATAATAACTACATGCATCATTTTCTCGGCAAACAGACACACTATAATAATGGTTTCCTCAAGGCATAGTATTAATTATATAATATTGTATATTATGCTACGTGACGTAATATTTTATGTCATATAACATATTTTAAAGATTTCTCCTATTTAAATTACATTACTGATGTGAGATTTTAATACATGTAAATAAAAGTTAAATCGATTCGTAGGAGAATTTTGATAACTCCATTGGTTGATTATATATGAGGTTGAATCCCCGGGCTTTAATTGAATTGAATGTTCCCTCCACCCTCAGCCATCCGTTTTTGCCCAAATAACAAGAGATTCCTTGACAGTAGGTTAAAAACAAGAGAGGCAAATAAAAGGGCAGCTACAGACAAATTCTGGTATTATCTTCTTTTGGCCACTCAAAACAAGACCTCAAATGAGTAACACTCAACTTCTCTTTTAATTCTCCAACTGAATTTTCAACTTTCATTTTATCCCCCACAATTTTAATCATTTTATTTAAAAGATAAGTTCATGTGGTCACACCTAGAAATGTGCTATGATATCAAAAGTGTGCTACTAACATTTATACATTTTCCTTTTATATTTAATTTAAGTAGTGCAAAAAGGAGCGAGGGCAGAGTTAGGTGGGCACAACAAAATTTGGAAATACTGATAAAATATTATAAGATACAATCAAAAATGAAATAAATAAATATTTAAAGGCATGAATATCTCATCTTCTTTTAAAATTCAAGTTTACTGTAGTATAACTTCCATCAGTCTATCAATAATATTCTTAATTTATTCCCCAAAATACAATGTTGTGTGACTCGAATAAATGCCTACTTGTCGAATTTAAATTTTCACCATAAAAAATATTTACTTTCAAAGTAATTTTTTTAATACATAGGTCAAGTTTTCACAAATTATCATAAAAATCATTTTATTACCCCGTCATATTCATTAAATCATTTCATGGATTATTCACCCACGCACTTTCAAGTCACCAATACTCCCCAACACACAAAAAAGCAAGATACAAGATCCAATTAAACTTAACAAGGTTTAGAAATTCACTTGCCTCGATAAAGTTAAGAAATCAATCCAGTAAGAGTGCTTTCCCATTCAATTCAAATTCGAGACATCATAATCTATTCGAAAAATGATTCACAATCAAATTTTGAAGTTAAAGACGCCAAAGTTATGAAATTTGGAGAAAAAGTGGCAAAACGCTCCAAAAATTCAATACCGAAAAACAAAGATGAAATATGAAAATTTTTTAATAAAAATTATTTCTCAAAATATTAAGAATTCAATAGTGAAAATCATTTTAAAAGGAGTTAAAACAAGCTCAAAATCATCATTAGTAAATCTTGAGTTCTTGAACAAAGACCCTAGATACTCGGTTCGAAACTTCGATCTTAAATCTGTAATATTTCTTGACAAATACCTTATGTATGCTTAAAAAAGTTGAAATATGAAATTTCATTTAAGAAGAAGAAGAAGAAGAATTTTTAAAATTTTTAATTGACCTTAAAATTTTTAATTTATCAAATTTTAACTTTAAGGGGGAAGCTCCAAATTATACACGGTCAATATAATGAAAATAATTGATGCATCAATATGTTTATAACAAAATCAGTTTACCCATAATATAAGAATCATAAATATATCTTTTTCATCGGAAACAGAGTTCAAATAAATAAAACCTCCAATTTTTCGCAAGAAATTTACAGATAGAGAAAGAAAATCAGATGAAGAAATCAATAGAGAATGCTAAATGATAGTTGGAAATTAACCCCCATGCATATTAAATCGAGAAGAATGCTGCAAGAATCACTCCATTCTGAGATCTAGAACTTCCAATATACTCAAAATACCAAATGAATAAAGTATGAAATTTTAAATATCAGTGCATTGTTGTTTTGCACCAGAGACCAGTAATTATTTCTTTAGAAAAAAAGTCATAATTTTCTCATACAATGGTGAAATAGCCTGATTCTTTTCTAAATGTCTTAAATAATGACATTGGATCAGATCTTCTCCTTCAATCGAAACTAAATACCAAACTTGTTTTCCCCGTCAATATCATTTTTTGACAAACAATTATTTCATATTTTGAAATAAAAGTCCAATATCGGGTCAAAGAAATGCATCAAACTTTGCATATTAATCTTATAATTCATGCTTAAAATTTAAGAAACTTCAAAATTATTTTAGATCCTTAAAGCTAACAATGAACCCTTTAGTTGCCATAATTTGCTGCAACAATGCCAAAGTATCCAAGAAGCTTAAAAACTCACCCAAAACTCATTTGGCACTTTCGGAACACAAACTAAATATACTACTAGCTTGAAAATAATATTCCAGACTCAATGGAATAATCAAAATACGAATTCAAGGTCCATTTGACTTGAAATTTATTTAGTCGTAATTAAATCAACTTAAGGCTCAAAAGACCAAAATGCCCTCAAAACTCTCGAAAAATATACTGAAACTCTTTCTAGTCTTAAAATGATTTTATGATTCCAACAGAATCATAAAAAATTTAATCCGAGTATCCGAACTCAAAATGTTGACCAAAATCAAACCTTTTTCAATTTTAACTCAAATTTTCAACATAAGACCTCAATTCCACAAAACAACATAAAAATTGATTTCAATAACTCACCTTAACCAATTTTCACATTCCAAAGTTGATGGAATTCTAATAAAATTTCATTTCAAGGCTCGCAATGTCATGCCCCGGGAGGGTACCCTAGACGTGGTCGGCATTTAGAGACTATTTCTAGTCCCCAAGAGAACCACTTGATCTCATCACATTCGTTCATTCAACATAACTAACCAATCAGCGGAAGACTAAAGATAATAAATGGTGGACATTCTAAGTCTAAAACTCATATTAATAAAACAAGCTAGTATGAAAGAAACTAGATCAACATAATCTCAAATCAACAACTGGACTCTAATCTATGAAGCCTCTATCTCTATCAATTAGTGCCAATGACAGACCCGTGACTACTTCAACTCAAAATAAAGTTATTCTAAAGTTTGACTCTAATAGTTAGATGAAAATAAAATGGGGATCCTTTGAAGTAAGGGAGACTCACCAACTCAGCTAACTGCAATAGATCCTGAATGGTGCGCCTGTTGATGATATCTAGTGCGTGCCTCTACATCATGAAACGTTGCAGTCCAAATGGACATCAGTATGTGAAATGTACTAGTATGTAATGGTTAAATGAAACAAATATAGACAGAATAATACAGAATAACATCAACTCAAAAGATACTCAATCAGAATGTCAAACGTTTATCTAAAGAAAAATAAATAGTAGACAATGACCAATCTATACCAATTCATCCTCATCCAATCAAATCAACTCAAAGTACTATCCATATGGGACCTATCTGAAAGTTTCTCTTATCTGACAACAATCACTTATACGCTAGTGATTGTACAACAATTCCACTGATGTTGCCACAACCATTTAATACCTTGTCGGGGTAAGAACAAATTGAATTCGTAATGAATCCAGACAGTCAAATAACCAAGCCCTATTGTTTTAAGACAATAAAATGGGGATATTTCTGACTTTAACAGACTTAGTCCTCAAAATAAGAACTTGTCTGACTTTAACAGACTTAGTCCATTCATACGTTTGGCGACATAGTTATTGAGTTCGAGTAGGACTTACTCTCACTCAATTTGGTGTTCGATACTCCTTTCAAGACTTAATGTTGATAAGACCATCCATCCCAATCATTCATCTCAATTAGTCTCATAGAGACTCTTATCATCTTATTAACTCTATCTCAATATGGGGCCTTCTGACCTATCATATTAATCATCTTATCAACTCAACTCTCATTTAATCTTTTAAAGAGCTCAGACCATTCACTGGGGGAACAATCGATTAGACAGATTATTAGAGTTCATTTATGAATGCTCACAGGACCATCAAGTTCTATCAACCTATCGTCATGCTTATATCACAATTACAATCAACATTCTCAAGTTAAGGCTCTAGACTCAATCCCTAGGTTCATTCATGCATTTTTTATATAATCATATATAATTTATGCAGTAACTCATGAAAAGTATTTAATCGGTAAAAATCAAGTTTATGATAATCATCAATATGTGAAAATATATAAAATGTATAATTTACAAGAAAACATTCATGAAAATCATGCATAGTGACTCAGTACATTCATCTATCAATCTCTCTTTATTAAGGGGCACATGGAAAAATCATTTCATGCTTTAATTTAGTCTTAAATGCCTAGTGTGGAGTTTGATAATCAACTTCTCAAGAAGTTAGCCTCAATCATCTGAACCCTAGCTCTTTCTCCTCTTCTTCACTCAAGGTCTCTTCTAAGTTTTTGTGTAAGGGACTTTAGAATAGGTTTTTGAAACCCTTTTAAGGCTAAAAACAACTTATATTTGTCATGGATTAAGTCTAGGAGGGGTGGAGAAAAATCTAAAATGCCCCGCAAAATATTTAAAATTTTGAGCTTCGGGGGACCAGGTCCGCGTCATAAACCTATAGCGTAACTATGTATTTTCTTTCAAAAATTTTCCGATTGATTTTGTAATCTCCTAGAAAATATTGAGATCACAACCAAGTGTAAGTTCGCGACAAGTCCGCATCGCGGGCCTGTTGCTCACTTATTCTTGAATGTGTTTTCTCATTGAAAAATCATCTATTGATCTGGTTGTTCTAAAAATCAACCAAGACCAATTTTCCACACAATTTTTCATGTTGATCGCATTTCTGGCCTCTAATTTGCCATCGAAGTTTGGGAAGATGCGTTATATGCACATCTCTCATCTAGGAGTACTTTGGTAATTTTACCGAGCGTTACACATAACTCTAGTTGGCACCAAAAATCACTTTTTAACAACTTAACCCTTCAAAAATTCAAAACTTCAACATTTCACAATCTTTCAATAAAATTTCAAAACTAAGTTCATAAACGGATCAAACAATATGACTTGGAGCAACTATCAAAATGAGTAAAATGATAATTTTCTAAAATTTCCTAAAAATTACTTTCAGGATCATTACAAAAGTAAATTATACAATCTCAATATGAATAAAGATGCTATAGATGTGGAATTGATTTTTACCAACACAAACTAAGTGAATCAATAGTAGGCTAAGTTGATTTTGAATTATGCAAGAGACTTGGATAAGAAAATATTTCTTACAAATTATATTTTTACTTTTTCTATTAGTATCATCATTTTAAAGGTGATTTTACAAATTGTAATTGCTTTGACTACCACAAAGGCCGAGTATATAACGATTATGAATACTGTGAAAGAGGCCATATGACTACAAGCCTTAATAGTGATCTTGGATCGGCTCCAAAGAAGACTTTACGGTTTTATAACAAAGAATGTCATTCATCTTATCAATAATCAGATATTTCATGAGAGCATGAAGTATATTGAAGTAAGACATTATTTTGTTCAAACAAGTCTATCAAAAAGGATTTTTGGTGTGAAGAAAGTATGTACAATATGATAATCCGATAGATGTGATCAAAGCAGTCTTGATAAATAAGTTTAGGTATTGTCGAGAGTTGATTAATATGTCATTATTCAGTTAAGCCCTTTCGAGGGTTGAGAGCAAGGCAGAAAGTTTAGGCATTGCCTAGACTTGATTGATAAATTAGTATTTAGTTGTGTTATTTCAATGAATGAGAGCAAGGAAGTCGTTGTTTCATTGATGAAGAAAATTCAAGCCAAGTGGAAGATTTGTTAATCATTTTTATATTTAAAAAAGTCATAATTCCTATTAGTTTACAAAATCCATTGCCTTAACAGATTTGGAAAAGTGTAATAAGTTATTTTTGTAGTATTGAGAAAATCTCTTTTTTTCCATAAGTTTGAGACTACTTGAAATCTAAATATTGAAATTATAGTTAAAATTATAGTTGGAAATTCAAAAGTAAAACATGATTTGAAAAACAGGTTATTCGTAATTTCCAAAATTTAAAATACAATTTCAACTTGGATTTAAATCTTTTATGATCAAACACTAATTTTAAAACAAAGTAAAACATTGTCTCCAAAAATAAATAAATAAATATATTTTATGATCAAGGCAAAATCAGGAAACATCTCCTAGTAAATTTGGGTTACTATTCCAAATGTTGTTTCCTTATCCCTTTGTTTCTATATGTGTTCGACATTATAAAATAATTTTCATTAGTCAAATAATAGACACATATACACATTATATGAAGAGGAAGAGAGACAAGATCACATTAGCATGATAAAGTTTGAAGATTTAAGGGACCCAATATTTGTAAAGAATATAATACAACATTAACAAGATAAAGAAGCTTTTGAATGATTGTGATAGAGCATGGCCATGGCTACTAGTCTTGTTCATTGAATCCTCACTACCACGAATATAACATGGTTGGAATTCTTTTTATTTTTGAATTGAAAATTTTCTATTTCAACCATGCAAAATAAAGATGTTTTCTTGATATGAATAACATTTTATTGAGGTTTATTCGATAAGAATTCAAATTAATCGGATAAATGTATTAATTTGAAACATATCATATCTATAAGGTTGTGTTTTATATAAAAAAAAAATTCAATGTTTGATTGGCTAAAATTTTTAAAAAATATTTTCTTTAAAAAAATAATTTCTCTCTAAATGAGAAAAGTGACTTCTCTTGTGAGTAAAAGAATAAAAAAAATAAATTTTATAAGTGATATTTATATTGGTTATCACCTTCCCACCTTGCAAGTTGTAACACACCCCAACAGCATGGACACATTTCTATGCTTCTCCCACACACCCCATAGTGTTTCTCTAAATTAACTAGTCACATGAATTCGTGTAATCATCAGCTCAATATATGTTATTTTTTTATTTTGATTTATATGGTCTTGATAGAAATTTATGTATGTTTTTAAAAATTTAAATGTTAGTTATTGTAATTAATAGTGTATTTTATGATATTTTAAAATAATATATTTATTCACTTTATTTCTATTTATTTTGAGACTCAATCAAAATTTTATTCTATTGATCGGTCATGTCATATAGGCCCGAGTTGAACAGTTATGTCGTAATGAAAAAAATTCAAGAACCATTAAAAAAAATTTCCTTTTGAATTTTTAAGTTGGTAGTTATGTATTGTAATTTACAATACCACATATATGTTACTTCCTCTCTTTCAATTTAAGTTACTAATCATTGTGATTTATAATACTTCAATCACTAATTGTTGTGATTCATATAGCTTTTTACAAAAAAATTTAATTTATAGTAAAATTCAAAGAAATAAAGAGTAAAAAATAAATTACAACGAATAAAAATCAGACACGTCAATAACCCCGTTGAAGTAAGCAAGACAATTGAAAGCTCACAAAACTAAAAAAAATAATCATAAAATAATTTAAAAAGTAAAATTTAAAAATATATAAAAAAAAAGAATAAAAGCAGACACATCAATAGTCAGTTGACTGCTTCTAGTCGCTGAAGTAATCAAGACAACCCTAAACTGCTAAAGAATTGTTGCAAAAAATAAAATTAAAAAATTTTAAAAATATAAATACGTCAAACTTCTAGCAGCTAAAGCAGACAAGATAATCCTAAATTGCAAAGCAAGAATCCTAAGTTGGTCAATTTATTCTCTTATCAAAACCAAATATTATTATTTTTTATATGAAACCCACCTTAAAGCAATAATGATTAAAAAAATGGATCCCATCTGTTTCATATGGGTGTGCCCCCCAGTGGCTCATCAACTAATTGTTTACCTAACGCTTTTGTTGCAACCCCACACCACTCCATTTGCACAACAACCCAAACAATGCAAACACATAGTTTCTTCAACTAATTAATTAATCGTGGAAATCTAGTTGGATTACCTATTTTTCCAATCTATTTTCTATTTTATCTTCTTAGAATGATATTTCTTCCTTTTTTATTTGTGTGTGGGGGGGGGGTTAAAAACTAAAGTTATATATATTCATGAGTATAAAATAATTCGATGAGTTTTCTCTATGTTTATTAACTAGTGTAAATATTTACTTATAGGTTTTTAAGGAATTTGATCATGAATATCGTAGATAAAATCTAGAATCACTTAAGTATAGGATTGGATCATCTTGTGGAATTGATTGTACAAGGTCGTGAAAAAGGTTTGAAGCAATCAGATTCATTTTCTCTTATTGACTAAATTAATTTGAAGTGTAGGATTTTATTGGTAATAGAAATCCAATTATCTAAAGAGATTCCATCAAGCGAGAAAAATTGAGTGTTGAATATACAATTTAAAGAATATAAACTATGTCAAGAAGTCCAAAAATAAAAATAAAAATCAAGTGTCGCCTCATTTGCTAGAGATCATAGGGGAAATCATTTTTTTTCACTACTTTCTTTTTCTTAAAGATTGGAAGGAACATTAGTCAAGTAAAGTAAGTTGAATAGCTGTAAGCCAAGAAATAAGTGCAGTTCACTTTTCCAAAGAGATTTTGATTTCCACTTTCCACTTCGTTTCTTTCAAGTCTTGTCTTTGTCAGTAACTAAACAATGGGCCTTCTTGTCAGTAACTCCTTTTCTCTGGCTATAACATATAAATATGTTCTTTAATTTAATTTCAATTGATAAATATATTTTTAATTTTGTAGTGCACAAATAGACACTTAAATTTGTATAAAGTTGAGTAAGTAAATATATATGTGTGTAGTAGTGTTTTATGCGGCAATTCATGTTCAATATCCTTCATGTATTATGTCACATAAAATATATGTGTTTACTTGTTCACATCCAAAATTAAAATAGAGATATAATTGTTAATTAAGACTAAATTCAGAAGACACATTTTTATATTATGTATTTTCTCCATGTTTGATTATATAAACATTTCTCTAAGAAGAAAATTTTTCATCAAAAAGGGAAAAGTAAATTCCTTTAGGAGGAAACGTGGCCTTTCTTTTTTATTTTCCTTTTTTTAAAAAAAAAATTCCTTTGTGTTTTGTAAAAAAATATATTGTTATATTGGTGTAAATTAAAACCACTTTTATGTAGTGATTATTTTAGATGCTTATTTTATATAGTTATATTTTTTTTGCCCCTCAAGAAATGACCTTTTTGTACAGCTTTAAATTGTGCAGTACTGGCTCCAACTAATTCAAGGGGTCATTTGGTAAAAAATGAAATAAGCAGGGTTTAATAATGTAGGAATTAGTAACAACGTAGGGATTAGTATGTAAGGATTATTTTTTTTAAGTGTTTGATTCATTGCTTTCCATCTAATCTTGTGTTTGGTTTAAAATTCTACAAAAATTTCTTTCCAATTATACCCTTGAATTATTATTGAATTTTTTATTTCATGTAATTAGATCAAAGTAGATTATTATTTTTTTGTGGCTTCAAACTAGTTAGGAGAACAATAATTTTGTCGTCATATTTGTTATTTTCTCACTTGAATTATTTGAGAATAAACAATTGTGATATTAATAAATTCATCACTAATAAAACGCCAAATTTTAGTTTGATAAAGATAAACCATCTATTATTAAAATCGGAAAGATTGTAAACAATTGTAAAATGAACAATCTATATTTACACATAAAAATTTGAAAATTGTAGTTTTAATATAGTGTTTATATTTTACAAGGTCACTCAACTTTGAGAATATAATTAACATCATTGGACTTTATTTTGTAAATAAAATCACATGACTAAATTAATTATTAAAATAGGACTTTGTCGTGTCCTATTTTTCTTTGCGAAAAGGGGAAACTGTACGACGTCGAGGCACAACTCTTTTGGGATTTGAAAAGAAGAGTCACCACCTAATGAAATAAGATGTATTAGGGTATCATTCTAATTAATTCTAATCTAAAGGGTCTGAGTTAACCAGAGATGGGGTAAGGGTTCAAGTTACCTCGAAGAGAAGATATTAGGCACCCCTTTAAGATTCGCAAATGCGGATCCTGGTCGTATCTCGCAATTTATGTGAGGGTTAACAAATAAGGTCTCTTAAAAATTTACCTTAGATTATTTTAAGTGACAAAATATAATAAATTAAACAAATAAGTAAATTGAATAATTAGAAAACTAATCTACCTCAAACAATTGAAAAATAAATCAAAGAGAGAAAAAAAATTAAACTAAGCTATTTTATTTTCCACTCGAATCAATCATTCGGTTTCATTTCCGAAAGACAAAATTAGATTTTGACATTTTTAGTTCACTTGGCTCATTCAAGCCAAAGGACAAAAATCAAAGTTTTATCTTATTCAAGCTTGAGTGTGGATCATCTTTTCTAAGGGTCCTATTTACCCCTACCCCTCCTATGTTGGTTTATTATTAGCCTAAGAGCGACCTAAAAGAAATGAAATATGCTATCGCTTCTTGAGTGTGCCTATTGTCCCTTTCTATTGTCCAAGAGGTGTTGGACTTCTAATTTTTGACAGTTCTAGACTTAAAGAGAATTTAGGTTTCCTATTAGACTCAACGTCATAGCAAAACACATAGGACAAACATTTAGCAAGTAAAATTTCACATAAGCCTCTCATCACATTTTAAAACACGAATAGTTAGTGCAAAGATCTAAATTCGCTAAATGTGTATATCACAGGACAATATGAGAAACATTTTCTACCAAAAATTTGATAAAAGATTTTTCCCTTTAAAACATATTATTATATTAAAAAAAATTATATTTATTAAAACATATGATTACTAAAAATATTTAAACTATACAATATGTTGAAATTTTGATAAAGTCTTATAGATATAATTTCTAAGAACTTTCAAAAATATCTATAAAACTTTTTAGTCATTTAACCATGTATTGAAAAAGTTTAAAATCATATTTGCAAATTTTAGAAACAAATAACATGACATGCCAAAATATTGAAATACATGGACATGATCTAAATAATGCACTTTAAAAAAAAATTATTTGTTGGTAAAAAAAGCTTTAAAATAGACTTATTAAAAGTCTGTTTAAAAACTTATGAGGATAATTTTTAGTTGAAATGATAAAAAAAAAATTATGAGACCTAAATACAAAATTAACTACTTAAAATCATTAGATAACATTTAAAAGGTTAATCTTGACAAAACATTATTTTTTTCAAAAAATTTAGAAGGAAATCTTAATTTAAAGATTTAATTGGTGAAAAATCATTCAAACGTGAGGTCAAAAACATGTAACAATTTAATAATAAGACAATATATTACTAAACTAGAATTCTTTTTTGTGTCATTTTTAATAAGTATCTATGAAGATTAATATATTAAAAGTTTTAACCTAAAAATAATTTAAAACTATGATCAGTCACACACATCAACAAAAAATAGAATAAATGAAAACCGCGATAGTTGCTAAATATATTATCAGGCTCCACTACCTAACATTTTGAGCAATGCTCGTGCCGAGAAGGATGTAAAGGCAACAAGAATTGTCTTGGCTTGGTAACCAGTAAGACAAACAAGTAGAGAAGTAGCAGTGTCTTTCAGTATCAACAAAAGGACAGAGAAATTCCCAGTGATAGTTTATCAAAGAAAAGATAAGAGAGCTTGAGGAGTTTTTTTTAATGATCCCTTCTGTCCCGTGAATGAAAAAAGTCCTTACTTTCATAGCAACTAGATTCAAATCAACGCCAAACGAAAAGTAAGAAAAATTCATGGACCGACCCCATTATCTCCACCCTGTAGGAACTACGAGATCACCCCAAGGACGCATTCGGCATCTAGGGTCACGGACCGACCATAGAACTCTGTTCAATAAGTGGAATGCATTTGCTGTCCGCTCTCAGGTTGGACAATCAGGGTCGGAGAAGGGCAATGACTCATTCTTAAAAACCAGCGTTCTTAAGACTAAAAAGTCGGGCGAAAAGGAGGGAAAGCCCTCTATTCCTGGTTCTCCTGTAGTTGGATCCTCCAGAACCACAAGAATCCTTAGTTAGAATGGGATTCCAACTCAGCACCTTTTGAGTGAGATTTTGAGAAGAGTTGCTCTT
>JAABOM020000049.1:8844207-8859449 GCA_011800125.2 Solanum clarkiae
TGATCAAATAAGTCATCAATACGGGGAAGAGGGTACTTGTTCTTGACAGTTACCTTATTTAACTGCCTGTAATCTATGCACATCCTCATAGATCCGTCTTTCTTTTTCACAAACAAGACTGGGGCACCCCAAGGTGACACACTAGGCGAATAAATCCTTTACTTAACAAGTCTTGGAGCTGCTCCTTCAATTTTTTCAATTCAGCTGGAGCCATTCTATACGGAGGAATGGAGATGGGCTTAGTGCCTGGCTCTAGGTCAATGGAAAAGTCAATATCCCTATCGGGTGGAACACCTGGAAGGTCAGCGGGAAACACATCGACAAACTCCTGAACCACAGGGATAGACTCTATAGAAGGTGTTTCAATACTAGTATCTTGAATGAAGGCCAAGTAAGACAAACACCCCTTATTAACCAATTTCTGGGCATGAATGTAGGAGATAACTAGACTAGGATAAGAACCACTATCACCCTTCCACTCAATCTTTGGTACACCGGGCATGGCTAAGGTCACAATTTTTGCGTAGCAGTCAAGGATAGCATGATAGGGAGAAAGCCAATCCATCCCCAAGATAACATCAAAATCTACCATATCCAGAATAATCATGTCTACCCAAGTATCATACCCAGCCAACGAAATAAGACAGGATCAATATACCCGATCCACCACTAAAGGTTTACATACTGGTGTAGAAACATACACGAGTATTGACATCCGATCACACAATAAGTCAAACCTAGAAGAAAAGTATGTAGACACATAAGAGTAGGTAGATCCAGGATCAAATAACATAGATGCAGGCAGATGAAAAACTGGAAAATACCTGTAATAACTGCGTCTGAGGCCTCTGCTTCGGGTCTTCCAGGAAACGCATGGCACTGAGCTTCTCTTCCACCCCCAAACTGAGCTACACCTTGATCTCCACCACGTGGAACCAAAGTACTACTGTCTGGAATCCTGCCACCTCTAGCAGTTTGACCCCTTCCCCAACCTCTGACCGATGGAGCCGAATCTCTAACTGGAGCTGCCGAATTAGTACGATGGGGTCCCGAATAAGCTTGAAAGGGGCACTGTCGAATCACATGTCCTGGATCCCCACACCCAAAACAAGACCTCGGTGTAGAGAACTGTTGTCCATCGAAAGAACTACTATGACCACCGCGGTTAGAACTCTGGGACCCTCGAGACATATGTCTACCCTCAGCTGCTGGCATAGATGCATGTACTGGTCCTCGACACTGGGATGAGCCACCCCTTTTATAAAACCCTCTACTTCCAGATGAGGTACCAGGAAAATGACCTTTAGTACGAGCCTTCTTAGGATCTCCGTACTCTTCTCAAACGAGCAACTCTGCCTCCTTGGCAGTGCTCACAATAGATTGGAAAGAAGCCCCCTCCGAGCTGCTCTGAATACATAGGATCTAATCGAGAAGTTCAGACCCCTCACAAATCTTCAGACTCTCTCCCCCTCATCTGGAATCATAGTTAAGGCATGTCGAGATAACTGACAAAAATGGGCTTCATACTCCGTAACGGTCATACCTCCCTGCCTTAAGTCTTCAAACCTCAATCGGCTCTCTTCTCGCACACTCCAAGGAATGAAGCTTTCCTTAAAAGCATTAGAGAACACATCCCAATCCACTGGAGGGGATCCAGTCGGTCTGGATGCTACATAAGTCCTCCACCACTCCCTGGCTGGTCCACGGAGCTGAAGTGCCACAAAACGGACACCACGCTGATCAACTAACCCTACTGCATCTAGCATCTCATGGCACAAAGTCAGAAATTTATGTGCGTCCTCGTTCTTACCACCCCGAAATTGAGGTGGTCTCATCTTCTGAAATCTTTCGTAACTAAGCTGATCATCTACAACTAGAACTGCCTCTGGGGTGGTTCGTACCCCATTAGCTGGTGTAGGGACCACTAGGGGCTACCTCACCTGATCTTAATGAACTACACCCTGATGCTGCCCTGAAATTTGTTCTTTCACTCTCGGTTGGGAAATTCCCTGCGTGCCTATCGTACCACCCCCTGAGTGAGGTTTTCGAGCATACCCATCATCTTCAATAGAGTGTCCTGAAGTAAAGGTATAGTTATGAGCTCTGGAAGGGCCTGATCCTCATTAACCTCTATTTGTGGCTCTGGAGAAGCCCCTCTATCCTGTCCTCCAACTCGTGCTACTCCTCGGGCATGCCCTCTTACTGACGCCACTCCACGAGCATGACCTCTAGCTCGACCCCTCCCTCTACCTCTAACTGGGGTCTCAGCAATTGTCTCGGCAGTAGCCTCACCTCTACCAGTAGTAGCAGTAGCTCTAATCCTTGCCATCTGTCAAGAGAACATAGGCATTACTCATTACTAACGAAAATAACTACCCAGGATAAGAGAGAATGAATAAAAAGAAGTTTCCTAACAGTCCTCATAGGCTCTTAAAGATAAGTACAGACGTTTCCATACCGATCCTCAAGACTCTATTTAGACTTAGCTTGTATGCACGTGAGACCTATGAACCTAGGGCTTTGATACCAATTTGTCACGATCCAAAAATTGGGCATGATGACACTTGCTCAATCCCACCAGAACAAGTCAGCCTTAACTCAAAGGGATAATAAACAAAATGCGTGGAAGTAATTTAACTAGAGTAGATAACTAAAACTGAGAAATTTCCATCAACTTAAATACTACCCAAGGATTGGTTGTCACGCGTACAAGCACTAACAATACAAAAAAATCAAAGAAATACAAGTCCACACTGTCCTTCTTCTCGAATAGAACAAGTACAGAAGAAATAGGAACAAGAGAGTCAGTCAGATGACAACAACTACCTCTCTACGTCTCCTGGGAATCCTCGGCGGATCAAGAAAATACTATTCACTGCCTGGGTTCACAACCCACAAGTGTAGAAGCAAGGGGTGAGTACCAAATACCACGCGATACCCGCAAGTCAACTAACAAAACAAAGGAAGTCTAATAGAATACACAAACTCCTTTCGTCCCAATCGATCTCCACGACTACAACCTACACAGAAAGTTATTCGAACCCAGCAATACATAATACATAATAAAGATGTTATTTCACCATATTACAATTTCCAAAGCACAAGCTAAAAGTGATAGCACAATCAATCATAAGGATAACAACATGCTATGCAGTAGTATGCAAGGGTGAAATGCAATGCATTATACAATAATATGAACAATATGGATGTCATATTATGTCGCTCAATTTATTAATTTATCTATTTTCCATGCTAATTTTTTTTTCTATCTCATATTCACAATAGATCTCTGACTAAATCTAGATCTTGCTCTATAAAGCCTATTCTAAAGGTGACACTTCCAATAGGATTTTCTCCATACCAAGAACTAGTTAAAGAGGGGGCAATTTGTTTTTCATATCAAATGAGGGAATGAAGGGTTTGTCCAAGTCCCATTTACCTTCGGGGATGTCTAAACCTGCATATAATCAAACGACATACATCTCAAATACCACAAAAGCAAGAGTAAAAAGGATAGAAACAAATACGCTGTCTCTAACTCTCTATTATAGTACTAACATTTATTTATGGTACATCGCGATTGCTAAAAATCACACACACAGTTGGAAGATTTTTTACACTTCTAAAGGGGCATGCAAAATTGAAGGGGGAATTAAAAGTGCAAATCCCCACATCAATCAAACAAATGGGGGTCTTGCCATCTAACCCAAGAAGCATAATTGCTAGCTATTACAACTTCACAATTTCTGTAACATCAGTTTGATACTGACACATGCTAGAGGATATTGGTGCACAGGATCTTTGGAGCTTCCTCTCTGTTTGAATTCTTTTCCAGCCTAAGAAAATAGTTTAATCAATATCTCACTCAACACTGCAATCATTGGCTCCAAATGCAACCCCTGAAACAAAAATGTTGAACCATGCAAAGATCAATATACTGGTATGTTATCCTAAAATCTAAAACATAAACTAAAATGAACAAAAACAAGTAGATAAAGCGCAACGAAGAAACTTCTAGTCATTAACTGCATCTCATTCTCACACCTAATTGCAGATGCTGTATTAGTAAAAACTATATTCCTTTCCTCAATTCGGGCCACCTTTTCTTCAACCAAAAAGGATCTTATAGATAAAAACATTGCATCAGTGTATAAAATTGGAAAAAGAGGAAAAACAGCTCGAAAAAGAAAATGCTAATATACCAAATACCAGAAGTAGCAGCACAAAACTAGGCAAATTATACATAGTTTGAAAAAAAAAAGGGTGGCACAAATCAAAAGAATTATATTAACCCAACAGGGATCTAATTGACTACATGCTCATTCATGTAAGATAGGGACAGCCAACAGCTAAGCAGACAGGTTTAACATTTGGACAGAGAATCTCGGTGCCAAAAGATTCATGTCTCGAGAGCAAAATACTCCTCTGATTCCTCAGCAAACACTCACAAATTCTGGACTACACATCAGCGACTTTTTCTTCTAAAAAGAGTACAGCTTTTAAAATTATAAACAAAGCGTACACTGCCAGCACTTCTCGCTTTCAACTGAGAAACACTTGGTTTTGCACTTCATGTCGCTTCAGCCTTGAAAAGCAACAAACCTGCGCCTCACTACCCTCACTAGCACTGATAAGGAATATCCCTTTTATCTCTTCAATGAACCTAATTTAGATTCCCCTTGTCATGGAACCAATTAGTGATTCAATCTCTTTTCCCTTGGATTGATTATCCTTTTTTTTGCTAATTTTTGTTTCTCCTGAATCTTATTTCGGGCGTTTATCCTATTTTGTTCTTAATTGTCATGTTCGAGGAATCAGTCCACAATATTACTAGGAACACACTCCAATATACGTTCCTGCGAAAACAACAATAAATCTTGGATAAAGCAATTTGAAATTTCACCTTTAAGCTTCATCAGAGTTTCAATGGAGTTCCATGTATTTTGCTACAATTTCTTCCTAATTTCAGCTAGAGTTTCAAGCTTTCAAACACAATACAATCAGTTTTCCAACTCAATCAGCACACAAAATTTTAAACTCAAAAGCTTCCATTCAAAGCTCTCTCAGCCAACCATGGCAGATTCAATTTTCACCCAAGTCTAATCCAAATGAACTCATAAGCGAATCAGGAGCTCCTTACAAGCATAGGAACTAAGTCCAGGCAAGCAATTTGATAGAACCTTAACAAAATCAATTGAACCTAGTTGATCTTCTTTGCCAAGTCAGTGGTAGATATTTTTGACCGAAGCCAGTTCAAACAATCTTCAATCGACTCCAAACCTCAATTTCAAACTCAAAAATCAACTTCCAACTACCTTAGGTGACACCCATTCGAATTGGACCAATATTTTCAAAGAATTTCAGATTTGAAAAGCTATGAACCCATCGTCAATGGTGAATTGCAGATTTCAAAGACAGTAATTAAGTCCAGATTTGGTCTTTGAATCACCCAAACTTTCTCAGATTAGCAAATTTCAGGTATCAGTATGAAGCACAAACAGAAATAGTGAATAACAAGATGAATTTCGATATTCATATTTGTTTTAAACTCAAACAGTGAATTGCAATATGAACTGAAAAGAAATAAACACAGTTTCTATTTTTTCGAACGATTCTGATTTTTTGATAAAAATCAAATACTTACACAGCGTGTGTCAGAACAAACATCAATCCAGACTTTGATACCAAGATGATACGAACGCAAATGTGAAAGCAAAATAGAACAAGCCAATTATGAACAAGATAGTATAAAATGGAAAGGAGTATCATACTCATACATTAAGAGCAAGACTATGGAGAATTAAGTCATTAACCAAAAACTGTGCACATAGTCATAGTAGCTAGTAATGCTTATTACAGAAATGGCCAAATGGGCTTTGATTATTAATTGTAAAACTGATCTTCATCCTTTACCTGTTACAGCCCTTTTACCTTGATATCATCTTGTAAGGGGTCCAAATTGTGAGTGCTAGCAGAGATGTATCAAGAGGTAAGAATATTTAACATTGGAAGTCTTTTCTGCCTCTTTGAGACCTTGAAAAGTCTTCTCCAATGTCTTGATGAAATCAAGAGCTCTCTCAAATTCCTAATCTTTCAAGAATCTTTTGAAAGTAATATTCCATCCTTGATATCCCCAAACAGCTTCTGATTTTGCTTCAGGTAGTGATGCAATGCTAAAAGAATCTGGAAACAGATCAAGAGAATCATGTCTTAAGCAGTTATCACTCCAAGAAAGTTCTCCCTTCCACCCACCCACCCCCACCCCTTTATAGTGGTATAAGCAGACAAGGAATTCCAGAAGTCTGCTACAACCCACTCCTCAAACCCACAAGGACTGTTGGCAATTCTTGAGCACCAATGTCCATCCTGATCATATTTGTCACAAATGAACCTTCTCCACAAGGCATTATTCTCCAGGTTATACCTCCATAGCTATTTCATAAAGCTTTAGTTGTGTGCCTTGAGATTCTTGATGAACAAACCTCCTTTCTTTTTACTATTTGTGATAAGTGTGTTCCAAGAAATCAAATGGATAGCTTTATTGTCTTTATTTCCTTGCCATATGAAGTTCAACAATTATTTCCTCAGTTTGTAAGGTAAAAGGACCAAAGACATGACATAGGTAGGAAGTGCATTAAGTACACTGTTCACTAATATCACTCTTCATCCCATAGATAAATACTGGCTCTTCCAGATAGCTAATATCTTTTCGCATCTTTCAAGTACCCTATTCCAGATTTTATGAGCTTTATCTTTGGAGCCCAAGGAAAACCCCAGGTAAGTAGTTGGTAGTGATCCACCTTCCAGCACATAGTTGCTGTTAGAACCTGAATATTAACAATCCCTTTAACTGGGAGTCGCAAACTCTTTCTCCACATAACAGGAACCCCAGGGACTGCTTCAAAGATCATTGGAATAAGCCTTAGTGTTTAAGTTGATTTGCTTTAGCATCAGAAAGGACCAGAGAGTCATGTGCACCAAGGAAATGAGTGATCTCCATATTGTCACTGGCCCTATTAGAAGCTTTAAGTCCTTTCAGAAATCCTTTTCCTTTAGATAATGGTGTTATATAAATTAGGCAATTTCTAGTGGACATGAACTTGTTGTAAATAACCAACAGTGAAACCATAATACATAGGGCTATGAGCATGTCTCTCATAAAATTTATGATTTGTAGAAACTTATCCCCTCACAAGGCACCAGAAAAGCATTTAGGATCCTTGACCTAGGACTTTTACCTCATTGACAGATGGTTACACCATTTAGAATCCTAGACCCCAAGGTTTTTGCCTCACGAACATTGACTAAATCCCTTCATCACTGATCCACTCTAATTCTTGCACGATGTTCTCTATGATTTAGCCAACTGAAATCTATGTTTTCCCCTCCTCTCACCAACAAGTACAGCAAGAATGTCAGGCTCCAGTAATACGCTGCCCCCAGAGGTATTTGTGTAGAAGTAACATCAAACCATTATCAGTTACGTCCCACATCAACTAACCTATCAAATCCGCTGCACATTAGCTATACATCAACTAACTATTCCTCAAATCTAAATTAGTCGAGGTCGTCCATTCTGCTCAATTTAGGCACTTGCCTGGTAGGCAGATCCAAAATAAACTCAAAGTTCAGTTGGGCTAGTTTATGTTGGCCAAACTACTAAATCTTCCTCCTTTATGCAGAATTAATAGAGCTCATCGCCAACTCCACCAGCAAAAAGATTCAAGAAATTGTCTGTTAACATATATACTGTTGTATCTTGAGGGATTAGGTTGATTGAAGTTATAATAACTTTGATTTGGCTAGCAAAGCTATTACAGAACATACGTGACAAACGTGTGCTATTAGGTTCTACACCGATTTAAGACAGCCTAAATTGGGTTCTCCACTTACCAAACAACTAGAAACTTCAATGGGAGAACGAAAAGGTTTGTTTTGGTTTAGACCCCCAAAAAAATGGAAAAGACAGAGTTGGACATTTATGTCAATATAGCGCAGCTACTGAATAACAATTCAAGAGTAATGACAATAGGCAACCATATAACACCTCCACACAACATTTCATAAATCTAAATGCATCATAAAATTTAAGGGCTTGTGTGAGTCAAACACTTTGACATTTAACACTATCTGAAAATCTTACCTTATGTTATATAATATGATGCACTACATTCAACCACTAAACCAGCCACTTCTACTAAACCTTTCTCTTTATCTGGGATAACACCAAGAAACTCACATAGGTAGACTTCGTCGCAAACTCCACCAGCAAAATGATTCAAGAAATTGTCCCTCAGGCTTCAGCAAACATACTGTTGTATCTTGCGGGTTTCGACCAATAGGAGTAACTTTTATTCAAGGAACTACAAGGGGGTTACTGAATATAACGAAGTTCCTGGTCAAAGAGATCCTTCAATTTGTCTAGTGAACCTATACGTGTGACAAATGTGTGTTAATAGGTTATATGTCAGACTACCTTCCAAAAAAAATAGGTTATTAGTCCTAAGTCAACTTAAATTGGATTTTCTGCTTCCTAAGTGATTAGAAACCAACAAAGAAATATGATGGGCCTATGAAGTCGCTGTGGAGGTACAATGATGAAGATCAAGATTTTTGGAGGGAAGTCATTCCATGTATGTATGGGCATGAAAGCCCCGTCTACAAGTATGGTATCCAACACCTATGATGTTGAGGTGTGGAAATCAATTAGAGCTTTTATGCCAAAGTTAGACTTAATTGCATGTGTTAAAGTAGGCAATGGTAGAAGGACTAGGTTTTGGAGGGAGATTGTGATGGTAGGCTATAAACATGATTTTTAGCTATTATGACTATTATTTAATACACTTTAATAGAGTTTGAGCTAATATATGATCAATTTATACTCTGAGGCTGGAAAAGAATTCAAACAGAGAAGACGTTCCTAAGATCCTGTGCACCAATATCCTCTAGCATGTGTCAGTATCAAACTTATGTTGCAGAAATTGTGAAGTTGTAATAGCTAGCAATTATGCTTCTCGGGTTAGATGGCAAGACCCCCATTTGTTTGATTGATGTGGGGACCTGCACTTTTAAATCCCCCTTCAATTTTGCATGCCCCCTTTTAAGTGTAAAAAAGCTATACAGCTTCCAACTGTGTGTGATTTTAGCAATCGTGATGTACCATGAATAAATGTTAGTACTATAATAGAGTGTTACAGACAGCGTCTTTGTTTCTCTCCTTTTTACTCGTTTGATTATATGCAGGTTTTAAACTCCGGGGTTTACCATGTAATAAAAAAGCCCGATCTTCCTCCATCTCTAACGTAAATACAATATACAAGTGGGACTTAGATAAAGCGCTTGATTCCCTCATATTTATTTAATACGAAAAGTAAATTGCTCCAACTTTAACTAGTTTTGAGTATGGAAAAAATCTTATGGAAGTGCCACCCCCAGAATAGGCTTTATGGAGCAAGATCTAGATTTAGTCAGAGCTCTATTGTGAGTATGAGATAGAAATAAAAAATTAGTGTAGAAAATAAATAAATTAATAAATTGAGTAATATGACATCCATATTATCCTACTCTTCCTGAATATCAAGAAACCTCCACACATTGCTCGGCTATTTGTGATGGCAATAAAAAGTTCCATATGTAGCTACGATATTACTTCTTTATACACATGCATATGATGTTATAGTGAAAGGACTGATGCCATGAATGGAATCAATTACTTCATCAAAAAAAAAAAAATGTTATAGCGAAAGGACTCTAAAAATTCCAAAATTTGTGTGGTAAACAAAAGGAACATTACTGAGAATGTTCTCTTAGCATAGGAGATTACAAGGGATATCAATATAGAAAGAAGAATCATAATATGGTGGTCAAACTACACATGGCAAAGCTTTTGGGACATGTATAAATAGATCCTAAACATATTTTAGAGAGGACTTTTGACCTAGAAAGATTGGAAGAGGTGGAAGAGCGTAGAATGGCGGAATTCACAACTTTCCATCATGATTTGATTCAATATGAAAGTTTGAATCAATCTTCAGTTGTAATGTCTTCTAATCCTTATTCTTCTTTGTTTTCTTTTTCTATTATGGACATGGTGCATTGATGAAGAAATTTGGATGTTGAATCGTGTTTTTATGATTGAATTCATTTATGAAGTTTAAATTAAATTGTGGATTTGTTCACTATATTATTAATCGAAAGAAAAATAATGTAGCAAATATCATCTGCATAATCTTGTTTGGTTTGAATTAATATTTCTTTTAAGAAATAAAAGAGGTTGTTGAAGTTATCAAACAAACAAAAAGGAAAATATTCATATGACGTTTTCCTTTGACTAAACCCTAACTACGTTCTTGTATATTTATGTCCACTGGGATGTAATTAGTGTATTCTTTAAAGTTCAGATTTAATCAAAAAGGAATCCAAATTTTGGAATACTCTATAACTATCGAATTTGTGAGAATCAATTAGACTTTAGACACTGAACAGGATCATATCCCGATTATCATCTCGTACGTGTCTTGTCTATAACCCTAACTTTTCATATTGATAGTAACCTTTGCTCGTTGTCAATTTTCTTTGTTTACATTTTTAGTTTATAATAGTGATTCATAACCACAACAAACTCACATTTTAATCACCTGAATAATAAGTTAGCAAATTTTAGAATCTCGTTGTCAATTTTCTTTGTTTACATTTTTAGTTTATAATCGTGATTCATAACCACAACCAACTCAGATTTTAATCACCTGAATAAAAGTTGGCAAATTTATTAGAATTGTTACTTGTATCAATCCATGTGGAGAAGAGCTTTATACTATCTTTGACTAGCTAAGCGCTTAATTTATAGTGTGTTTGTGCTTGTCAGTCTGGAATGGCCAGATCCATCTAAAGGACTCATCCTGATTTATTTTCATTATGCAACAACCCTGATGCAACTATGAATGAATGCAGGAATTCCCAGGGATGAAACCTGTTTTAGAAGGTATTTAAGTGACTTGGAGACGGAACGAGTGGCAAAATTATTGAAGGATATAGGGGGATTCATAGGCACCTCCACCGACCTTGACAAGTTGAGATGGAAACACAGCAGTAATGGAGCCTTTTCAGCCAATAGAGTTTATACAAGGGATATTAAAGGCCGGATAAGGAGCAATCCATATCTATGGAGAAAAGTTTGGAAAAGCATAGCAACAACCAACGTAAAGTGCTCTACTTGTCTGATGGCAAGGAAATCTTGCTTAATACAAGAATTTCACTAGAAAAGGAGGTTACTGGAAGTCTCCAGATGTCATCTAGGCAAAGAAACAGGGGAAACAAACAAACAATTGTTTCTCCATTCCTGATTAACAGCTCAGATTTGGACAATTTCTTTAGTCTCAACAAAGGTTGACTAGACCACACCAGAGCATTGCTCAGATCTACTGAGCTGCTGGATTAGAAGGAGAGGAAGTAAGAGCCAGAAGAACTGGTGGAGAATTAACGCTTCCTGTATTTGGTGGTCTGTGGAGGGAAAGGAATGGAAGTTGTTTTGAAGATAGGTCCGATTCTGTTTAGAAAGCAAAATGGAATTAAATTGTATTGTATCTTTCTATTTTTGGTGTAAAGAGAAATGCATAAAAGAAATAGACCAACTTGTAGAATGACTAGGAGCTCTGTAACTAGTTTTTTTCTTTTTTCCTTTCTTACTCTTTTTGGAGATCTCCAGCATTATCAATGCTGAGTAAAACAACAGTATCAGTTTCTTTTAAAAAAATAAAGATTAGAAAAAAAATTTATGACCAACAGATAAGTAAAAGACATTGTGGAATACTTTTAATGACAATGTGCACTTAATGAATTGACAACCTTACTAACAAAAACAGTAATGACAACTACCAATAATATAATACAATTTTTTACAGGGCATGTAAGTAAAACGTACACTTACATTTTCTCTCACTCTCACCACCATCAAATATTTCATAAATCTCAATGCATCATAAAAATTTTAAGGGCTTATATGAGTCAAACACTTATGCATTCACCATTAGCTGACGCTCTCACCTTGTGTTTGTATAACATGGTATCCTACTTTGTTCACAGCGCCCCCCACCCCTTTTGATGTTCACCACTTTACCTATTGCATCCCGATTCACAATCCTTTATGGTTACATACTCTACCTTTTCCTCTCTCCAGTCATCTGATTTTACATTAAAATACATAATTTTTTCACCACCAAACAGGCATCAGCCTCATTCCCAAGGTATATACCTAACAGTAAAACCAAAAGTTTATTCTTCTTTCAACTTGTTTTTCTTTTTCTTGGATGAAATTTTCTTTCAATATTGATAATCATTAGCTCCCGTATGACTTCTGAGACATACTCAGCATCCAAAACCTCAAGAATTTCAGATAGTTTGACATAGAGACACAGTTTCCTAATTACAACCATTCAAGAAGTCCACGAAATGCTTTACATTTTTGGTCATATGACAAGCTGTTTGATTACAGTTGTAATATTTTGATAGTCTTGAAGACTAATTATGTAAACCTATCCTGCAAGCAAGCATAACAAATTTTAACTGTTTCTTTGTGACACCACGATCAGAAAATGGTGAATATATTTAAGGAAGCAATGGCTGGGAATTTCCACCCACAACAAAATTATCATAAAAAAAGAGAAGATATCACTTAAAATGTGCGCAGGTAGTTAACTAAAGAGGCAGTGAATGTACAATATCCATGCAAAACATCAGCAGTTGTGGTTGGATTACCCCGCAACCATCTAAAGCACCACTCAATTTGGGTGATTGTAGACTGACTTATCAATTCGGCACATTTCTTACCAGAAAGACGACTGACTAGGCGTCGCAGTATGCCAAGTTGTACTTGAACGAGATTGACTGTTATTATTTAATCATGTACTATAATCCCCACATTACAATTCAAGTATAAATTGTTCAACAAACCAAACAACCTCCAGTATTGGATAGGTTCTTGCTCTATTCCGTTTAAGGTGGGGCATGCTTAAGTTCAACTTTTTAATTCTAGTAGGAAAGGAATTAATTTTATAAAATGGGCGGGAGCCTTTGAGGCACTGGGGTAATGTTGTTGTTGTGTGTTGTAAAAATGAGAGTGCCTTTATTAATCAGAAAAATATCTAATGAGCAATAGATTGACTGGAAAAGCATTCAAATTTAAAGAACATAGGAAGGCAACTAAAGTTCAATAACCAAGATGATGACAGGATTAACAACCATGCTACTGCAGAATTTGAAGCAACTATTAGTTCATAAAGAAAGGTCAGGTACCCAAGATTTTCGATGCCATTAATTGGATCAAGAAGTTGCAGTTGATGTTGCTGTGTCTCCTCTTCTGTCTGAATTTGCTGCAACGTCTGCACATTACCACCATCAATTGGTGCTGCTGCAGTCGTTGGAGTCCCTTTCCCTTCCACTAACCGCCACATATACCAAGCCCCTGCGGATCTATATGGCTTCCATTTGTCACATAATTGCTCCATCTGCGATGGTCTAGGCAGTTCCTCCAATCCATGCAGCAATTGCACACCTTTCCTGACACCCAAGTCACTAACAGGCAAAACATCTGGTCTATGAAGTGAAAAGATCATGAACATGTGCACTGACCAAGAACCAATACCCTTCACCATTGAAAGCATGGTAAACAATGACCTATCATCCATCTTTACAAGAGTTTCATCAGACAAAATCCCACTTTTATACTTGTTTGCTAAGTCATGGAGATAACTAGCCTTTCGCCCTGAGATTCCTACTTGCTTGAGCTGTTGAGCAGAAAGGGAGAGGACCACGTCAGGGCAAACAGCGTCCTCTCCTCCACAAAGGGACACAAAGCGAGTGTAGATTGAAGTGCCTGCTTTGTAGGCTAGTTGCTGATAGAGAATGCTCTTGCTAAGGGCTAAAAACGCAGAATGGTGCAACTCAAACTGTGGGGAAGGAAGTGTATCTATTAAAGAAACAAGAAGAGGGTCAACAGAGCGGAGATGCCTGAGTGCATTGTCAATCTCCCCTTCAGCCGATAAGGGTTTGATGATTTGGGGCAAGACCCTTGATGATTTCGGTGCACTCTTCCGGCGATTCTTGGAGGTTGTCGTTGTCGTTGTGGTAATCGCTCCGCTGGTCACCGTAGAGGCTGATGGTACGGTGGTTTCCTGGGTTTGCCCATTGGAGGATGGGGTGGACGAGAGTTTTCGGATTTTCTGTGGCCGAATTGGGATTTTGGAAGGGTTAGAGGGGTTTGGGGGAAGCTCAACTGGAGAGTCCGATATAAGATTGGAATCAGAATTGGGTAAAGATTGGGGTTGGGGTGGAGTTTGAATTTCGGTTTTTGTTTGTACTTGGGTGTGTTCACCCATGAGTGCTAAAAATGGCCAAGAGAGAGCGATTTTCTAGTATTTTCCGGCGGTTGTGTAGGATGAACAATTGGAAGTTTCAGGTGGCGATTGACGGCGGCGGTCTGGAACAGCTGAAGAGCCCGATTGTCGTCCGACGAGTAGCTGAAGACGACAGTCTCGTAAATCAAAAAGGGCCCCCTATTGCAAATGCTTTAATTGAATTTTTTTTTAGGTAATACATGTATATTAAGAAAAAGGATATGAAATCATAAATATGTAATGTAATTTATCTTGTAGAAAATATAGAACTTTAATAAATAAAAAGATAAATATGAAAAAAATTTCAAAAATTCTTTTTGAACTTTAAACAATTCAATTATTTTAAACATTGAAAAGAATTTCAAAAATTCAATTAATTTGAGACGGAAGGAATACTTTTTTAAAATAAAATAAAGAAATAACTACACCATAAGCCACTGAGAAAAAAGTTATTTACACAAAAAATAGCGTACTTTTTTAATTATAAAAAGTAGTCATTTGACTGACCTTTGACTATTTGTTACAATTTTGGACATTTAGTTCTAGTTGTATAGACATGTATAGTCAGTGTATATTTGTATATCATAATGTATATTTAGTGTATAACTTATGTACAAGTAATATACATTGTATAGTAGTGTATATTTTCTTTAACTTTGACAAACTATAGTGTATAGTCATGTATAATTTTGCTAATTTTGGGTTGTTTTTTATGTAAATAAAATATGAGCTACTTTTTTTGTAACTTTTTACCTTTATATATATACCAATTATTTAGGGGTGAGCATGGTCCGGGTGGGCGGTTTTTCTATCAAACCTAGGAACCACCCGCTATATACCGGTTCTGAAAAA
>JAABOM020000049.1:8859549-8884869 GCA_011800125.2 Solanum clarkiae
TAAATGCGGTTATCCGACGATTAGGAAATTTGACTAACTTTTGAAAATATTTGACTTGATTTTAAAAGATTGATTTTAAATTATTCGAATAGATTTAAAATATTTTGGCAAGACTTGAAGGGATTTGATTAGACTTGAAAGAAACTTGTTTAGACTTAAAAAAAAAACTTAACTAGACTCGAAATAATTAATTAAACTAAAAAATATCAAATCCCATTTTTGTTTATATTGATTATTTTAAAAGACTTTGACCAAAGTTTGTAAAATTTGAAAGTTCAATTGAAATGATAAGATTACATTTTTATTTTTTTTTATCTTTTCTTTTCAAAACCTTCTTCCAAAATGCAACGAGAAAAAATAATAATAACAATAAAAAAATTAATATAAATGTTCGACCTGCCAGGGAATTTAATTAAATTAAAATTAAGAATAACAAATAAGCAATGTTAGTTTTCAAGTCCATACAACATATAGACTAAAAATAAATTCAAAGTAGGAGTTGGAGTGATTTGGGCCTTTGTCCCATGCAAATTTCTTCACTTTTTGCGAATTCGAGCCTTTATACCGAAACTTGTATAGCAACCTCTTTCTTCTAGGAACTCAGGCTGACTCGAAAAGGAGTGAGTTTTGGCCTCCACGGCCCAAGAAGTGCAGGATAAAGGGTCCAAAATGGGCTCAGAGCGTAGTTCATGCAAAGAAATGAAATAAAGATTAGTAAGGACTCAAAGACGTATCCAGGCAAAGATTAGGAGAAACATAAGCATAGAAGGAATAGATGACTTTGAGAATAACTAAAACGCATATGAGAAATATCTAACTAGTGAACAAATCATGATGACTTCTAAATACTTATACAGTCGCCAAAAAAAAAAAACAATGTAAAGTAACATCAAGAGTCAATTTAGAATAATAGGAGAGATACGTATAAACTGATCTAAAAAAACTGGTCAATATGATGAGCAAAACAGCATGTTTGAGGAAGCAACTACACAATTGTGAAAAAAAAAGGTGCAAATGGATTACTAGTGAACGATTGAGTTTAGGCACAATGGAAAGTGTATCTTGGAGTTGGTCTTCGACTTGTTACATCAGATAGGAAATGCTATGTGATTTCAAGAAAATAGAATCCATCCAACATCACTGTATCGTGATAATCCAACAGCCCTCATCTCTTTTAAATGCAGGGAACAATAAACTTTGGCAGTAAAAAAAATAAAGCACAAGTTGCCACAATTTAACACAACATAGCAAGGTCAAACTCACCAGGAACCAGGTCACAGGTCAGCAGCAGCAAAACAATATCAAACTAAAATCGACACCAATTCATGACTATCCAACTACTTCATTTAATATCAACAGAATCTTACAGCAGCTCTGATTATCACATGAAACAAACTTCGACATGGCTATGCAACATACAATAGTTTGTGAATATGCAGCGACATAAGTAACAACTTAAGATTTTGTTAAGTTTGAAAGCAAATAAAACTGAAACCAGAGTTGAGAGTGAGACCAAGTAAGTTTTCTCAAAAAAGATGAAAGGGATAGGCAACAAGAAAATCTGAAAGCGCAGTATAGAATTTGAGACAAGCTTCTAAACACAACACAAACATAAACAGAGGCTGAGAGATCTATCGGCACCCTTATCTAGTAAACTCAAACAGGCAATAGCAGCAAAATAGCAAGGAGTGAACAAATACGTGACAAATAGACTTCAAAAGGATAGCATCTCAGTAGCTCAGAGGTAGATTTTGAAAACAAAAGAATAAAGGCAGGGAACACAGTCACACCCATTAACAGAGAAGGGAAAGAACTTGTTATGTCCTAAATAAATAAGGAGAAAATGGAACTGGAAAGAATCAAAATGACTAGTATGCTTGAGTTAGCTCTATCTGAATGCAGTACCAACAAATCAAGAATCTAAATATAAAGACATAAACGAGGGGAGAGATTTCCTTCAGAATTTTTGGCATGTCGAACTTAGCCATAATAACACCTTAGATAAAAGTATTAAGATAGGACTTTTAAGTTCAAATGTGACTCTATGATTCTAAAATGTTGCAGCAACTGATAATGTCAAACCAATCCCAAAAACAAAAACATGATGACTCAATGACTTTACACAGAGAAAAAAACGATCCCAAAAAGGAAAGATGAGAGTGTTATATTAGCTTAGTGACAAGTCTTTTGCATCAACGAACATTCAGTGAAACAAGTATACTTTAACATAATACCATAAATTTGAAATCATTCCGTCTGAAAATTGCAACCTATATTGTAGTTTTGACACGTAATGGAGAGAAAAGAATAAAGCTTAGCAGTTTCTATGCATCACTCGATGAGCAGACTTGAAAAGCTCGACTGGCAGAGCAAAAGAAAACACCAGGACGAAACAGGGAATATGACCCTACAATTCTAGAAGCCATTTTATCACTCGATAGCAACTACATCATAACAACATCACCAACATATCTAGGAATGTATTAACAACCAAACAACAGCATCACCACCACATTAACTCATCACAACATAGACTTTCAGTCAGCGAACCAAACTAACAAAAATATTGATACAGCTTTAACCGTCACATTCAATTGTAATATTTGAAAATAAAGCGAGATTGGGATATTACCTTTATTGGGGCAACGAACTGGGGACGACGAACTTGACGAAACTATGACGAAATCAAATGGGTTTCTGGGAATTACTTTTCGGAAGTTATGGACTGTTCTAATCGAGCCTTTCCGATTTTCCTCCTTCTGATTCCCCCCCCCCTGGTTTTCCTTCCCTTCTTCCACTGCCCCTGTTCTGTGAGAATGAAGGGGACTATATACCCCACACTTAGGCAAAAATGAAGGGGGAACGGTCAAGAACAACTGGAATCCAACTATGGGTTTCAAAAATTTCAAATCACAGAATCATTGTGTCTCAACTTTTGACCCGTAAATTACGAAATTTGACTAAAAAAAATGGGTAAGGACAAGAACAAGTGGTTGAGCGGAGCGTTGAGAGGAGAAAAGTGACGTTAATGGGAGGAGCGGTGTTGGATTTTTTGGATCCGTATCGTATTTGGGGAAAAAAGGGAAAACGGGAAAAATGGAAAAAGAACAGTTGACGATTCAGGGTTTGGGAGGGGGAGTTACCTGGTTTTGGGTGGTTGAAGGAGATGACAATGGCGACGGGAAGAGGGGGGAGGCGCCGCGACGGCGACGGGGATTGAGGATTAGGGTTTTTCAGGTTTTTTCTTTTTGATTTGGGGGAAATGGGAGAAGGGGTCGGGTTTGGGAGATGAAAGGGAATTTAGGGGCGCGTGTGGTACACGCGCCCGGATAATATATATATATATATATTTTGAAAATAAAATCGTTAAAACAAAAATAGAACTCGATGATTATTTTGACACCGTGGAGGGTAAAAATTGGGTGTCAACAATACTATGTCTTGAAAAATGTAATGGGGAAATGACTATAATTAATGATAAGGTGTAAATTAGGAACTAAATGGACAAGTATTGTTGAACATCCCAAAATAGCATAGGAGCCAAGTAAAGATGAACAGAGGGAGTATATGAACTCCATGAATCAAGGAATTTATTACCATTAAGTAATTTAATAATCATGTTTTTAGTCTCACCGTTAAAAAATTAATATGTATAATTTTTCGAATAAAACACTTAATATACAAAATAAAAATTTCCATACCAAACTTTACTATAGTTATGGAGTATAATTAGGAAAACTATACCCATTAATTATTATTAAACTTATAATATATTTGTTATTTGCGAAATTTAATCTATTTAGTATTTCCTCAGTCTTATTTTATGTGACATTTTTGATTTGGTATGATATTTAAGAAATTTCTTTTTAAAATTTATGGTATAAAAAGATGAAGAATCATTTTATTAATGGGTATAAGAAAACTTTAATAAAGTATAATTGTTAAAGGAACATACTTTGGGATGGATTTAAAAAAAAGTATATAAAATAAAATAGAAAAAAGTATTAAATGTTGAAAAATTATTTAAAAAATAATATTTAATGCTAAGATAACATATGAAAAAAAATTATAGTACTTTTTTTTGATCAATAGAGTACTTCTTTTATATATATCAAAAAGTGATTTTACAACTTATAGACTTACGACAACACATACGTTTTACGAGGTAGTTAAAAATCTTTAATTGCTGTTTAGTTGATTAAGAAAAGGTAATCCGACGTGTAGGCGAGTGGCAGTGTATTATCCTATGTGGCGCGTACACTTCATAGTTTGTACCGTCAAGGGGGTTGGGGGGGGGGGTGTTCTCGTCTCAGTACTTTTTATTGAACTCCGCATTTCGCATCTCCCTACTCACTACACAATCAACTCCTCTTCTTCCTTCACTCTCAACTCCATGTATGATAATTTTTCTTTTCTTTGGGGTTTTGAATTTGCTGAAAAAATCCAGTACAAATTTTAATTTTAATTGTTTTTGGGGTAATGCAGGAGATTGAGAAGATTTCTGATGTAGCACGAAGTTGCTTGACACCCTTGACCTCCAAAGATTCTCAGGTAAGTTTTAGGGTTCTAAAATCTTTTGGTCGTTTGCCTGTTTTATGATCGGTAATGAGTGTCTCAAACCTAATTTTTGTCTGCATGTAACTTTTGAGGTGAAATTGAAGTTTTAATCCAAAATTGATAGGTCAAAAACTAAACCTAATCCCCCAATTTCCACAAGTTGAATACAACCAAACAATAAAAATTAATTTCGAAAGAATGTGAATAAACCAATGATGTAGAAGTAACATGTAGAAAGAAAAAAGAATTTACCAACACCCACAAACAAATTGGGTTTGATGTGACCAGAAAAAGATATATTTCTGGAATAAGAAAAACTCCAAATTTCCATTCTTGATGGTGGAACCAAGAAACACAATAAACTTAGAGTTTGTAAAAGTAGCTTAATTTGCAAGCACTTGAGTTTCTTATATATATAATTTTTGTTTTTTTGGCTATGTAGCTTACCTTTTCAACTATTACAAAAAATGATTTTTTTCTGTTCTAGTTTTTTAGTTTTGAAACTTCAAAGAATGGAACCTTGATAGAACCTTTTTGATAATACTTGATAAGAATCGGGTCGCTTGGATAAACAAGAAAATAACACGGAAGAGAAAATATGAAGATTAGAAATAGGAATGAAAGATATGTGAAGTTCGAGAATAAAATCCCCAAATCTCATAATAAGTGCTATAACTCTTTTGAATTTTTTTTTGAGAAAGAAAGTGCTACGAACTCTAAATGGTCTTAGTATTCAAAATTATCTGATTAAAACTAATTATGATACTAATAGAGTCAATTTACAAAGTTAGATTATAACTAATTATGAAACCTACTTTAAGCATGAAGTTCAGCATCTTTTGGCCTTATGAACTCTTTTGAATTTTTTTTTTGAGAAAGAAAGTGCTACGAACTCTAAGTGGTCTTAGTCTTCAAAATTAGCTGATTAAAACAAATTATGATACTAATAGAGTCAATTTACAAACTTAGATTATAACTAGTTATGAAACCTACTTTAAGCATGAATTTCAGCATCTTTTGTCCTTGAGAAAAAAAGGTTGGGGTCCCATGGAGCCTAAGAGAAGGGGCCCACATGGACCCCAAGAGAAGCCCAAAGGAGCGTCCAAATAGGGACTTAGTTGCATGCCCAAAGTGCTGAAAGTTCAAGGCCAAAAGATGCTAAAATTCATTCCCAAAGTAGGATGGAATTTTCATGCCAAAGCTATTGGAAGTATGCGTGTGGATTGGAGTAAATTTGGGCATTTCTCCCTTATCTTTGTTAGGTAGTTTTTCCATGTGGCCCCAATCTTTCTCCTCTTGGACTTGGACTTGGCCTTGGATCATGAAATACATGTAGCTTGTAACACAATTCTTTCCATAATTCTTGGGTGTTTTTTGGTTTTTTATTCCACGATAAATATCTTTTTGATTGTCCATTGAAACCTATCAATTTTGATGGAGGTATGCCACCATGGATGCTATCAAGCTGTTCCAACTACAAGTACAATTCTAGCACGTGCACCAGCAACAAAAAACTGGTCAATATTGCTGGATGGGGCTTAAAATCTTCTCTCAAGGACAATGAGTCACTTTGTTGAACAATTTCTTTTTTGGAATAGGAAGTCTGACTTACGGGGTGTTTGGATGGCTTATTTGAAGTGGCTTATAAGTTAAAAGCCAAAAGCCATAAGTTGGGGACCCCCTACTTTTGGCTTTTTTTTGTGTTGTACTTTTTCAGCTTTAAAAAAAGTGTTTTTAAGCACTTCTTTGTGGTATCCAAACACTTTCAAAACTTCAAACGTGCTTTAAAGCCAAAAGCCAAAAAATTAAGTCAATCCAAACACCCACTTATTTCTTTTTGGAGCTTGTTATTGAATATTGAGCTACTTTTGTTAGTAGTGAATCACTTTTATGAATATAGTAGTGGAAAATCATATTTAAAATAGGCCACTTACATTGGCAGGATGTTCCCAGAGTGCTTCCCGATATGGGAAAAGTGCTCAAACTCATATGGTACTGCGGAAAATTCCTCGAATGAACTCACTACCACTAGTAATGACATGGACTGAGTATTGGAATATGGCAACTGCCCCTTGCCTCATTCTTAGGTTTTGAAGGTGTTGTTTTGTCCCGGACAGTTGTGGTGGGGGGGATTGAATGAGTGGCTAGGGAGAACTTATTAAGATTTAGAGAATTCGTGGCGGTTTCTTTTGAGGGAAAAGATAAATTCTTACAACTGCTAAATAATCTTGATAGAGACGTTGAGGCAAGAAAAATAATCGGGGTTGAGAGAGGGATTCGCCAGACAATGTGACATAAAGGTGGCAAGGGAAGTTCAAAACGGGAAGGTAAACTTGTGTAAGATAGGGAGGTTTAAGTTGAGTGAAATGAGGGATAGGGGAACAGGGTGAGGAGTAGAATTGGAGGAAAAGGAGGAAGTGGTGAAGGGGATGGAAATAAAAATGCAGTTTAGGATATCAAGATCATTAGCTGGAGCGTGACGAGGCAAGGTTTCTTTTGTTATGGTATGAGAGGACAAAAGAGTTTGTGGAATGGAAGAAAAGGGAATTCTCATTAGCAGCTCATTTTGAAACCGTGGGAATGGGATGAAGTGGCGATTCAATGGGTCTATGGCCTTGTGGGGGAGGGTTTGAAGGTGGTTTTCTAGGAGGAGATGGCGAATATTATGGGGGATTGGAACATTCCATGAGTAGTAGAAGGGGATCTATTACAATTAGGTATCCAAAAGAGATGGTGTGTGTGGAATTTTCTAAAATTTTGGAGGAGTTCATTAGCCTTTTCCTATGACTATCCATTAATAGGTGCTAGCTTCTCATAAGCTAGATCAGAGGAATCAACATCCCGGTGAGTTCTTGGTGTCCACCACTTGGAGAGTTAAATCCTAATGTGATTCAAATTCCTTGTCAAGGTTGACTTTGGACTATTCACCCGTCACATTAGAAGGTGGGGAAAGCAGTGTGAGAGCTCTTTTGAGATTTGAAAACCTGCGGCAGTGGACATTAAATTTTGAAGAGCAGATGATGGGGTGGTGGAATAGCTATGAATTAGTGGGAACATGTCCTTTCCACTTGCAAGCAAAGATGAAGCTACTTGAGAGGGACATTAGAGTGTGGAACAAAGAGTGCTGGAAAGGGTAGAGGTAAAGATAAAGGAGATTATAAGTAAATTTGGGGGACTCAAGAAAAAAGGAGTGAAAGAGTTGGTGGAAAGGGAAAGAGAGAAGAAAGAGGAGTTGAAGAGTGATATAACTTCTAAGAGTGAAATAACTTCTTTGGCATTAGCTTAAGAGGCTTGTTGGAGCCAAAAATCCTAGGTTTCATGGTTAAAGGAGGGGGGCTCGGACACAATTTTTTCACATGGTAGCAGTGACAAATCGGAGGAGGAACTCTATAGAATCGGCAGAGGTGAATATGGTGATCCATTTCTACAAGTGTTTGTCTAGGGAGGAGGCTGTTGGAGGCCTAAATTGAAGGGCTTTGAGTTTAACCAAATAGGGGAGGACAATAAAGGATTGTTAGTGAAGGCTATTAGGGGCCGATGAAGACAGTCGAGAGTTGTGCATACCTAAATTGATAAAAAAAGTAATTGTTGTCATTGGTTGCAATTTGCATCAATTAAATCTGTTTGAGGAGGGCTTTATTTTAGTTTTGGATGAGTTGCAACCTAATCGATCAAATACTCCCTCTGATTTATGTGGTATAGTTGGAATTTCGAGAGTCAACCAAGTTTTTTTGACTGAAGTTTCTTAATATATCTTTTAAATATTTTAAGTTGTTAATTGTTATATTTATAGTTCTTTTTACACAGTTTTTAAATATATAAATTTTAGTTTGAAAATCTTAAAGCTTCTATGTTCGAATTCACAGTCAAATTCTAAAGGTTTGAATTTAGAAATTCTAATGGTGTCTTATAAATCGGGACATATGGGGTATGAAGTTAAAAGACACAAATATTTCGAAAATTATGTGGGTAAGAACTCAAATTATTATTATTTTTGAATCTGGTAACATGGTAAGACTCAAATCAATTATGAATGATTATCAAGGGAAAACATAATTATCCTTCTATCCCTCTTATTTTAACATCACAAATAATTAACGTATTCATTTTAATGCTAAAATAATGATTAACTACATGCTAAGTAGCTAAAATAATGATTAGCTAAATAGTTTAAGGAGCTGAAAAATTATAATAGTGAATAGTTCATGTTTAAATTTAGGAGCAAAGTCATTTGATCAATTCATTTCCTTTTAATTATTGGTCTTGGATTAGTGATTTTTAGTTTTTAAATTCTGATTTGGTGGTGTGTAGTGGTGGCTACACTGAAGTTGGTAGCCATGGCATGGTGTGGTGGCTACATGGAAGGGAACTTGATGGAGAAGAGGAAAGGCAAAACTGAAAAGAAAGAAAGATCAATTAAATAAATATGAAGAGAAAATTAGAAATAGGATTTCAAAAAAAAAAAGAAAATGAGGTGGCATCACGTGATTGGTGCTTGTGTTCACATATTGTTGTAAAACTGGTGCTTGCCATAAAAGGGGTATTCACACCCTTTCAAATGATTATTCGGGGGTCTTAGGACCTCGGCAAAGTTTAAGTGGTAAGTGGTCAATGGATAAAAAGGGACAAGTCCTTTGGGGGTGGGGGATGGGGGGGAATATGTACTATCGCAAGGAAAGAACACAAGGGCAATCTCCTCTTGCCTTTACGTCAGACATGAAGAAAATTTTGTTTTTGAGCTTTCTGTGTGAGATTTGATGGGCTAACTTCTTGAGGAAGGACTAAAGCCAGAACAAGTGGTGGAGAATAATACCCCAATGCATTTGGTGGGGTGTTTGGAGAGAGAAATGAGAGCTGTTTGGAAAGATAGATCCAACTCCATTCAAAAAATCAAATGGAATTGTATAGAATCTTTTTGTTTTAGGTGTAAAGAGATAGGTTTAGAAGATATAGATCAACTTGTAGATTTGTTAGGATCACTGTAAGTATTTCCTTTCATTTCTGTGAAGACTCCAGCATGTCCTTACTGCGACATGCTGAGGAATACAATATTACCGGTTTCAAAAAAATTTGATGGGCTAACTTTTGCTTTGATGATTGCTCCATGGAGCTTTAATGGCAATAATTGACGTTTACTTTCTTGTGTTATGTAGGGGTGCTCAATTATTCTTCGTGCTGAACAATTTCGAGTTCTTTTCAGGCTCACATTGTGAAATGGTAAATTTATCTCGTTTCTTGATTCTCTAATATTGTAGAGTTTCTTGACTGCCTTCTGGTCGTAAATATCAGAAAATAAAGTACATGATCCTTCTTTATTCATATTTTTGATAAATGGAGGAAAAATATTTATACTTTGTTTGAATTTCTTGTTCAATCCCGTGCAGGACAAAAATCTTTCTGAAGAAGGTAGTGACAACATTGACTGGGATACTGAAGATGAGTTAGAAATACAGGATACAACATTTTCCTCATGCAGGGATTTAAGAACTACTGGACAGTATGCTATTACTGGTGATGGGGAGGTAAATGCTTTTAGCCTATGTTTATACCCTACTGTTATTTCTTGTCAAGGACATCTTTTTTGAGACAAAAAGAAGGAGGAGGAACTTAGAGAGTAGTTTATAATATTGCATCTCAACTTATGGTGTCTTTGATCTTCTCTTGCATGAAGGCAAGCTCATCATCAGCATCTGGCCAGTCCAAGTTCATTCAAAAGTTTGTAGTGATGGGATTTCCTGAAGAGTCTATTGCAAAAGCAATAGAGCAAAATGGTATTTGAATTTACCAAGTCTTTATACAACTTAAAAATCGATTTCACAATTACAGTATTTATGTTACTTGACTTGGGACTGCAGGAGAAAATTCAGATTTGGT
Organism: Solanum clarkiae; assembly: GCA_011800125.2. Taxonomy (NCBI): domain Eukaryota; kingdom Viridiplantae; phylum Streptophyta; class Magnoliopsida; order Solanales; family Solanaceae; genus Solanum; species Solanum clarkiae. The sequence goes on from JAABOM020000049.1 coordinate 8,869,981, forward strand.
GCTGGATGCTCTTTTGACATTAAAGGTGCGTAATGTCTGCCTCGTTGTTTGCGAGCTACTCATTTTAGATTGTGTAGCAAGTTTGCAAGCTGTTCATTTTAGATTTGGTAACAAAGGGTAACTATGTGAAGAGAATGAATATATTCTTGGTCAATCCATCCCTCCTTTGGCAACCAGCTCATCTAATAGTTACCTATTTAGATTTAGAAAATTATTTACATGGCAAGAACCCATTCCTTGTATACATAGGAAAAGTTTAGAATCCCTACTAATTACTCTTTCCTTTTAAGATTACTTGTAAACACTAAATGAAACTCAGCAAGCAATTCATTCCCAAACTCTCCTATCTTTTCTGAACATAATACCGGAGACTCTTAAGATCTTGGTAGATACCCAAATAGCTTCCGTAACTATAGGGTGATGCCAGTCATTATGTGTTGCAGGCCAGGCCACTCGTTTTTCTTTTTTTTCTTTTCCCCTTACTTCTGGTGTCTAGCACAACTCCTATGTCCAGCAATCGGTTTTCCTCTCTGCATTGACGTACTGGTCATTTGTTCAACGAACGCTTAGGTGCCACTATCTCTTCAGCTGCTGGGGCTACTACTTTCTACGTGACCTACATCCTCCTTTGATATTAAATTTCTATATGAGTTGAGGGTTTGAGTCCCTACTTTGAAATTTCTATATATTAGAGCCAAGAGTTTGGGGTTGAGTTCCTACTCTGAAAATTGTCTCCCTCTTCTAATGCTTCCTCTAATTCTTTTTCTGCTAAAGAATAATGGTTTTCTCCTGTCCAAAAGTTGCTCCTTTTTATTACAAGTAGAAAAGACTTTGAAACAACCTCTCTATCTCTATGAGGTAGTGGTAAGGTCTGCGTACATTTTACCCTCTCCAGACCCACTTGTGGGATTTCACTAGGATGTTATTGTAGAAAAGACATTCCTTTCTTGGAAAAAATCTTTTCCTTCATACTCTCATGCAAAAGCAATTTCTTTTAATTTCAAAAACAAAAATAAATGGTGGTGCAGACCAATACAGCGGGATCCTCCCTTCATTGTATGTGAAGATCAAACACCTCATTCTCATGCCCATTTGATATGTGACAACCAAGCGTCAATCCAATTGCTTCAGATAGTGTTACATGATAGATGGAACATATAGAAATAGATTGTATTTTGATGCAACAAAAAAATTGAATTGGGGTGCATAGTGACTGGTTTCATGAACTCAAATGATCGTTTACTTTGTGGATCTAGAATTTAGTTTGCGGAGAAGCCCCTAAAATACCCCTCAACTATTTGAATTGGTACAAAACCACCATTCATCCACCTTTTGGCCCTCAAATACCCCCCACATCAAACTTTTGGCTAAAACATGCCCTCGACATTAACCTATTGGTTCATATTTGCCCTTATTTTTAGCAATTCCTTTAAAGTAAATTATTAAATATTTATTCATTATATGGCCTAATCTAATTGGTCCAAATTTAAACCCTTTCAAATAAATGATAAAAACCACATATGATTAATATTTTGACATGATACGCTTGAAAGTAATATTCAAAAATATCAATTTCATAATATCTTCCTATTAGCCTATATTAAGTCAACCCTCCATTTATTAAGCCGACTCATAACTGGGGATCCAACTAAAGTGCATACTCGCTTTGCTCATCTAAAAAAAGATTATTATATTTTATCAGTATAAAATTTTCTATCAATTATCCAATTGTGTTGTTCGTTCCCTCTTTTTATTTTTTTATTCTCTTATTCTTAATTAGGATATCAAGGACTAAAACTTGAAATAAACTTTCTTGTTCATATTCTTTTAATCTGTATTATTAACATGGTGGGGTTGGGATGGGAATATAAGAAAAAGTTTTTTCATTATTTTTATTTTGTATTTCGTATACATACAAAAGAAAAATGTCATATATGTACATAGTTGCTTAATTAAATTATCTTATGTTGAACTAATTATTTCTTCATGAATATCATTATTATTTTCCTCCTTTTCTTCTTTGTTTTAAATTGAATTTTTTTTTACAAATGATGGACAAGATCCAAGAAGAAAAAAGTGGAAAAGAGGAGGTGGGGGTGGGAGGGTTTGGTGAGCGGGGGAGGATGAGTGTAGAAAGTAGAGGACTTGTCCTTTTCTTATTTTCAATTATTATAGAACCCAAAATCAGGCCAATCATAAATAATTCAGAGGGAATGGAGATGGAAGAAGACCAAGGTCAGTTTGCAATGGTGGAATCCAATTACTGGTTGTGCACCGGCAACTCAAAAAATCAGCCACCACTTGGATTCGTGCTTTGGGAGTGCCATTGCACCTCTGGTCTCTTACATGTATTTAGAGAGATTACAAATCTATGTGGAGGCTGGGTTTCAACTGAAGAAGAGACAGATTTGAAGAACCACTTAAAATGGGCAAAAATTCAAGTTACAGGGGATGGAGGTAACTGCCCAAACGAGGTTATGATAGAAAGAGATGGAATCAAATTTTTCCTATCTGGATGGAAAAGAAGGTTCAATTCTTAGGGCCTCGCCGGAGATGGAGATAGCTGGTGAAGGATCCAAAGGTTTATTAAATCCTTTAGACCTCTGGACAAAAGGAGCCCCTGATACTTGGAAAAGACAAAAGCATTGGTCAAACTCTGTAGTAGAGCAGATAGACCAGGTGGGAGGTACAGATAGAGCTGGATCTCACTTATTGAAATCTGGACAAGAACCAGAGGTCCTTCACAGAGAAGGAAAAGGTATTGCAGATGAGAGGTGCAATACAATCACAAAGGAGGGAACAATTGCTGGAAAGGGTCACATGCTTAAGAGGGGATTAATTTCAAAGTTGCCTGCAGGATCCAGTGACGCGCGTGATATATAAGTGAGTGGCGTGGGCTTATTAACTCCTCCAGATCACACTCCTTTTGGGCTCACGATGGATAAGCCCAATTCCTTTGAGAAGTTAATTGAGCCCAATTCTGGGAAAATAATTTCAACCAAAGAGGGCCCAATCAAAATCCCTATTAATTTTTTAGAGCCTTTTACAGAGAATATAGGGTTACCAGAAGAAATTTCTGTTTCTTCTAATTATGTTTTCTTTGACGGAGATAAAGAGTTGCTATCAAGCTCCAAAGAGACAGATAAAGAAATGGGTGAGGGGGGGGGGTGGTGATCTTGCTGTCTGCAACAACACAACCAACTACATGCAAGAGGAGTTTAACAGTCACAGCTGTAGAAACAACATTCCAGAAACAAAGTATAAATGAGGAGGAGGATGTTTCTGAAGCCTTGGTAGTGATGTACACGAAGGAAAACCCTACTCTACAAATTGATAACAGTGCACTTAAGGAAGATTTAGCAGCAAAAACATCAGCTTGGGCTCAATCCAACATGATTAAGTTGTGTCAACAATTCGGGGTCGACATCAAAGGGTGCAAAAAGGAAGTCTATGCACTTCTGATGGAGTTAGATCAGAGGAGAGAAAGCTAGATGAAGCAGAGGGAGGGTCTGCAGCAACAGATGGGTGGGGGAAATCCATAAAGAAGCACATGGAAGCAGTGGGGGTATTTTAATCCTATGGGATAAGAGAGTGTGGAAGGGTGAGTTGATGGGGTTGGGAAGTCAGTGCATCACGGGCAAATTTACTGGGATAAATAAGAACTTAAGCTGGCACTTGACTGCAGTATATGCAAACTGCAATAGAGTAATTAGGAGAACACTATGGCAAGCTAAAAGACATGAGAGACAGTTTCAGTAGGCCTTGGGTTGTGTGCAAGGACTTCAATATCACCAGGTTTCCAACTGAGAGAACCAATTGCACCCGAATAAGTGGAGCTATGACGGAATTCTCAACATGCATTGAAGACTAGAGCTGGTGCATCCTCCTTTATTTGGAGGGTCTTTTACTTGGAGAAGAGGGGAAGATCAAGGGTGTGCATCTAGAATAGATAGATTCCTTCATTGCACTGAGTGGGGAGACGTTTTTTCTCACATAAAGCAAAGCTGTCTTCCTAAACTAACCTCAGATCACAATCCAATTTTGTGGACCCGTGGGAATGGAAAAAGTCATATTTTGAATTTGAGACTTGGTGGCTAGAAGTGGATGGATTAAGGACAAGGTGAAAGAATGGTGGAATTCTTTTAGGGTGAATGGAAGACTTGGTTATGTTCTTGCTGAGAAATTTAAATTGCGTAAGGCAAAATAAAGGATTGGAGCAAAGAAAACAAGGGGAACTGGAAACAGAAAAAAGAGGATATCCTTAATCAAATATCACATTTGGAATCTGTCCAAGAACATAGGCCACTCACAGATGATGGATTAGTACAAAAGGCAAGCTTGGCCGTGGAGTTTGAAGAGGTAGCAAAAATGGAAGCAATTGCTTAGAAGCAACAACTAGAGTTCAATGGCTTAGACAGGGCGATAAGAACACAGTTTTTCCATAGAACTGCAACCTCCAATAAGAGTTTCAACTCCATGGAACAACTTAAAGTGAATGGTATTACAATTCAAGATCTAGATAGTGTCATAGAGGCTGTGCTAGACTACTACGAGGATCTATATAAGGAGGCAGAAAGCTGGAGGCCTGAATTTAGACTTCATGAAGCAGCGAGGATCACTGTGAGGAACAGACTTGGCTACAGAGAAATTTTGAAGAGGAAGAAATAGTGGAGTGCTTGAACATGTGTGCTATGGAGAAAGCACCTGGTCCAGATGGCTTCCTAATGGTGTTTTATCAGACTTTCTGGAGTTTGTTGAATGAAGATGTCATCAACACCATCCGACATTTTCATATAAATCAGGCCTTTGAAAAGAGCTTCAATGCAACATTCATTGCTCTGGTTCCAAAGAAACCTTGAGCCTCAGAGTTGATAGATTTTAGGCCAATCAGTCTGGTTGGGGGTGTATATAAGATTATTGCCAGAGAGACTTAAGAAAGTAATTAATAAACTGTCAATAGGCATCATATGACATTCATTATAGGCAAATGGTGGATGCAACATTAGTAGCCAGTGAGTATTGATTCAAGAATGAAGAGTGAGGTTCCAGGCATTATGTGTAAGTTGGATATTGAAAAGGCCTATGATCATGTGCACTGGGCCTATGATCATGTGAACTGGGATTTCCTTCTTAATGTTCTCAGGCAAATGGGATTTGGAATCAAATGGGTGAAGTGGATAGCTTTTTGTATAAAAACAATCAAGTTTTCTGTGCTTGTGAATGGAGAACCTGTAGGATTTTTCGCATTAGAAAGGGGCTTGAGACAAGGAGATGCCATCCCCCCTTTCCTTTTTATTTTGGTCATGGAAGGTTTTGATAGCATGATGAGAGTAGCAACTCAAAATAGGTGGATCCGTGGTTTTAAAATTCGGGGCAGTGCGGGGGTGAGATGGAAGTAGGTCATTTGTTGTATGCAGATGACACCATCATTTTCTGTGAGCCAGTGGCTGAACAGATTGGCTATATTAGAGTGATACTTGTTCATTAGCAGGGTTGAAGGCCAACTGGGGGAAGAGTAGTGTATTCCCAACTAATGAAGTTCAACAGACTCAAGATATGACCAACATTCTTGGATGTAGAATAGAGAAATTACCCACATCCTACCTAGGTATGCCTTTGGGTAGTGGGCACAAATCTTTAGCTATTTGGGATTGCATGCTGGAGAGATCAGAGAACAAGTTACCCAGATGGAAGGCTCAGTACTTGTCTACAGGTGGTAGGTTTATTCTTATTAACTCTGTCCTAGATGCTTAAGCGCCTACCTATGTGATGTCCCTATTTCCAATTCCTGGAAAAATTGTTAAGAAGTTAGACAAGATCAGAAGAGACTTTCTATGCAAGGAAATAAAGAAGGGAAGGGGTATTGTCTTGTGAACTGGAAAACTGTAATGCTGAACAAAGATAGAGGAGGATTGGGGGTTAGAAATCTCAAATTGCAAAATGAGAGCTTACTTATGAAGTGGCTCTGGAGATATACAAAAGAGGAAAGAGCATTATGGAGAGAGGTAATTGTGACAAAGTTTGGAGAACTTAATCCTTCGTGCTCCAACATTGTATTAGAACCTTATGGGGTGGGGTTATGGAGGAGCATTGGAAATCTTTGGTCATTGATGGAAGCCAATCTCAGTCTTACGATAGGTACTGGTCACAAGACAAAGTTTTGGCATGATGGATGGATTGATGAATTACCTCTTTAGGTACAATTTCAAGATCTTTTCCAAATCATTAGAGACATTGAGAGTAGAGTTAGTGATTGTTGGTCAGCACAGGGCTGGGATATTTCCTTCAGAAGAATGCTAAATGATTGGAGATTGATAGAGTCGTTTCATTACTTGAGAAGTTAGAAGGAAGCAACATTGTCACAACAGATGAAGATAGGGTTCACAAAGATGGGAACTTCTCAGTAAGCAGTACATACAAGAGAGGTATACAGTTGGCGGGGTTTCCCTACCAGTGGAACTACTTCTTGAAAAGCATCATACCCACCAAGATAAAATGTTTCACCTGGCTAGTGATTAAGAGAGCATGTTTAACTTAGTAAGTCTTGCAGAAGAAGGGGAAACTAATCTGTTTTTTGTGTAACACTCGGGGGAGACAAACAAGCACCTCTTTCTACATTGCAGTTTCACTACCCAACTGCGGAACCTCTTCCTTAATCATAACAGGAAGTAGTTGGACTATGCCAGAGCACACTTCAGATCTATTTAGTTGTTGGATTAGGAGGGGTGGAAGTAAGCGTCAAAGGAAATGGTGGAGATTAGTGCCATCATGTATCTGGTGGTCAGAAAGAAATGGTAGATGTTTTGAAGATAGGTCCAATTCCATTCATAAAGTAAAATGGAATTCTATTGTATCTCTACTTTTTTGGTGTAAACAACTGTGTATTGTAGATTTGGATCAAATAGTGGGCTTGATAGGAGACTTGTAATTGCTACAAATTTTTTTTGGAGGTGGCCAGCATGCCCTTAATGCTGAAGAATACAAACTGTACCAATTTTCAAAAAAAAAAAAAGTTATCTTAAATTAGGTTAATGAAGAAGGCCTAAAATGCCCTTAAACTATGAGAATTGGTACAATATTGTCCTCCATCCACCTTATGATCGTGGATAGTTAGAAATAAGGGTATTTTTGATCCAAAAGACCAAAACGTTGGCGTCAGGGGTATTTTTGAGCCAAAATGTTTGACATCAGGAGTATATGGGGGCTGAAAGGTAGATGGAGGATAGTTTTGTACCAATTCAAATAGTTGAGGGGCATTTTAGGTCCTGATATGTGACAACCAAGCTGCAATCCAATTGCTTCGAATACAGTATTACATATAGAATCTAGTGACTGGTTTCATGAACTTAAATGATTGTTTCTTACAGAATTACTTTGTGGCTCTAGAGTTTAGTTTTGAGATGTTAGGAGCACACAATGTGTACGCTCCAACTTGGGCGAGTCTTAAGCGCTAGGGAATAGGAATAAGAATTATCAGCACTTACTTACCTGTCTTTTCTGGGATTACTCGTAAACACTATAAACCTGAACATGCTTGGGGCATGGTTCAATTCATTCCCAACTCTCTTCCTTCCCTTTTCTTCATGCCTATATATGTCACCACTTGCTGAAGATGGTCTAGAGAGAGAAACTTGTTCAGAACAAAAGTTTAGATGAGTCTGGGTTTTTGGTGACACCTATCCCCATGAAGAGAGTGTGCCATGTGAACACTGGACAGTAGGTGTTGATTGTGCGATAAACAATGCCAATTGTTCTTTACCGGGTCTTCACAGCTCTGGCAGCCAGGTTGCATTGTGTTGAGAATGCTTGATTTTTGTTTGTCTTCATTGTAATGATGATTCTTTTCACAAAGTAATGACTCGCTAATACTTAGAGTAAACAAAATAATATAATTATGTAATTATTTTGGAAAAAGGTTAAGAGTTTTATTAATTAAAATGGCCATGCACTAAGCTAGATTTGTGTTACCAAAAAAAAGAGGGAAGATGTCTTGTTACAAAGATAAAAAAGGAAAGCTCCCAGAAACAAAAATGACTCCCGTAGTGGTACTCCTCTAGTGAGCTGAATGCTGATGAAATCTTTATGCTGTCCATGTTATACACAACAACAGCAGCAGCACACACAACATACTCCCATAAGTGGGGTTTGAAGAGGGTATGCTGTACACAGACCTCACCCCTCATTGGGTAAGTGGGTAGAGAGACTGTTTCCGATAAACCCTTCATCCTACAATCTGCCTTACTACCGGGCATATGCATGGAGGGATGGTGTTCCAAAAGCTTATTCATTGGTCTGCTTCTGTCTTTGTACCCCAACATGCCAATGATTCCTGAACTAACTGCAACATCACCCAAGACCTATCAAACAAGGAGACGAACAAACTCCAAAGCTGCCCATGACCAATGCAAAAACAAGTGACTGCCATTTTCTTCCTTCTCTTGATATAGGAAACATCTGGTTCATATCGTCATCCCTTCTTTTTTTTTTTTTTGGGAGAAAGGGTGCACAGCGTCAATCTCTTCTTTTAAGGATTGTGTTGAGTCAAACAAGCATCATGTGTTACCTCCCACATAAAGCAAGCAGCTTCATAGGTGGTTGTGTGTTCCATATCTTCTTCCCTGGCTAGTTAAAATTGCTGTTGTTTCTCTTATTCAGCCTCATGTAGCATGACTTTACTTGGAACTTCACACTTTCTGCTCTACCCAGATTAGAAAATCTGTTTCTTCAGGTATGTTGACACTTGTTCTAGTTCTTGGAAACCTAACCATCATTGGCACTTCCCAGTCAAAACAGTCCCTTCCGAAGTTAAGGCATCAAAACATATTGTTTCTACAATCAAATACTGAAATCCCTGTTTCTGCTAAAAATTATGCAAGTTAGCATATTTAGCTCTTTAGACTTAAGAGGGTGTTCCTATCCTTGAGTCTTGCCAAAATTTTGTTCTCCTGCTATCTCTGACTTTGATTTCCACATGTGCTCAAAGTTTGGCCATAGAATCTTGATGTATTTCAAAGTCCCAAACCATGTGAAGAGCTGATCCGATTAGTTTGCACCATTCCATATGAAACCATGTTTGTGGAATGGCTTCCTCTCTTCCACATCTCCACAACCACTTCACCAATAGGCTTTCATTGCATCTTGAAGTTCTTAATATCCAATCCACTCTCTTTTTCCTGCAGCACGGCTTCCCATTTTACCAGGTGGAGTGATTTTCTGTCTTTGTTTCCATCCCACAAGAAAGTCCTCCTGATTCTGTCCAGAGTTTGTCTCACCTTTGCTGGCATTGGAAAGAGAGAAGTCAACTCTTGCACTAGGTATTGTCTTTTCCTGACTGCAAGTTTCCTTCCAAACTTTTCAATAATCTTTTTCCAAATTGAGCTTCTCTTGAATTTAGCCCCAAAAGATTCCTAGGTAAGTGGTGGGCTAACCTACCTGACTCCTAAGTTATCAGCCAAATCTTATATGTCTTGTACCTTGTTTATTGGGTACAAATAGGCACTAGCTCTTTAATAAACTTATTTTTAGCCCAAAAGCATCTTCAAAGTTCAAAAGCATCACCCCTTAAATATCCCATTTAACTTTTTTTTTCAGCCCCACAGAGAATAAGGGTATCACCAGCATCATATAAAATAGGGAATATTTTCCACCCTTCCTTGCACTCTGACCCCACCTTAAACCTCTGATCCAGTTTAAAGACATTGCTTTGCATATCATTCTGCTTGATCTCCTTCCATAGCCAAAATGAAGAGAAAAGGAAACAACTGATATGCTTACCTTGATCTCCCTTGAGATGGGAAAAAAAAAAATCTACTGGAGCTCCATTTATGATGATTGAGATTTTTTTTTTTTTTTTTTGGGATTTCACTGGGTATGTTGTTGTTGTTGTTGTTGTTGAGAAAGGTCATGTTGTATTCCTCAGCATTAAGGATATGCTGGAGACCTCCAAAAATTGGTTCCATAAGAGAAAAAACAAAACAAAAAAGGCTAATAGATTACAGAGCCTAAAAAGTCTAAAATTTGTGCAGTTTCTTCTACCCTTCTTGTTTACACCAAAAATAAGTAGTCAAGCAGTTCCATTTGATTTTCTCAATTGAATTAGCCTGGTTTCAAAAGCATCTGCTATTTCTTTCTTTCTAGATAGACCACCAAATGCATGATGATACTACACTCCATTTTTTAAAACATTTCCTCCCCCTTCTACTAATTCAGCAACTAAGCAGACTCTGCTGTATGCTCAGGCACAATCCATTTTGTATGAGTTAGTCCCAGAAAAGGTTCCATAATTGTGTTGTCACTCTCCAATGGAGGAACAGATGGTTGTTGGTTGCCTCCATTACAGAGAGAGAGAGAGCACCAAGAGGCGATATGGAAACCCCTCCTTTTCAATCTCTCATGTGTGGAGATGCTCTTCTGGCAACCAACCCAGAGAAACACTTTATCTTGGTTGGCATCTTGCTCCTCCAAATCTGTTTCCACGGGCCGAGCTTACAACCTGGATACTCCTTCACCTCCTTAATATATAGCTTGTTAACAGAAATGCTTCCATCTCTAGAGTGTTTCCATCTGATGGAATCTTTTTCTGCTGCTAACCCATTGAACCCATTCAGAACTTGTAGTAGCTCAGCCAATCTCCCAATTTCCCTGTCATTTAAATGCCTTCTGAACACAATATTCTATCCATGAGTAGACCTTACCTTCTTCCCGATTGGTGCACAAAGAAGATAGGTCTGGAAGTAAGACCATCAGTGTTTCCTTTCCATTCCGATTGTCCTTCCAGAATAGGATTTTAGTCCCGTTTCCCACCTTGTAAACTATGTTTCTACTTGGATCATCCCACAAGTTCCTTATTGTTCTCCAAGCTGACACCCCATAAGTGCTATTCACCATGTTGGAGACCCAATTTCCATTCAGCCCATACTTGTTGACTATTACCTCCCTACATAGGGCCTGTTCCTCAGTGTTGAACCTCCACAGCCATTTTGACAAGAGGCATCTATTCTACAACCCTAAATTTCTAATTCCAAGACCACCAGATTATTTATGTAACTGTGCAGTTTGCCATTGGACTAAATGCAAGTCCTTCCCCTTCTTATTCCCTACCCACAAAAAGTCTCTTGTCAGTTTGTCAAGTCTTTCTTTCACTTTGGCAGGTATAGGGAATAAAGACATAATATAAGTTGGAAGAGAGTCCAACACTGAGTTTATCAAAGTGACTCTCTCCCCCTAGAGAGACATGTTGAACTTTCCAATAGGCCAATGTTTTCTGTCTTTGGATATACAAAATCTGATCCACCCTATCCGCCGTTTGCCAAAATCATCTTCCTCAACAATCTTAGCAAATATGCCCAATTTACGTTGTCATAACTCATATGCCTTCTCTATATAAAGATTACACATTGTACCATCTTATTCATTATTGTTTCACCCTTTGTGCCAACAACTTGGCAAATTATTTTGCAGAAGCTACCCCAGTAAGTTAATAGGCCTGAAGTCTTTCAGCGACTGTGCACCTGCACTTTTTGGTATAAGAGAAATGAGTTATTACCCTTCTGTGTTGGAAAAGTTGATAGCTTTTAGTACGTCTACTTTTATTAGTTTACCAGCAAGGTTTCTAGAAAGCCACATTGAAACCATCTGGGCTGGATGCCTTTTATCCTTCATTCCTTCACATTATAACCTCTTCTACATCTTCCTTTGAGAAAAGTCTTTGCAACCATTTATTTTCCTCAATAGTGTTTCTTGAACACTCAGCTCTGAATGATGGCTTCCACTTTTCAGTTTTTTTGTACAGATTTTTATAAAAAATCATAATATCCTTTTACATACCTTCCCGTGCTTCAATTATTTTATCATCGATTTTTAACTTATCAAACGTGTTCTAGCATTAGCAATATTATGGAAACATCTGGTGTTCTTTATCACTGACCAGCAATGTTCTTAGAAAGCCATATTAGAACTATCTGAACAAGGAGTCTATTTTCCTAAACCACTTTCTATACCCCTTCTACTATGTTTGAGAAAGGTCCTTGCAACCATTTTCTCTCCTCTACAGTGATTCTGGGACACACAGCTCTGAATGATGGCCTTCAATTATTTCATCGTTGAATTTTGGCCTGTCCAACGTGTTGCATCTGTTAGTATCATTAGTAATTTTATGGTAAATCTGTTGTTTTATCACCTAGCCTTCAGCAATAATAATCTGGATTTTTGCCTCCACAAGATCTCTCCTAGCTTTGCCACCCTCTTGTATGTCCAACAAAATTCCAGCCTTCTTAACTAACTAATCTCCAATCAGTTTCTCTTCTTCTCTGTTCAAGCATCTGCAGTTTTTTCAACACATCATCCTTCCTGGCTAAAAGAATCTATATTCCACTCGTTTAATTTCTGCTTCAGAAGCTTCAGCTTGCAAGAGAATATGTAGTCTGGGAATGCACTTACTAGAAAAGAGTCCCACCATCCCTTTTACCAACTAGAGGGAAGCCTTCTGAACTCAGCCATATTGTCTTGGACTTGAATTACCACTTGTTTCCCTTCAATTTCCACATTGCAACTCAAGTGGGAGTGATTTGAGATGGTTCGTGGGAGAACATTTTGTTTGATATTCATGAATATAGCATCCAAATCTGCTTTTAACTAGAATCTATCTAATCTTGATGCCCGTACCAGAATTTTCTCCTGTGCACGTGAAACTGCCACCTCAGAGGTGAGGGTCAATGAGCTCTGATTTGTGTATGAGCTCTGAAAATTCATAGAAAAATTATGATACTTATTTGCATAAATTTTAGTTATTAATCAAACTTTTTATTTGTCTTGGATGTTGCAGGCCATTGAAGACTCTCCTGAAGAACAGCCCAGTGCTAGCCCTCACCTGGAGCCCTGCATTAATTCTGATGATAGCTCTTCTGAGTACAACGAGAACTTTTTGGATGATGTTTATGAGGAAGATAGTTGGTCCTCTGACTCAGACTTTTGTTTAGTATGTTATCCTCTATGATAAACCATTCTCCATTTTTCTTTTCAGTTTCTTACTGTGGCATAGAGTCAATCTGGTTCCTCTTTGTTCAAAAGATACATTAAGTGGTTTTTTTGTTTGAGTTCTTTATTGATCTCTGTAACACTACATCATGTATTATATATAGGTTTTATGGTATTTTTGAACACCCATTGCTTCACCTACTAGATTGAATGAGTAAAATGCGAGGTGGTTTAGTTCTACAAATTTCTGTAGAACTAATAATATAAAAATAAATTTGAAGATATCCATGGTCTTAATAAATGTCCTGAATTCTGTTACGAGTTGTCTTGGCACAAATATGTAAAGCTTTTCTAACATTTTCCTTTTTCAACATGTGATAGAATTCTGCTAAACAGTGCTATTTGAAAGAAGAGAGCAGTTCGTTATCTGAAAAAGAGCAGACATTATTATTCCTGCAAAATATGGGATATCCAGTGGAAGAGGTTTCTATAGCAATGGAGAGATGTGGTGTGTATATTAAATTATGTTCTGTCCTCAACATTATTAATGTTATCTGAATCTTATATCTGGTTAGACATTTAGTTTGGTTTTGATATGTATTTATTATGCTAAGGTTTTATCACTGGCTGAAGAAATCTTATTCATGCAAGTTTTATGGTAGATGCTACTAGTTGAGTTATACTTGTGTCAATGCTGTTGCATTTGGAAGAAAATCCTGCTTATTGACGCTGCAGTATTCCTGAATATCTTTTTAGAATTTGCAGAACCTATTTTGATATCATTTCCAAGTACTTAATGTCCTCTTTACAACTTTCTAGGTCCAGAAGCATCGGTTGCTGAATTGACGGATTTCATCTGTGCTGCTCAAATGGCAAGAGCAGAAGATCCCTATCTGCCAGAAGATGTAAAGGTCTGCTTTCCCCTCGCCTTATTTTGTGGACTAACGTGAATTAACATTCTTGTTCGACTTTGTCCGCTTATAAAATAGCAATATCAATTTGCATAGAATTGATGCCTCACTTTCATTGCGGCAGCCAAAGATAAATGGTAATGGTGGATTCAAGAAGAGGAAGATGTTCAATCAATTATGCAAAAGCAAAAAACCGAGGGCAATTTTTGATGAAGAGACAATTCGTTTGCCCAAACCTATGATTGGATTTGGGGTTCCTACAGAACCAGTTCCTGCAATTGTCCATAGAACTCTTCCAGAGCAAGCTTTTGGTCCCCCTTTTTTCTATTATGAAAATGTCGCTCTAGCCCCAAAGGGGGTGTGGGACACCATTTCCAGATTCCTGTATGATATTGAGCCTGAGTTTGTTGATTCAAAATATTTTTGTGCTGCTGCAAGAAAAAGGGGTTATATTCATAATCTACCTATTGAAAATAGATTTCCTTTGCTTCCGCTTCCCCCACGCACCATTAATGAGGCACTTCCCCTAACAAAGAAATGGTGGCCATCTTGGGATCCACGGACAAAGTTAAATTGTTTGCAAACAGCTATTGGGAGTGCAAGATTGACTGATAGGATCAGGAAAGCTGTGGAGGCCTTTGATGGTGAGCCACCGATGAGGGTGCAAAAGTATGTTCTTGATCAATGTCGGAAGTGGAATTTGGTGTGGGTTGGGAGAAACAAAGTTGCTCCTTTGGAGCCAGATGAATTTGAAATGCTATTGGGTTTTCCAAAGAACCATACCAGGGGAGGTGGTATAAGTAGGACCGACAGATACAAATCGCTTGGTAACTCATTCCAGGTTAGCCTAACCTTTCTTGTTCTGATTTTCATGTGTATATCCTTGTCTTGCTGCAAGGTTTTCTTTCTCTTTTTGCTGAGATGATGCTTAAAGCCTTTAATTAACATAATATATTAGTTTAGGCTGATTAAAAAACTCACTATGTGAATTACCAGTCGCGTC
>JAABOM020000049.1:8891631-8925767 GCA_011800125.2 Solanum clarkiae
TCGGTTGACTTGGTTTGCGGTTTGATTTGATTTTCGGTTTGGTCTTGTTCATCCCTAAAGAGCGTATATATATATATATATATATATATATATATATATATTTGATTTAAAAAAAATAGTATTGCTACAAATTGATCTAGATGATAATAGTTAAAGAGTATAGAGAAATGTTAATTTATCATAAAAAGTTAAGAGTTTAACATTTATATCATAACAACATAAATAGTTTGTCAATTTATAATGTGAGTTGCGTTCGTTTTGAGCTTAAAGTCAATTTTCTCGTTATTGTGATTGATTGAAAACTTGAAGAGTAGAAGTCCGCCATTAAAGGTCATTGGAAACTTCAATTTTGGAAATTGGGACTTTTGAGTTTGTGGGTTATCATGGATTTTGTATTGTTCCAATTGATTAAACATCAAGGGCAGTTTAAAACTCAAATTTGAAGTGTTAGAGTTGGTTTGAGTTAAATTTTAGAAGAGGCTCAAGAAAGAAGATGAATAGTTTAATTCTCCACTAAATGACTTCAAATTTTATACTCCATCTGCCTCAAAATAATTAAATTTTTGAGACTTTTTTTCAATGTTCAAAATAGTTGAATTGTTCAAAGTTTAAGAAAAATGTTTGAAATTTTTGCTATATTTGCCCTTTTATTTTATTGAAGTTTTATATTTTCTAGGAGATAAATTACATTACATGTTTATGATTTCATAAAGGGCAATAATGAAAAGTATGATGTAAATTTTGTCTTTAAATTTTTTTTTAATATGTGTATATTATCTCATAAATTCAATTAATATGGGACAGATGAAGTAACAATTCTCTCTAACTATTTCTAAAAGTCTAAGTAACACACATTCCAAATTTCTCACTAAATTATTGAAATTCAAAACAACTTATTTAAGTTAATTTGTTCAATAATGATGGATAGTCTTGAGCTTCGAATTTCATCACCCAAAGAATTTGATTTGTTGAACTAATCTTTAAGTCACAATTACTAATTCAGATATTTAGAAATTTTAGTCCTTTTTTTTTAAAAAAAAAAACAAGAAAAAATTGAATAGCGATTTCAAAAACCTATTTAGAGTAGGATCCGGAATCTTGGCCTATTATTTTTTAAGTTATTAGATATAAATCAGTATCATGTATATCTAATACTTTCAAATAGTTACATATATTACTACTAATTAAGAGTTTTCTGTCATATATTGAGGAAGATATATTTAGATACAAATATCCTTAAAAATTAGCGTAAATTAATAATCTGTACAATTAAATCATCCCAATTCAAGCTTTTATGTTAATAATCTCTCTCTCTCTCTCTCTCTCTCTCTCTCTCTCTCTCTCTATCTATCTATCTATCTATCTCTCTATCTCGTGCATGCACACACCCAACCTCTATTCGACGTTCGCGACCACCATTCTTTCTCTTCCTTCTCTCCACCATGATTTTCATTGTTAAATGCTTAAAATTAAAATTTAAAATAACAAATAATTTGAGATTTCTGTCTATTTAACCAATAGTAAAAGTCATATATCTGTGATAAATTTTAATTTGTTTCATTTTCTAATTTTTAAATATTTAAGGTAAAACTCCATTGGTTTAGAGTTTTTTTAGTTCTTTTTTTTTTGAGTTATAAAGATAATTCATTACTGCGTTTACTGCAGATTAAGGATAGACCTATCAAGTAGGGCTGATGGGTTTGAGTTTAAAATAGTCTAGACCGCACCCGACTCTAGGATGGAATAGTTTCTGAATTAAGTGTCGTAGCAAAAGTAGTTCCTACAATGTCTGCTCGTAACTATAATCGACCACACATTAGTGGAACTCCCAAAAAACTTGAGTCATCAGGGCTTTCCTGCTATGATCCTGCCCTAGCTAGCGGATCCGCTACTCTATTTTGTTCCCTGAACACATGTGCCATTGTTGGTGCTCCCAATAGCTGCATCAAGAACCTGCACTCAAAAGTTAAATTTTCATGAAGTGAGTTACCTTTTTCAACCATTACAATTATTTTCAATGAGTCTGTATCAATTTTAATCGGGGTCAAGTTTTTCCTGGCTGACCATTGGAGTACTTTAAAGAGAGCTTAGAGTTCCGCCATCACTAGGGTGGTCCAAGCAACCCTGTGACTAAATTTTTCTATCCAGTTGCCATTGTGGTCCTGAAATACACCACCAATGTCTCCCACTCCAAGGCTTTCTTTGACTTCTCCATCAATGTTGAGTTTTATGCTTCCTGCTGTTAGTGGTATCCATTTTACTTGGACGGTGACTTTGTGTCCGGTTGTAGTGTCCCTTTGAGCTTCCATAAGGTAGTATTCCAGATCCCTATCGTAGCGATTTCGCATATTAACATTATCTTTTTTGTGTTCAAATTAGTTTGAGTTCCTCATATACCAATGACTCCACAAGTAGTAGGGAAGCAACGATTCCTAGTTCAAAGAAGAGTTGAACTATTTATGGTTGATGTTGTCTCAGAACACTTTCTAATTGTCTATGTTGAGAGACCCAATGGCAAAGGTTTGGGGAAGGAGGGATTTGGACTGGTCAGTGATGTCTTTCTAGAATTTCTCTGCATTACTATATTTGAAGAAAATGTGATTGAAGTCTTACTCTGGGTTGTCACAGAAGTAGTAGTTTGGTGAAAGGTTCAACCCCTAATTATGAAGGGATGCATTAGTGGGGAGCCTGTTATGGGTGAGTTTCCATAGGAAGGATTTGATCTTGTTTGGTGTTGGCAACTTCCATATCCACTTGAAGTCCCTAAGGCTTTGGTTAGGGTTAGAATGAGCATTCTTCTAGACATTCTTTTAGATATGGGAGTAAGCAGAAAAGATGGTAAATTCTTCATCTTTGGTGAGATCCAGGTTGGATCATCTTCCTTGTTAGGATTCTTGGGTACTGGATGCCTGTGGATGATGGTGTTGTTTTTTCTCAAGCAACTACGAGGACAAGAGAATGAGAGACCACTGTCCATTTTGAATCATGTCAGCAACCACAAATTTCTCTTCGCTAAGTGGGAGAGGTCTCTCAACCTTTTCTCTGATGGGGCACAAATAGGGTATACATTGGTCCTTAAGGAAGTTGGCTTGCTTGCCAGAGTGGAATGACTATCCTAGGACCTTGGAGTAGTCTTTCTTTCCTTCTATCATGTTTTTTCTAGTCCTAGATATAACCCTTGTGGTGGGGCTGCGGGTGTGCCTAGATGAGTATTTGGTAGCTAGGTTTCTTACCCAATGGCTAGTAGATTTTTTAACAATGCTCCAAGCAAGGTTGGTCAGCTGGGCGCTATTTCTTAGCTCACTTTGCTAAAGTCTCAATCCTCCCCCCTCTATACACTTGGTGATGGCTTCCCAGCTGAGGAGGTGAATTTTCCTTCTTTTTTTTTTTTGCAGTCGAGCCCCAAACAAAGTCCCTTTAAATTTTATCAATAACTTTGGTGACTTTTAAGGGAAATATGATGTATTGCATGATATGGTTGTATATGCTGCTAAGGCTGGATTTAGCTAGCATTGTGTGATTTGTTATATTTTAAGGAGGTTGGCGTTTCAGCCTGCAAGCCTCCTCGTATTGTCAAGGATAAATTGGAAATAAGTGTCAGAGAGTCTTTTATGAAAAATAGGAAAATTCAAGTATTTTTTAAAGTTATCAGTGGGTGTCATGTAAAGAAGGTTAGAGCATATGATTTTGTTGGTAAAGGTACAATTTGGCAGAGAAGAGAACTTTAGATTTGGCCAGGTTAGTGTTTTGCTGTGAGTGGGTTTTGAATAGATTCAAGAGCCTATTGATGGTATATTAGTTCTTTTGCTAGCTCTTGGAAATAGGGTGAGATCATCAACAAAGAATAAATAAGAAATTTTGGGGCCTTTTGGGAAAATTTTGATGGGGTACCATTGTCTACAGTGAACTTCTATGTCAATCGCCCTAGACAATCTCTTCATGCAGAGAATAAAAATGTAAGGGGGAATGAGTTTCCCTGCCTGATTCCTCTATAAGTGCAAGAACATTTGGGTGCTGCCATTAAGCACGATGGATACTTGGCTTTAATATATGCAGGACATGATGAGTTTAGTAATTCTAGGAGGGAAGTAAAAGTAGGTAGGGTAGTCTCTAATGAAGGTTCATTCAAGCCTGTCAAAAGCTTTTTGCAGGTCAACCTTGAGGATTATGTTGGCTTGTTTGCCCTTCATGGTTTTAAAGTGATTTATGTACTCCTGGACAACGATAGCATTGTCAGTAGTTCTTCTTTTAGGGAGGAAACTGCTATGGGTGTGACTGATGAGGTCAGGTATGCGATTCACAATAGTTTTAGTGATGAGTTTGTAGGTGGTGTTACATAGTCCTATGGGATAAAAGTCTTTCATGGCTAGTGATTCTCCAAATGAGAAGAATATTTATTTATTTTTGCTCGAAAAAGGGAATAAAAAATTGTCACTGCAAATTTGTGATATTTTTCGCCGCTCAAATTTGAGAATTAAAAAATAAAACAACTTTGACGAACAAAAAAGAAAGATAGTATGTAATTTTTTGCAAAGAAGAAGAGTTTATGCATTAATTTTGATAAATCATAATGAGGAAGAAGATGAGAAAGAAACCTTTTTGATCAGGTTAAAATTATTGATATATCTAACACAATATTAAATTAAAATTATATGTATCTAATTTTTATCACTATATCTAATTTAGTATATCTGCATCTGTACCTGAAAAAAATTTACACATGTGTAATACCCTGATTTTTTGAAATGTCTAAATTAACTCGTGTCTTCGTGATAAGACAAAGAGTGATTAATAAATTAAGAATTATAGGTTACTTCACATTTTAAGTGGCCAAAGTTAGCATTTTAAGTTTTGAAGTTAAGTGGGTTGCGAAATAAGAATTGGTGAAAGTTATCGTAAATTCCTCTATAAAGTATTTTCTTTTTGAAATTAAGGTAAATGTCTTGGATATTTTCTCTCAGTATATAAAGATTTATCGGAGCCACAACCTATCAAATAAAAGTTATATGAGTTTAGTTTCCAATACATCGAAGCATTTGTCCACACAACTTTATAATAGGGAGATGCTTGCATTTTCATAACGACCGTGCAATAGAGACAAATAGTGCGCCCCTTAGGTTGATATATATATCAATTTTTCCTTAATAAATTACAAGAAAAACTAGAAAAACACTTCAAGGATCACCTAAACTATAGGTTTTCTTGACTTATTGATAAAAGTTGTTCTACACATTGAGCCCTTCATTGTGGTATAATCTGTATTATTGATTTCATAGTATATCATGCTTTGGTGTTCGTGCAACAAAGGTATGGCTATATTCTAAGGCTTCGAGCTTTATTACGAGTTTAAAATCAAGGTAAGACCTTCTTTTTATTGATTTTAACTTCGATAAATTACAAATGGTAATTTGCAATCAAAACTCACATCTTTTGTCGACTTGTCATGGTACCTTGTATCCATATGTTGATTATAAACATTATATATTGTAATATCAAGGAGGAATTTGAAAATAGGTTAATAGGTCACGTAAAAATTATTAAAGATATGTTAAGGTTATTTCCTTCTTTCGGCATGTTTCCTTAAAGCTTAGGAGCAAAATAGTTAGGTTGTTATCACTATATACTCATAGCCATAACTATTAGTGGTCGGCTGCTCAAGAGAATATATTCCTCCCTAGGTCGATATTCTTATTATGTTGGTAGAGGCACTATGTTGGGTATAACTTAAAACATTTCTTATAGATTGCTTACATCTAAATTGCTCACTTTTAGCCTATAAAATTGTTATTGTTGCCCTTGGAGCTATTGTGATTAACAACAGGAAGATGATTGTTTCCTAAGAGGTCTATGAGCTATCCATAGGACTATATTGATGCCTAAGAAGGCTATGTGTTGCCTATGGGGTTATGTTGTTGCCTACGAGGGCTATAAGTTACCTATAAGGCTATATTGATACCTAAGAGGGTTATATGCTACCTATGACGCTATGTTATTGCCTAATAGGGCTATGAGTTGCCTATGAGACTATATTGATGCCTAAGAGAGTATAATGCTGTCTATAAGGCTATATTATTACCTAAGAGGGTTACGTGACTGCCTACGGGGTTAAGGGGCTACTATAGGAGTATTTAGACTCAATTGACACCTTCTGGATTTACGAGGGCCCTAAGAAGGTGGTCTTGTTTGTTGTTTGTACTTGCAGAGCTTGTAGGGGCTTTGTTAGATTATTGTTTCTTTATTATGGTATGCTTAGATTCATGAGCAAGTCGATATACTTATCTTATTCTTGACTTTCTTACTTGATTACATTGATTATATTATGGTACCTATTCATTTAGGATATTGCCTTTCATACTTGGTACATTATCTTGTACTGATAACCCATTACTTGGGGCCACTGCATTGATGCTTATATGTCTCGACAGATGATCCGATAGACCTTGCTAACAACATGATTGACTTTTAGCAGATTGACGAGTCTCTTTCTTATAGAGTTGCTAGCAGATCTATCGACTTTTGTTCAATATATTTTTGAATAGATTGGGACCCTGTTCCACCAAGCTTTACTATTCTTAGAAATTTGCAGACTAGTGTGTGGGTTGTATATCTACATAAATTGCTATGCTGGCATAATTTTTGATTTGTTGAGGCTTGATATCTATTTAATGTAGTGTCTTGGTATATATCCGCTTTCAGCTTCTATATAGATATCATGGTGGCCCCGATGTCCCAAATAGAACTTGTGTGCTAGTTTGTTATTTTTTTTATATGAACTGTTGGGAGCAGTTGTTTCCTTTATGATAGGGGCCATGCTGGCTAATTGCTTATTTTTAGGCTGAGATATACTTGTTTGTTTTTTGATTGTGTGCTGCACTCGTAGCAAATGGTTCAGCGTGGTCATCTCAAACCTAAGTTTTGACATTAATTGTGCCCCTTGAGTTTGGGGTGTGACAACATGTACTTATGATTTAGCATTATTGGAGATTTACACATGTATTTGATACATTACTAATCTATCTGACATATTATTAAATATTTTTTTGTCAGTTTATTTGATTAAACATATATATGTATTGACAAAATATATACATGTATTTAAGTTAAAAAGTCTAAACTTTACTATAAAGTCAAAAAATTAAGAATTTCAATTGTTTTGACTTTTTTGAAAAATTGTGATATGTCATGTTTTTTAATATTGTTGCAAACATAATTTTCTTCTTAATTGATGGCTTTCAATTATATCTCTTAATTACATAAACTCTCTTATTAATCATTTTTAATTATATTTCTCAATCAGACATACTAATTGATTTGTATCTACCTTACATTTATTTTGAAAATATATATCTAAAAGAGACAAATATATGTAGGCTCAAAATATAACAAGAAATGTAATATTGTAAACTAGCATGAATTTAAATAATTAACTCTTAACGTAGTGAAATTTGTGTAAGTTACCCTATTTTTAGTCTATAACTTCGCAAAGTTATATATAGATCACCTAATTGCAATGCCAATATATACATATGTAGTGTACTTGAGATCGAGGTAAATCAATTGAGCTGGATATTTGTCGGATCTCAAGTATTTTGAATCTTCAATTTCCTCATAAAATATGTTTGTGCTTGTTTTGTTGTTCATATCCTTTGTCCAGAAATCTGTGGATCATCGAGTAAATAAGCTACGCTCATTTTTCTGAGCTTAAGAGAAAGTATAAAACTTGTGCATGTACATTATATTTCAAGAGATGATGATCTATGTAAATATTCTTAAATTCTCCTTACTCTTCTCAAGGATCGCTTTTCTAATGGTGTCTTAATGTATTTCAGTAACATCATCAAATCACTGGTGAGTCATTTCTGTTGGGGCCATGCAGCGAAGTGAGCAATAAAATTTTAGGAGGAATAAATAGCGCAAAATAGACACTAGAAAATTTAATGCGGTTCACCCAAAACTTTTGGGCTACATCCACAAATCCACACTTGTACTATATTTCTTCTACTATTACAAATATTAGGCACAAGTTTACAATTTCTTCTACTATTACAAATAATATGCTCTCAGAGAAAAATACCAAAAATGGTGAACACACTATTTCTTTTAAGAAAAAATATATTCTAAGAACTCACTCTATTTTTCTTCACAGACTATTTTATTTTACAGTGTATAGTATACCTCACGGGAGAAAAAAAATACTCATATGTTTTTTCTCTCTTTCTCTGCTTGGTATATTCATCTTAGGAACAGATTGCCCCTTTATATAGAAAAGTTTACTGTCTATTTTTCTTTGGCAGGTGAGCAACTTTTCTTAATTGTCAAAAATTGCTTAACAACTTTTGACAACAACCATAGACTTGTTTGCACAATTGTTGAATTCTAATGTGTATGTGGGCTGGGCAGCTTTCCCTTTTTTTGACAAAAAAGATTTCCACATGGGTTAAGTAAAATAATTTGTTGTTGCCGGTCTTTGAAGCATACAACTGCTCCAGTTTGTTCCACAGTATTCTAGAATGAGTTTTGTTACAAATATGATTGTAAACGTTGTTATCGACAAAGTATCGAATATATTCACAAACTCGTTCATGCTCAAACACCCACTCATCTTCAGACATCTCTTCTGGTTTGACGGTAGAGAATATCGGCAAGTGCATCTTCGTAATCATGAGAAGATCCTTCATTTTGCTTCTCTAGACACGGTAGTTTAAACAGTTCAGGTTGATCATTTTGCTTGTCTTTACCTCCATTGCCATGAACCTTGACCAGGCTCTGATACCAACAATTTCTTCGATCGTCTATGAAGTAGTCCAATTTCTTCGATCATCTATGAAGTAGTCCAATTAGAATTATAAAATGATTTGATAACTATGGGCAATTATCCATGGATTAAAATGAAATTCTAGACAAATATGTCAGTTGTGTAGCTCCATTTTCTTGGAATTAACTGAAGTAAATACTAAACGTCTTATCAACTAGTATCTTGAAGAACTTCATTATCATTAGATTGTATTTGTAGTTGTTAGCCATGAGAAGCTTTGTTAGTCATGTGAAGCTGAGTAAATAATTCTACTTGCATTACTTTTCAAATTAACAAGAGTTTCATCTAGTAAAGCTACAATATTTGAAATCGCGGCTATTCAGGCAAGTCACTATCAGGATATATAGTTTTCAGTTTTGTGCTGTTATTGTTCTTGAGTACTTCTATTGTTGAATTTATTGATGGACAAGGCAGGTAAGGTGTACTTCGAATCGTATATCTAGGCAGAAAATTTTCATTGATACTAAATAATAGTACATTAAAAGTACAACAAGAGAAAGACAACTTTTATATTGACGCACAATTTTTCAGATATCCGAGTCGTTAATGATAGTTAGTAGCTTCTTTGTTGAAAACAAGATTCTATCTGATGGTCGGTAACTTCATATTTACATCCTTCTGTTAATTTGCAATACTTTTCAAATTAACAAGAGTTTCATCTAGTAAAGCTACAACATTTGAAATCGCGGCTATTCAGGCAAGTCACTATCAGGATATATAGTTTTCAGTTTTGTGCTATTATTGTTCTTGAGTACTTCTATAGTTGAATTATTGATGGACAAGGCAGGTAAGGTGTACTTCGAATCGTATATCTAGGCAGAAAATTTTCATTGATACTAACTAATAGTACATTAAAAGTACAACAAGAGAAAGATAACTTTTATATTTACGCACAATTTTTCAGATGTCCTAGTCGTTAATGATAGTTAGTAGCTTTCTTGTTGAAAACAACATTCTATCTGATGGTCGGTAACTTCATATTTACATCCTTCTGTTAATTCGAAAAATGACTTTAATTTTGATTTTGAAATTTCGATTTACTACTTAATTAATTTAAGTATAAATCAAATTCTCGAAAATTTTGAAAGAAGAGTCGCCACCTAATTTTAAGGATAATTAGGAAACCAATAAACATTTTAAAAGACCTAACAGAAAAATCTTTTAAAATATACCAGAGGAAGGGTTCAGGTTCAATTTTCACTTTAAGAAGAACTTAATCACTCAAAATGACCGCCAACGTGCGGTCGGCCGACGATTAGGAAATTAACTAACTTTTAAAAGATTTGATTGATTTTGAAAAAAATTGACTAGTTTAAAAATTAGCTAAATTTGAAGAATTGACTAAATTTGCAAGAAATTGACTAGTTTTGAAAGATCTTGACTAAACTTGAAAGAACTTGACTAGGTTTAAAAGAATTAACTAGATTTGAGAAAATGACTATCTTTGCCAAATTGACTAAGTTCGCAAAGTTGACTAAGTTCGAAAATTTTAACTAAGCCTAAATGACTAAATTTGAAAACGGGCTAAAATTGAAAATTTGACTAAGTTGAAAGGAGTTGACTAAAATTGGCAAAAAAGTGACTAAGTTTGAAAACTAGCTAATTTGAAAAATTGAGAAAATTTTATCAAAATAAATTGTATAAAGTAATTTTAACACTAAGAAAACAACAGAAAAAAGTAATTAACACAAAGGCAAACAAATTGGGGAAAATTAATTAGATTAATTAACAAAGAAGTTATACAAACAAAGTTAAAGTTAGTTAATATCACAAACAAATAGACATAATAAAATAGTGAAAAAGAGAATAAAATACTAGAGTATTGGCTTTGCAGGCTCAATAAATTCATGTCCAGCTGGTGCTTTATTGGGCTCTTTGCCTCTGTAACCTATATACACCTGAGTGTATATCAGGTGTATATCTCCGCTTTCCCTGTATATTATCTGTATCACGACCTCTGTAACTTGTAAAGCACTCGCCAAACCAAGAGATTAATGGGCCGACTCAAAAAGAGGAGGACATGAGCCTCCATGGCCCATCGAAAAATTCAAATGAGAGAGGAGTCCACAATGGACTCTCGAACAAGGGATTCATGCAATAAAGAAAAGAGGCAGATTAGTATGAGATGATTAGAGTCATGTACCAACATGTAAAATCCCGAAGTAAACTTCACTTCTACTTTTTGACAGCATAGAGAAGATACCAACATAAAAAAGTTAGCGGAGCAGACACTAAGTTAAACCAAAAGCTATCAAGCTTCATGTAAAGTCTTCACATATAGCTAAAAATCATGGAATTATATGACATATATTTCCCCAGAAACATGTATTTAAATGGACGTCGCAGAAGTTTAATCAAATGATAAGGCTAAAATACAGTAGCTATACTAAGCATGTCATTCACGTACCAAAGCTTTTGTTCAGTCACACTTGAAAACAAAATCTAATCTAACTTGATTAGCACTCAACTAGATTCATACCAAAGTACTAGAGAACAGAAACAATGGTTACATTGAATTGAGACCAAATACTCATCATTTAGAGTGAGGGTCCCTAAACTTGAACCATCTAAAATCTTGACGACAAGAGAGAATAACAGCAAGCTAAGGATGATGTTGAAAGAAAAGATTTTAAGAGAGAACACCAAACAATTAAGTATGACTGATTGAGTGAATCTTATAATAAGATCAATAACAACATATATAGACAGATGGGAGGCTCAGAACACAGGAATGAACTCAAATTTCAGGTATTTGGCAAAAGAAATCAGGACAGCAAGGAACCATTATAAACTGATTTTGAAACGAAGCACTTCATCCAGATTCACATTTAACCAGTGAACTGGGCTCCTTAAGGCAACTATAATGCACTCTATCAGTGATGAACAAAGAAATAAAACATGGAATGAGTAAACTATCGACAAAATGAATGAAAACCTGATTATCTTTATGCAAAATAGCTACTGTCAGCATTTCATTTTTTAAGATTAACAAGGTTTGGATAATTATATACCAAGTATTAAAGAGCAAATAGATGTAAAAAAGAAAAAGAAAAACAATGTGAACAAAAGAATCGACAGTTAACCTCAAAAAAAAAAAAAGAAAAATCCTAGTGATTCTCATGAAAAAGTGTAAAACGACAACATTAGAAATACATAACCATTTGATTTCCAAGCGAGAATAAAGCTTCAAAATGAATCACGTAAATCTGGACATAGAATTTGAACCCAACAATACAGATAACTCTAGTACTACTAGTCAAATTCACACTCTCAATTTTCATACAGATCCCATAGACAACAAGGCAAACAAACCATGACTTCTAAACTTGTGAAGAGGAATATGTAAGCAAATTCTAACAAACTGATTTTTAAACAGAGAACCAACATGTAGTCATAGCAATTACATGTAAATGAACACATTTATGGACATGTGTAACAGTTTGTAACTTAAGACTTGAAGTTTGAGAGATATAAGGCAATAACAAGATGCAAACGAACTCAATAATAATGTTAAAGGAACTGCATTCATAAAAGGAAGAGCTAACAGTCAACTTAAAGATCAGATCACATCAGAAAACAATGGTTGAATCAACATGGTAATAGAAGCCCTAAGACACCTGCTGGAGATATCATACAACACACTATCTTAAGCTAAGACCTTCTCTTACTGAACCTGAACAAAAATAAGAAAAAGCTCCTCATTATATTATCAGATTAGGCAGTTTTTAAAACCTTTACAGTAATGGAAAATGGTCAGATTGACACTAAGGTTTATGGGGATATCTCATTAAAAGCAAAACACAACTAAAGGAAAGCTTGAAACAGAATAATAATCAATAACTCAAGATCTTGACAGACTTAGAAACAAAAAATGGAATAAGGAAATGGGAATAGAGGATGCATTCTACAGACAACGAGAGGAGTAAACAACCAACTTGAGAGTGAACCCAACTTAGATTAACCTAGAGATGAAGAGAACAACTAAATGGAGATGAGACATATCAGTTGGGAAAATAAGAACTCAATGGCTTCAATAATCTAAACAAGATCAACTAAACCTTAATAAGAATACATTATTCAAAGATAGATCAAGGGGAGACTACTAACAACACTCTAAACAAACCAAAATGGGGATAAACCTATGAT
Source organism: Solanum clarkiae (assembly GCA_011800125.2). Lineage (NCBI taxonomy): Eukaryota > Viridiplantae > Streptophyta > Magnoliopsida > Solanales > Solanaceae > Solanum > Solanum clarkiae. The sequence goes on from JAABOM020000049.1 coordinate 8,904,593, forward strand.
GCAACCAACCAAAAGTCTTAATAGATACTGAAATTAGATCAGTTTATGTTGGGAAGAGAACAAACTGATTTAAAGCTCCAAAATGTAAGCTTGACAGGTTAGGACTCAACATCTAAGGTTGTAACCAGAAATAACTAGGAGTAATACTTGTTATGCGGTTTGAGAGTCTAACCAACACCCCGTATCATAAAATTCAGATAATCTCATGTCTTTTGAATGCTAGAATGAAAACTGTCTCTATTGGAACCAGAAAACAAACAGGAACCCTTCATACCAATCAGATGCACCTAACTAAGGCTTACCCTATGAATTTTGATCATCACAAACTGAAATGCATCTTAGAAAATCGCATGAGAGCCTTTGAGACCAGTAAACAGAATAGTCAATAATCCAACTCCATAACAGGATTCGTACATTGTTTATGAAAAACAAACACAGTTAGAAAAGACTAAAACGAAATGACAATCAGCGGCTCAAAGCATTGATGCCTGAAAGTGAAAGAATTGAAACAGAGATGGGAAGAACATTTCAAACTATAACATAAAGATAGGAAACAATGACAAAGAGGACGACATCAAATTCATGAAACATTCGAACATCTAACTTCGACGCAATGGTCAACAAGCAAAGGAATACTTCTATATCTAACATCTAGCATTTAACTGCTCATATAACAGCCCGACCATCAACAGTTATCGGCACAACATCAAACAGCACACCACATTAAACTAGAGATTCAATCTAAGGTATTACTTATTTAGGAGCGGCGAAACTAGACGTCGACGAGTCTAAGAAGGAGCTCTCACCACAGAACGAGAACCTTACTTACGAGCTCCTGACTTCAAAACCAAAGGTTTCTGGCTTCAACCTCTCTAAAGATGCTTCCCCTTTAGTGAAATTTCAGAGATGATGAACGGCTCTGGGAATTATTTTAGGTTTTCTAGGGCTTTCAGGATGGCGAAAACGGCTGCCCCGAAATGACGAAGAAGAGGGGATTTTACAGGAGACGGTTAGGGTTCGAAATGGGGGAAACGTCAGGGTCAAATTAGGGATTTGTTGGATGAATTTGAAATTCAAAATCCCTCAATCCTATCCAACTCCAACAATCCAAATGGATTCCTCAACGGAGAGCCATCAGGATCGTCGATTTCGAGTGAGGAAGGAGCTAGGCGTGGGATTTCGACACTGCAAGATCCATACAGGTTCGAGGTGTACGGGTTGGACACGTATGTACGGAGAAGGGAAAGAAACCATTGAGGGATTTGGACTTTTTAAGTTTTCTAGCTGGCTTTTCGAAGAAGAAGTTTGAAGGTGAGGGGAGAGTGAGAGTGACGTGTTTGAGGGAAATGAGGAAAGGAAAAAGGGATTTGAGGGCGTGCGTGGCATGTAGTGTACATGTATAATATGTATGCTGAAATAGAGGGATTTGGGCCGGGTTCTTCCTTGTTTTGGGCCAACATTTGGTCCAAGATTAATTAAATTTCGGTCCAAGATGATGGCTGAAAATGGGTTCAAGGTGAGGATTTAAAATTAACCAATTATTGCAATTTTAGCCAATTAAGAGTAATCAAATTGAACTCGATTGAATAATTTGACTACACGATGAATTATACGAATTAATTAAAGAGATTTTAATATTATCAACCTGAAATAATTAAGAATAATAGTTCCTAAAACAAAAAAAATGAAATTTATTTGAAAAAAATATTTTTTGCATTTCGAAAGCTAATTATTTCAAATTGTTAAAAATTAAAAATTTGATGATTAATTTTATATCGGGTAAAAATTAGATGTCAACACCTTGAGAATTTATGAGACATTTATTTCTTATTGAGCAACACACTAATATTTTTCTACTTGAATCTAGAATTTCACGCCCAAAAGTTGGCATTCTGCCTTAGAAATATTATCACTTGTTGAATTTGTGGCATTGTTCATGCTTCAACTTCTACACTCGTCTCTCCCTTACTGCACAACGCTTTTATTTTCCGTCTATTTTTAGAGCCTTTGCCATGAATTTTCAGATTTTAGTTATGTTTTTTGCTCTGGGGTTGGGGGTCCATTCCATGGATCTTAATATCTGAGGTACGTCGAAGCTAAATTCATGTATAGTTTGTTGTATGTGAAGAAAATAGTTTAATCTTTTTACATTTAACAAAAGATAGAACACGAACAAGAGCTTCAAAGCAAAATTAGCAAGCAAAATAGTGCAATTCAAGCAATATATAACTTTATTAGAAATTATTTGTGCAAATATTGCTTGTGAACATTAGAAGTTTTGGTGGCGGTGTTTTCTTATTAGCAAATTGGCTAACCTCATGGGGTTGTTACAATGACAACCAACCTACTTTTGGTGCGCGTATTATAGTTACCATTCTCTCTATACATTGTTTGTAAGAATGCTACGAACAACTCTAAAAAAACTGCTTATATTGACAGCAACATTCATCATCTATACAATGGTGTCATCATCTACAATTATTTTTTCTAGGCTTTGGGTCCCTGAAACCAAAGGAAAAAACACTTGAAGACATTTAGTATTACTCCTGATGATGCAAACTAATTCTACGCAATCAAATAGAACGAGCGCCTCCAACGGGTTAATTTCATGTATGGTTACTGAATTTACTTTGTAAGTTCACAAAATTATTTTTGTCACATTAAAGTAACTGACTTTAGTATCACCATGCAAGTAGAGGAAATGAAGTGGAGGGTGATTTTATAAAAATGGCTTTGGAGGTGGATTGTCTTGAATTTTTAACTCTCTTCCATGAGCTATTTTCAAGTTTTTAATGAGTTTAACTTTTAGCCTCGAAGGTTTACCCATTTTGATAAGCATATCCAAATGGTCAGTTTTCAAGGTAATTTACTCTATTAGTGTACTTTCCTAGTGAAGAAGTAGCATTGAATTTTTAGTCAAGTGTTGCTACAATAATGTACTTATTTTTACGATACGTCCAATGTAAAGTATTAAGGTTTCTTAAAAGGGATACTTAGCAATATGTACAGTTGAATCAACTAGTTTACAAAATATGTACAAAAATAATCTAAGCATACACAATAAATACATTACTGATGTACATTGTATGTATAATATATATGCATTTATTACAAGTATACACAACTTATACATTGTGTACATATATATTGTAAGCTAGATTGCCCAAATGCATTATGTTGTAATTTTTCCTTCTTTAGAAATGGTTAATTGTACAGTTTACCCTTTGAATGGGCTGAGATTTAATTTTTGTCTTCAGAAATTGAACTTATTGGGGTATAAGTTCTTTAAGGGCACAGAGTAAAATTTGTAGAAGTTATGATGCGAAAATATGAACTTATGCTTCTAAAAAATTATTTATCTTTGAGGAACAAAAACTAGAGACCAACACAAAATAGGGAAAATATGCAAATGACCTGTTTAAATCCCATATTTTGGGCTACGGGCTTTATTTGGCCCATTAGTTAGGCTACTATCATGCCTTATGAGCACACTCGGGCAAATGAATCCAATGAGAATTTTTTACATGGTATAGCTAATATATACACTATATGAAGTATTATTTATGGCTATACTCTCGCTTCTCTACTCTTTTTTTTTTGGCCATTTTATTTCACAAAGAGGGGGTATATATAATTTGAAGTCAGAAGCCCAAAAAAGAAAAGATAAGCGGCCCAATGGCCCCTATAAGACCTATACACTCTACTGACTATTTCACTTTCCAAAAATCATCTTCTCAAGTACGCCTGATGACTTTTGAGGCTCTGAACAACAGTTTATTCAGGCTCCTATACTTCTAGGTAACCAATCAATGATGTCTTATCATCAGAGTTCGTCGATCCGGTGAATAAAGGAGTTAGGTAAGAATACTCCCTTGAGATTGTCCTTTTCCCTAGGTATCATTTCTCTAAGTTGTTGTTCTCCAGGAGGATGGTAGATACTCTAATCTCGACTCATTGGTTTCTATTTTTATGGGTGGCTCTGGGGAAGACCACCAAGCGTGAGATCTTCTTTCAATCTTATCTTCTTTTTCCTCTTTTGCTCTTTTATCTCTCTGTTTTCAACATGAACTGTCAACACTTTCCAAATGTTAAGGAGGCTGCTGTGCTGCTAAGTGTGCCAATCTCTGAAGGGGTTATCATATTTCAGTCAGTTGTTGTCCAGATTTGAAGTAGAACCCACTTTTTGAATGAGGATTCTTTTGAAAGCTAACCTGGTACATATGTAGGAGTAGAAACTAGTGATGCATATGTAGATAGGATGATAGACTCCTACCCTCAGTTTTTGTCCACTGTAACTAGTTCCCATTAGGCTTGAAAGGTTTATTTTTTATGGAATATTGTAAATCTGCTGCTTGTCGCATAAACTAATATTTCTGCACTGATGTGGAAGTTTATTAAAGTTATGGTATTAGTAGGTTCCTCCAAGTTCAATAGCCTGATCTGCTAGATTGTCAGCCAGTTGGTTGGCTTCCCTATATATGTGACTATAGTGATTCCTGTTTGTTGGCTGTGCTATTTGATTTCCTCTATTTGCTCTATGATAATCCAAGGGATCTTCCAAACTCAATTACTGATCTTCTGTAAGCATAGTGAGTCTATTTCAATAATAATGTTGTGAATGTGTGAAACTTTGCAGAACCTCAGGCATTTTAGCATAGTCAGAGTCTATTTCTAAGCTAGACATAAACTCCACTTCCCCTGCTTCACATACTATAAGTTTCCCCTGTGGTCTCTTAGGCAGAATACGTAGGCACTCTTCCCCAGGTTACACCTGCTAGCACCATCTGAATTTTCTTTGAAGCAACCATTAAAAGGTGAATTCTATTTAACCGGGAGGTGGAAAATCCTAGGTCTGAATTCTTCAAGAGTATGGATCAACTGGTCCATTCTCTGATAGGAGGAATCCAAGGATATCTGACATTTGCCACATAGTATATCAACTGAGAACAGTGATACACCAATGTGTCAAAGGACATATCTTTACCATGCCTTTTATTGTTCCATCTCCTCCACAAGAGCCACATTAAGATCATAGGGACTACCTTCAGAATAAGTTGCAGTCTGGTGGTTGCTCTTACATTCCACCATTTGGTGATTTGGTGTTGGAGGTGACTTCCCTAGATAGAGATACCTGCACATGAAACAAACTGCCTCCATAGCTTCAAAGCTATGGGGGCTGTTGGAAAAACGTGAGTCATGTTCTCTTCCTTTCTTTCAGAGCAACAATAGCATCTAGAGGCCAAATGAATCTTTATTCTCTTCAGATTGTCCTCTAATGCTATCCTTTTTTTCCATACCCTCCATTAGAAGAAGGAGATCTTGAAAGGAATCCATTTAACACAAATATTGCTCATCCACCACACCTTCTCCTTTTTCCTCCTCAAGCTATGAAAAGAAGAATTGGTAGTAAACTGCCCATTGGGGTGGGCCATCCACCAAGCTTTATCAGCTTCCTCATTAAGGTTTTTGGAGCAATTGTGAATGATGTGCTTACCAGGTCCTTCTCTAGAAGGTCCTTGAGCTTCCTGATGTCCCATTCACCATTTGTGATGAGATCCTTAACTTCAGTCTCTTCCTTTACTCCTTGTTCAGCTAGGTACCCAACTTGGTCCAGTTATCAAACCAAAAACTCATATTTCCACCTTTGAGTTGCCACCAGATGTGATGATCCACCTCCTCCCTTATCTATATCATTTTTTTCCAAACATGGGAAACTCCTCTGCTAGGAGCAAGAAGATGATGCAATTTTTTGCAGTATTTGTTCCACAAAAAGGAGCTCCACATTGAGTCCACTGAGGTCCTGAACTTCCACCATAATTTAACAAAGAGGGCCTTAGCAATATCATGAAGAAATTTAAACCTAATACCTCCCTCGAAAGGGAAGCAAAGGTCTTCCCACTGGACCCAATGTTTACCCTTTGCCCCTCTAATCTTGCTCCAGAAAAAGGAAGCAAAGATCTTATGAATTTGGTTCAGAGTTTTTTTGATAGGGCTCATCATGGATAGGAGGTATATAGGGATGGTAGTAAGAACATGATTGATCAAGATTTTTTTAGCCCCATAGGAAAGGAATTTATTTTGCCAACCTTAATTCTCTTGGCTATCTTGTTGATCAGTTTTTTAGAAAAGATGGTTTTTCTTCTTCCATAGAACATGGGGTATCTTAGGTAAATAAAAGGAAAATCGCCAGACCTCAAACCAGTCAACCTTCTCAGTCTCATGGTGATGATCAAAGTACTGATGTCATGAATATAGAAGTGACTTTTCTTCCTGTTGACCGGCTGTCTAGATATTCTTTCATAGTTGCTAATGACCTTCATTATTAGGACAATGGACAACTTGTCCCCTGATCCAAAGAGAATAATGTCATCAGTATAGGTCAAGTGGTTATTCTTGGGACTCCAATTAGGCATCCCATAGCCAATAAACCTATCATCTTCAAAAAGCTTGTTGAGGCTCCTAGAAAGGACTTTAGTTGCAATGATGAAAAGTATGGGTGATAGAGGATCCCCTTGCTTAACACCCTTAGTAGATTTGAAAAATCCATGGGACTGTCTATTAATTAGTACAGAATACCAATTACTGTTGATAATTCTCCATATAAGGTCAATGAGGGTTTCTGAAAAGCCAAAGCCCCTCAGCAACTTAGTGAGGAAAAATCAAGAGATCCTGTCATAAGCCTTGGCCATGTCCAGTTTCACCAAAACATTGTGAAATTTGTTCCTTCTGCCAATATCTCCAATAATTTCCTGGGAAGAAGAACATTTTCAGCAATGTTTCTCCCCTTAACAAAGCCAGACTGATTCTTAGAGATTATTCTAGGAATCAGAGGGGCAATTCTATCCAAAATGAGCCTCGAGAGCACCTTATCCATAAAGTTGCATAAACTAATAGACCTCAGATCATTAACGTGCCTAACCTTATCCTTTGTTGGAATGAGGACAAGATTTGTGCAAGTGATGAACCTGGGCAATTGGTGTCCACGGAAGAAAGCTCTGACTATCAATTCAATGTCTTCACCTACAATATCCCAGCAATATTGATGAAAGCATCCATTAAACCCATCCGATCCCCCAGATTTGTCCTCACTCAGACTAAACACCACAGCTTTAATCTCCTCCAAGGAGGGGAATCTAGTGATAGCCTCATTATCCTCTGTAGAGATCAGCTTTGGAATACACTTAAGCATTGAGAAATCCTCTTGAAGGCAATCCTCAAAAAACTGAAGATTGAAATATCTGGAAGCTTCAACCCCAATGTTCTCCTCAGTATTGATTAAATCCCCTTCCAAGTTGAGATTTCATCAATTCTAAGCTTTCTCCTTCTGCCATTGACATAGGAATTTAGTGTTCCTGTCTCCATCCACAAACCACCTTATACCAGCCTTTTGCCTCCACAACTCCTCCTCCAAGTACTAATACTTTTTCAGCTCAGCATTCACTTTGTTAAGCTTATCCCTATTGCCCACAGAGAGATTAAGTTCAAACTGAATTACTCTGAATTTTACTTCATCTTCCAAGGAGGCCACCTTTTAGAAGATGTTTCCATAAGTGTCTTTGCTCCAAGTAGAAATGACCTTTTTGAGCTTTTGAAGCTTGGCATGGAAAATTACAAAAGGGTCCCCTATAAAGTCCACAGCCTAGTTAGTCTTCACCACACCTAGAAATTTTTTATGCTTAGCCCAAAAGCTCAGAAATTTGAAAGGCTTAACTCTACAAACTTGAGAGAAGTTGCACACCACATGAAAGGGGGCATGGTCTGAGCCCTGCCTAATCAAGTGATGGACCTCAGAGGAAGGGAAGATGTTGAGAAACTCCTGATTAACTAGAACTCTGTCCAGTCTTTCAAAATGCAATCATCTTCATCTTTACCATTCTACCAGGTGAACTGATTGCCCACGGTCTTCAGCTCCACTAGAGCACAAGAGCTTAAGCAGTTAGCAAACTCCCAGCTATCCATGGTATTAAAAAGAAGTCCACCAATTTTTTCTTCTTCAAAGAGAATCACATTGAAGTCACCACCCACTAACCAAGGTACCAAGGTGCTATTTGTAGTGCATTGGAGGGCTTCCCATGACTCAAGCCTTTTTAGAGCATTACATCTAGGATATACAATAGTCACTTTAAAAACCTTTTGATTGAGGCTGAAAGTAATGGTAACTTGTTGCCCAGAGTCCTCAATGTTATCCGCTGACCATTCAGGGTTCCAGAAGGTCCATATTTTGAACCTAGAGTTACAATAGACATTTTAAAGTCTTAATCTTCTAGCATATTGATTCATTTCAGAGGCCTCTTGGAAGGGTTCCAGAAGGCCAATGAAAAAGTATTGGTGTCTTTTATTCAGGTCAGCTAGCCTTTCAAAAGCTTTATGAGTTCTGACTGACCTAATATTCCATATGAAAATTTTGTCTATCATTGACCACTAAGCTCCCCCTTATCCTTACTGCTCCTTGTTTTAACTTGTAGAGGTATGGTGCTTTGGGCTCTCTTAAAGCCAGATCTCAGAGCCTTCATTTGCTTGGGGGATAAGTCCCCTTCCTTAGCAATGTAGGCAATGTTTTCCTCTAATTTCTCTGCTTCTATGGGATGATCAGACGAGTCTGCTGCACCCTTATCATTTGGAACAATATCTGGGGGTTCCTCACTATGAACCATTTGTATGTTGCCTTCCCCTTCATAGCTGTTAGAAATGGGGGCATTGTTGTGATGCTCTTCTTTCTTCTTGTTTCCATTGGGGGTTCCCTATTTCTTCAGCTTATGAGTAGTGCTAGGGGTGTTTCCACCTTTGTTAGCACTCCCAACATCTGTCACATCATTGACGGGTTGCGAATTCTTGGGATCCATGTCTGGGCTCTTTTTCTTCTTCTCTCCTTTGTCCTCAATCTCTTGTGCCTCATCTTTGGAAGAGTCAGCTTGCTTTTCTTGACCAGGAAACTTCTCGTTGACCTATTCTTTAGTATTCATTTTAGCCAAATTGTTGTCCTTTTGGAGCGTAGTTTCCTCCCCCCCTGATTTTCCACTTCCTTCTGCTCTTGAAGTTCGTTTTTATCCTGCAGGGCCTCAAACTGGTTGTTAGTTTTCACTGCATTGTTATTCTATTTCACCATTCCTCTGCGGTTCCAGGCTTGTTGTTTCCTTCTGACATCCTTATCCCTCTTATTTTTTTTCTTTGTTAATCACAGGCTCCATTGCTTGTTCCTTCTCTGGTGGCTTTTCCTCTTTTTCCCTCTTATTAGACCTTTTCTCTTTCTCTTTGGAATTCTTTTCTTCATCTTTCTCCTTAGGGTATAGCTCTGGGTGAAGAACATAACATTGTTGTTCACTATGCCCCTAGATCTTACAGTTCCCACAATGTCTCGGTACATAGTCATAGTTAATGTTAATCCATCTTTCTACAGTCTCCCCCGACTTTTTCCTGAGTCTAACATTAATGCGCTTGGAAAACTCTCTTAGGAGGTCAACTTCTACTTTGATACGGGCACAACTGGGCCTGGTCTGATTCTTTGCAGCGAGGTCTACCTGTAAGGGTTTATGACTGCAAAGGCTAGAGAAAAGATGGTTTCCTTTCCAAAGAAATTTGGGAGTAAGGAAGGGAAGGAAATCCACGCAATAATGTCATGGTCTTCTCCTCAGGTTTAAATTAATCTCATCTTCTTCCCACACAACTCGCGGTTCCCTATGGAGGAAAACCACCAGTTTCATAGGAATAAGTTTCAAAATAGGTGGGGGTTGTTTGAGTAGATCGGCTTTGAAAGGTTTGAGGGAGGGTCAACATCCCCAGAAAGGGGTTGCCCAGACGAGGGCGAAACCATAGCCACTGATGGAAGCTAGCAGCGAATAGGGTTTCCGTGATCACTTCTCTACTTGTACTTTGAAGAAGGTATTTTTTGAGAAATCTCTATATTTTGGTATTTTCACTTTGATTTTGCACCTCAGAAAACTTGTGTAGATCTTTGATGTATTTTTGTTATGGAGGAGGAATTTTCTAGCTACCATTATATTTTTGTATTTCGTGTTGATTGTATAATGTATTTTTGTTGCTTGTATATATCTATGTATTTAACTCTTGTATTTCTATGTTTTGCCTTTAGTGTTTTAAGATAAATTAAGTGAACCCATACGACCAATTTGATTGTATCCACCAAGATTGTGTGCATATACAATAATTAGAGTAAATGAATACAAGTGATACAAATTAGTAATAATTGATACAGTAGAGCAAATAAATACAAATAAATTAGAGCAAGTGAATAGAAGTGATACAAAAGCACATAAATACAATCCCCTTGTATTTTTTGTGATTTATATCCTTATATACACCCAAACTATATTCTTCTATACAATCTAAATACGCGTATGACTGCAATGATACACAATAGTCTGAAACCCAAATTATGATTTTCTTGGGTCTTTCACCTCTAACACTTGCTGCAAATGATAAAACCTAATTTATAACTATAAATTATTAACAAGGCTCAAACTATAATAATTTATGAAAATTCCTCATCCATTTACCACAAGTTTAGGATTAGTGTCCTTTATGTATTTAAAAAATATTTTTTGATCAAATTAAATTTCAAACTTGAGAGAGTGCCACTCCAAGCAAACATTAAATAAATTAAACATTGGAAACAAAACCATATGGCTTATTACATGACCTAAGAAGCGGGGATAGGCTACATTCATTTAAGGATGAACATCCTTCGTCAAAATCATCCGCTCATGTTCTAAAACTATAAACACCGTTAATGAAAATATTGGCTTTGCCACTTCTAAGAAAACATAAAGCGTTAGATTAGCCAATAAAATAAGCATTGTTTTTAGTAGGGCAGACGAGCGTCTGATTCTTTAATAAATTCAAGAAGGAAGAGTTTCACAGATCAAAACTCAAAAGGAAACAAATCCTACACATATAACAAGAAGAGACCACAAGAATATACTCAGGATGTTGCCTGTTCATTATATTAATAATAATCATGTCTTACAGAGGATTTTTATAGTGATTATCACCCTTTTTATTAAATATATTACCACCTAAATGCTGATTGTCCCCCAAACTTTACCAGAAATTTAGAAAAAATAACACAGAAGAAATTCAGTATATTTTTTGTGTCCGATATTCAGTTCTAATTTTAAATTTATATTAAAAAAATATATTTTCCCTTGTGAGATAATACATTTTTCTTTTAAGGTTTAAGTACAGCTATCTTGTAAGTGAAGTAATATTGCAATACAAGTATTTGGACAAGATTTAATTGGAAAAAAATATTTAAAATTGAAGTTCTGTTTGGACTAAAATTTCACTTGAGAATAAAAAAGGTCGGAACTTTTTCTAGTGAAAATCATTGTTTCACTTGTAATTTTCTTCAAACAAAATTTTCAAGGTTTCACGAATATATTAAATGCTAACATGTAATACTTTGTCTGTGCTATTTTAGTTGTCAGGTATATTAAAAATAATTATCTCAAAATAATTGTCAATTTAGATAATCAAGAGAGAATTAATTATCTTTTTTAATTTGTCTTTATCATTAATTATTCTAGAATTAAAGGCACACATATAGATAAAAGTTTAATTATTTATAAAGGAAATATTAATTAAACGACGCTTCTAATTTATTTTTTAAGGCTTTATGCCAATCCTATCATGACAACTAAGAAGGAGTATCTTTTATCTACAAATAATTACTTTAGGCAAGTACTATTCTTAATTAAGGGATCATTTTGTATGAGAGATAAAGAAATATGTAAAATTATTTTATCCTATATTTTGATTAGAGATACTAATTTTCGAAATTATTTATTTCATCATTTTTACTATAATTAATATGAAATATACTAATTTATGAGATAACTTTATCTATCCCATCTCCTATACCAAACAACTCCTGGATGTTTGATCATGACTTTGGTTTTTCTGTTTGTTGGTATGATAATTTGGCAGAGTAATTTTCAGTTTAACTCCACCTAGGAGCTTTTCCGCTCTTGCTTCTTTAATAACTTGAATCTGCAACCTTAGAATTGAAAGTGAACAATGTTTACTATTTAACAACTATCTCTTACCATTTGGCAGCAAAAATCAGTAACTTAATTAATCCAAATTGGTTGAATAAAAAATTAACGTAAAATCAATTTCGAGCCCATAAAGTCAAAATTGAAATTTTATTCAAAAATTGGGTTACTTTATCTCACATTTCTTTTAAAAATTAACCATAAACACTCTCCAAAATCCTCAATTTTATACTTTTTAAATCTGAGATTAAAAGATCAAATTTCACATTCAAATTATGAATTAAATAAGTAAAAATCATATTGTCACAATTTCGAATGGATCGTGAGTGACACCCGTACTAACCATCTAGTAGGAGAATCAATACTACAACTCAACCAAACCAAACCAAACTAGCACAAGTTAGACATTTAAAGTTACATAAACAAGTTTAAATTAAAAAAATTAAATAAAAGAAAACGAATTGAGTTCTGATAAACTCAAACAGAAAACTTAACAATATAAAATACTACCCAGAATCTGAAAGTCGTTATACCAAAATATCTACCATAAGTTTAGGATAAGGGATGCAACTCCAAAAAATCGTCAACTATGTCTACGTTTGAACAAATTCATGGTATCCTGAACAAGCTAGCTCGCTTTTAAATCAGGTAGATCACGAGTCTTCTGGCCGAGGTCTTTCTGTAGCCGCCTGAAGAAGCCCTTTCCTCAACAAAGCAAGAGTAAGTGCAATATCAGCACATATAATAACAGTGTATTGATAAGATCACACGGCTATTTCAATAAGTGAAATATACAACAAATAACTATAACATAGTAAATCACACATATACAGAAAGAGCAACAGTTCACAATCCATGCTCAATATACCAACTTCATGATTATCAATATTAATGCAACAATCAATAACAGTCTTCTCATGGGACCCACTCTCAAACAAATTGTTGGAACATGACACCCGACCTAATAATATGTCAAAACATGAATCCAATCTAATAATGTCTTGCAATGTGATACCCGATCCAATAATGCATTGGAATGTGATATCCAATCCAATAATATATTAAAATGTGATACCTTATCCAATAGAATGTCAGAACATGACACACAATCCACAATCTCAATCAAACTCACAATCACAATGACTAATTCATAACAACAACAATATTACCCCAATGCCTCAAAGGCTCTCGCCCATTGCGGGGTAAGGGAGGGTCGGATGTACGCAGCCTGACCCTTATGTTTAAAAATATAGCGCGACTGTTTCCGGACAATGACTAATTCATAACTTTTCAAATTCAAGTAATAGGTTCATAATATGCAATTTGATCATGAGAATTATTTACTAGGTTCATATCATCATTTCCTAATCACATTTATGCAGAAAATTCTATGAAATAGTTAACATACATATGAGAATATTAAATCATCACCTACCTCGGAACAAGGCTTTAAACTCTATAGAATTGAAGGTTTCCCTTTTCCAAAGTCCTAGTTTGATCTTGGTCTATAAACAATCAAGTAAATACAATAAACAACAAACAATGGTCAAAATTATCCGAATTATATCAAAATCCTAAGTCTTTATCATTTTTATGATCATCTCCCCTAACTAAGGCTTTTTTCCCATAATTAATTTGCAGGTCAAGATCTTCCCTTATGAGAATTCTATATATTCTAAGGTCTAGAAATTAATTAACGAGTTAGAAGAACAATTAATTTAGAATTGAAGCTCGCCTTTTTTAAAAGTCCTAGTTTGTTCTTGCTCTACAAATAATTAAGTAACTACAATAATCAACAAACAGTGGTTAAAATTACCCAGAGTATATCAAAATCCTAAGGCTTGATCACTTTTATGATTATCTCCCCTAACTAGGACTTTTTTCCCACAAATAATTTATAGGTCAAGATCTTCCCTTATGAGAATTATCGTAGATTTTAAGGTCTAAAAATTAACTAATAAGTTAGAAGAACAATTAACTTACTTTAGCTATGGAACAGGTGAAAATTGAAGAAAACAAGCTCTAAGTCATTATTGATTTCTCAAGAACAAAGTGGGAAAAAATAAAAATAAATTTGAGATTTTGACTTAAAATCCGCAATTGTCCCTCCATGGCTGCCACTTATCCAGCCATGGCAACATTGCATAGCAGGATCCATCTCACTGTGGAGGGTTTTATGGATACAAAAACTTTATAACTTGTGTTTCAAGTCTTCATTTTACAAAACACTCTCAAATCATGACGTTAAAAATATACCCTTTGTGCCAAGATCAATTTTGAGAGTTCTACTTGCCCAAATTCAATTCCGTAAATTCATATGACTCCTTATTGTCTTGTCTATCAACTCAAGAAATTAAACTTATAAATCACCCCTCAATCTATTATTGAATTTTTCTAGAACACACATGACTCATATTTCGTCCAAGTTTGCCTAGGCTCAAAATTTTCAATTTACTACTAAAAAATTTTTTAGTCCAATTTTTTTCATTGACCTTCTTATAATGATGGGGTTAGATTGTTATAATAGATACCAATTTATCCATTCTTCATCTTCGAGTGATCAAATAAGAAAAATGGGCTACGACATAATAGAGTAGTACCAAAATTGGTAAAAAAAAATACTTGTTTTGCATATCTTTATTGGTTTCCTAAATCGCTTGTTCAATCGGGTGATGTTCTTATTGGACCTTTACAGACTTAATCTTCTTGGTCCTCATCATAATCAAGAGTTACAATTGTCTATTCCTCATATTTGAAGATTCTAGTCTAATAACACTAAGTATCACTTAATGATGTAATCTGTATCTTCATGGTACTTTTTCAGCATAAAGACTCATGAAAAACTATAGATTAACTCTGGACAAGCTAGATCACAAATACAACCTATAAGCCACTGGCCCCCATATAATTAAGGATCTCAAATGGATCAATATAGCGAACACTGAGCTTGTCCTTATTACCAAATCTCATAATACCTTTTATAGGGAATACTTTCAAGAGAACTTGCTTAATAACATGAAATTTCATATCTCTAAACTTGAGATACGCATACTACTTATGTCGACTCTGGGCTGCTAAAAGTTTATCTTGGATACTTCTTACTTTAGCTTGAGCATCCTTTACCAAATCAAACCCCAAAGGCTCCACATCTCCAGCTTCATACTATTCTACGGGTAATCTACATCCTCTCTCATAAAGGACTTCAAAAGGAATCACTAGAGGGTTAACTATTATTATAAAAGAACTAACACAATGATAGGATCTTATCCCAATAACCACCAAATTGGAACACTCATGTCCTTAACATATTTTTCAAGAATTGAATAGTTTCGTACGACTGCCCATCCTTCTATGAATGAAAATAATTTTGAAAATGAGTTGTGTGTCCAACTCTTCATATAACTTTCTCCTGAACTTAGATGTAAACTGAGTATCATGATCTAAGATGATAGAGATATGCACCCTTGTGATTTCACTATCTCTTCTACATAAATTTTTGCCCTCTCTAAATGTAACAAAATGGGCCAACTTTGTTAATCGGTCAACCACAATTCAAATAGAATCAAATTTTTTCGTAAAGTACATACATCTCCGTATTATTCCGCAAGGCATTACTAGCTAGACTCATTTTGTTATAATGAAATCAACAAGCCAAAGCTCTGATACCAACTATATCACTACCCCCAATGGACCATAAGTGAAATCCACACTAATCCTCCAGTAGGAGAATCAATACTCTAATCCAACAAATATGAACTAGCATAAGTTAGACATTTAAAGTTATGGAAGCAAGTTTAAATAAACAAAAATGAGTTGAATCCCCATAAACCCAAATACAAAGCTTTAAAATGTAAAATACTACCTAGAAACTGAAAGTCGGCATACCAAAACATCTAACCATAGTCTAGGATAAGGGGATGCAATATCAGAAAATCATAAACAATAACTAAGTCTAACTAATAGACCAAGAAGTAAACACAATTCTATGGTAGACTAAACAAGTCGGCTCACCCTTGCATCTGGTAGATCGCGGGTATCCAGCTGAGATTTTTCAGTAGCATCCTGAAGATGCCCCGTACTCAATAAAAAAAAGCAAGTACAATATTAGTATACATAACAACAATATTCCGATAGGATCACACAACTTAACTATTTTAATAAGAAAATAGAACATAGTAAATCACACATATACAGGAAAAAAAAAAGTTTCACAATTCAAGCTCAATATACCAATTTCATGATTATTAGTCTTAATGCAACAGTCAACAGTAGTCCTCTCATTGAACCCACATATATGTCGAAATGTAATACCCAATCCAATAATATGTCATACATGACATCTGATCCAATAATGTATTGAAATGTGACAACGATCCAATAGTGTGTCGAAACATGACACCCGATTCACAATAGCAATAATTATAAATAAGTCACAACTTGTCAAGTCCATACAATACATTCATTGCATGTAATTTGATCATAAAAATCATTTACTGACTTCATATCATCATTCTCTATTTACATACATGTAGAAAATTTTATGAGTCAACAAACTATATCATACATATGAAAATATTAAACCATCACGTTCCTCGAAATAAGTCTTCAAACTCTATAGAATTAAAAATTTTCTTCTTTTTCAAAGTCCTAACTCGATCTTGGTCTATAAACAATAAAAAAAATTTACGTAGCTACTGAACACTTATATCATGCGAAAATTGCTGAAGTACATTTTTAACATGCATGGTCAATTCTTAAAATTTCAAATTAACTAGTATTCAACTCGTGTCTGAATCACTTTTGAGCCCCTTAGAACTCAACCAAACCATCCACCTAAGTTAGAATTCACTATCCAAATGTTTCAAACCTCGATCCAAACTCACTTACCTTAAATGTTGACTTTGGGTTATGATGGAATAAAGCAAAATGACTCTTTAAATTGTCTGCGCTTCTTTCAATTGTGAAGTAGCAGTTAGTCAATGCAACTTTCGACGCTCATCATGGGTCATTCGGAAACAGTCGCGCTATGTTTTTAAACATAGGGATCAGGCTGCGTACATTCGACCCCCCCTTACCCCGCAATTGGCGGGAGCCTTTGAGGCATTAGGGTAATATTGTTGTTGTTGTTGTTGACTTTGGTCAACACTCATTTTATTTTTCTCTCAAGATTTTTATTTTCTTTTTCGACATGCATCCGATCGTCTAAAAATCAATGTCACCCATTTTGATAAATCAAATATAAACCTACAAGAAGTGTCACTTGACAAAGATGTCACTACATGCCATGTTAAATCGATCACTTACAAAACTTAACTTGTTAAGGAATAATAAAAAAATGGGGCGGCAAAAAGGAAGAATTAGGTGTAGTGACAAGGCAGACAAAACGTATATAATGAGTGGAAGGAAGAAAAAAGGTAAATCCAAGTTTCCTTTGGGTACAAGACTAGAACCCTTGATAGGAGACAATAAGAGGCTACGACAGCATTTATTCTTTATAGGAATAAAGGAATAATAAATATAACCAACTCACACATTATATTGTTGACCAGACCACATCATAAACTTAATAACTTGTTGGCTTATCAAGGGTTGCTCTCTTTTTTTGAGGGGTTCTTATGGATCACTTTTTTTCTCTTTACTCCAACCAATTGACCAATCCAAAACTTAGAAAAAGCACTGGAGAAGTGAGATTCATTCCAGTTGTATCTTGTTGCTTTTGAGGAATGTTTTTCCTTTTCCTTTTTTATTTACTATATAATATACTTCTCTTCTTTTTTAGAAACTCGACACTGTTCTTTTCGTCGTTTGTAGCACATAAAGTAGTATGTAGTAATCAATCTAGATTTGAATCTTGGTATTCAAAATCTTTTTCATATGCAGATTTTGTTTCTCTGCTTTTCCTTAGTTTATTTGCATGGATTGGATAGTACTAGTGGATAAGTTCATGCATGCAAATCAAACTATTTCAAAAAATGAATTATTTACGCATGCCACGGGTTTAATGTGTAATCATGAGAGTTTTTTCCTTTTTACACTAATTTTTATTTAACAAAATAAGGTCCTCCCTCCATCTAAAACATTATTATCTACCATTTGATAAGTGTTTTATCCATCCTTAAATGTTACTCTTTTTGCTTCTTTTAATTGTTATATTGTGTTTTTTGAGAGTTATTTAACATATTTTTAAATTTAAATTTGGCTACATTAAGTTGATATTTTAAAATAAAAATTACATATGCAAAATTTTATGAAAAAATACTATAATTTGCAACCTTTTTTATATAAATATGATTAAAAATATATTTTAAAATATTAATCAAAAGTATGTTGATTGACTCTTAAAAAAGAAACTATGACAATTGAAATAGAACGAATGGAGTATAATTACTTTTAGTTCATTTTTGGCACATACTATTGGGGATAATATAGAAAAACGATATCATTTTATTTACTACTACTTCTTAAGGGTATCACGTCAACCACGAATAAGTAGACATGAACGGGGGATACTAATTAATTAGGAATGATATAGAAAAACGATATCGTTTTGTTTATTACTTCTTAAGGGATATATCACATCAACCACAAATAAATAGACATGCTCGGGGGAGTACCTATCAATAACTGATCTTAACAAACTAAATACTTATAGTTATTATAAATATGATTAAATATATTTGTGGATAAAGATTTTTTTTTTTAAAAAAACCATTATTGATTAATATACGAGTTGAGGTAATACATTCTCACATTTTAAGAAGAGATAAGTATCTTTTAAATGATGTGATATTTAACCTTAAACTGGTCGGTGATATAATTAAGGGAGCAAAGTTGGATAAGTTAGGAGTATCCATAATCAGAGGGGTATTTAATTAATACTCCTTGGGACTTAAGCTTGGTAGATTGGACCCGCAAAATGGACGTAGGATGATGGTCAATGTGGAATCTTTTTTCCTTTTTTTTTTTAAAGAAAAGCATCATCATATTTTTTACTCTCTCCCTCTGTCTTTACTTCTTAGTTATTGACTTAACATAAGAATTAAAAATAGTAAATAATAGGGGTAATTTAGTAAAATCATTTTTTGAATATAATAAATATAAGTCTTGAAAAATGTAATAGGAATATAACTATAATTAATTATAAGAATAAATTAAGAATTAAATATAAAAGTATCTCTTAATTTCATAAACTAAATAAATATTATTGAACATTCCAAAATAATATATTGAACAAATAAAAATGGACGAAAAGAGCATCTCGTAACATATGATGGTTAATTAGGAAGCGTGAGCATATATGTTAGCCTCAAAGAGTGTGAGAATTATGTGGGCGTTCGTGGGTGGTAATTGGCTTCCATGATTAATGAAATCCCAGAGTTTCATTATTAAAAACGGTATTAATAGATTTCATTTCCATTGACTGATACTTTTATACTCATTTGCATTGACCCCATCTTTCTCTTTACCAAGGGCCAGGATTCTCGTCAAACTATGTTCATATATTTAGAGCATAGGTGAATAATTTTTATATCAAGAGTTGTTTATAATTGATATATATCAAAATATTCGTAAAATTTTTTCAAATAAAAGATGTTCATCTAATCACCCTAATGTGAATGTAATTCCACCCCTACTCTTTGAAAGAAAGTTTTATAGTGCATGGTATAAATAATTGGTTTGGTAGAGCATATTTTGGAAAGTGAATCGCAAGTCTGGTCTGGTCTTGTTGTTTGTCGAGCAAAGGGGACGCCAATCTCAAGATCATTTTATTCTCTTACCCTTTTTTGAATCTTGTTTTTGATATTCTTGAGGCCAGTTTTTGTTTGTTCCTTGGACCCATTATTTCATCATTACACTTGTGGGGTATAACCATATTATATATAATACTATATAGTTTTGAGTATTTTTTTAAAGGGAGGAAAGAGAGAGGGGGTACACCTTTTCTTTTTTGTTTTCCTCCCTTTTTTACCATTCTAAGTTTGCATCCTGTGAGTCAAAGATTTTGCTCTCCCTAAGTTCTGATGAAAGAAACATTGTTGCTTTGATGATTGCCACAGTATCCTTTTTTTTTTTTCTTTTGCCCACCATCCACAATTGCAAAGGCATTAATATTTTAAACTTACTTGCATCATTAGTTGAGAAATTAAGTTTTAATCATATTATGCTTCCATTTAATTATCAAGGTTACTAAATATTTATTTTAATTTACTTGTTATTTTATAAAATCAAGATTAAATCAATCTGATGGGTTGAATCACGTGAATCCAGGGTACGATTACTGATTAATGGACATGCAATGCCAGAAACTGATTGTTCTTGTGATGTGTACCTAATTTGTATGATAGGAGGAATGGTCTAATTCAGTGTTACTATCACTTCCATATCTATTTTTTTTATGGGTCAAATGGATTTGTTGAATTATCTACCTACCTCGGAATGGAACAAAATCTTAAGCCCAAATTTGCATCACATAAACTTAGATTGATATAAAAACATAAAATGTAGTCATAGTGTTGCAAGTATATGCAAGTGACAGCGTAAAAAAAGAACGTTGGGTTGTCCGGAAAGGGGGGGGGGGGGTCGTGGCGGGGATTCTAATGAACCCCTAACAAAGGAATAGCTCTGCCTTTGATGGCAAGGATGTTCATCAAAACTTTTTACTAAAAAATTATATTATATATATAAAATAATTATTATTTTTATATAGAGAGAAATTTTGAATTTATTAAATATAAAACTGAAGAATCAACTTTATATTTAAATTATAAATATTATTTTATTTTTTAAATTCTTAAATAAAAATTCTGAATCTACCCTCGATCAAGTTAGACAAAGCGAACATAAGTTTGATGCAAATATTGGGTGTCCTCGTGATCGGAGAAGGCAGATCCATGGAAGACTGTTCCTCTTTGTCACGTGTCTTTCTTTTGACTACCCTAGGACCAATTTATGTATCTCCTCTCTTCATTATGTTGGTGGATCAAATATAGTAACTTTTTTGTATTCAAATATGACATTTTATTTTATATGTAGTTTAATTTTTTCAAAATAAGTTACTGAATTCGATTAAGTTATATAATATTTACCTCTACATATTAATTGTATTTTGTATAGTATAGTACATAGTATTACATAAACATTATATTGATATATGAAGAATTTTT
>JAABOM020000049.1:8926709-8958559 GCA_011800125.2 Solanum clarkiae
TAAATATTTAAAATATTTTTTGCCTTTTTATTTATTGAAGTTTTATATTTTTTAAGAGATAAATTATCATACTTACTAAGTTATAATTCAAAAGAATAATAATGAAAATTATCATTTAAATTATATTTGCATCGTTCATAAATTAAATTATTATGAAATGGAGAGAGAACTGCATTTCTAATTTATCAAATTAAAATCAAATAAATAAATTAAAATGGAGTAGTATAGAAGTTTGGTAGGACTTGAGTCCCTTCTTTACTCTCCTCCAGTCGACTATCACTTTGAGTCTTTGCTTTAACTTCTTCATCTCTCTCTCTTATCCCTTTTCTCTTTCTCTGACTTGTTCACTAAAATAACACATCAATCTGGGTCCCCCCCTCTTCATTCGTCTGCAAACAAAGAATCCAAAAAACAAAATTTATATATATATATTTTAAGAAAAAAAAAAAAACGTTGTAGAGGACAACGTGGACTCCTGCAGCTGCTGACGTGTAATTGTCTAATTTATTATACACTATTATATAAAGCTAACTAACTACCCCCTTACTCCCAATCTTTCCTCTAGAAAAGGGCACAACAATTCTTGCCATCGAGGTAGAAGAAAGAACAAAGGCTAAGAGGATGAATAGTTGCGGTAACGCTTATTGTTATGGTGGTCCGTGTACTTGCAATTTGTATTACGGTCAAAATAACGGCACTTCTGCGTACTCTATGTTGTATAATCAGTATCAAAAAGATGAAAATTATCCGGAAAACATGTATTCGTTCACTTCTTCTCCTTCATCTTCGGTGGATTGTACTCTTTCCTTGGGTACGCCTTCCACTCGTTATAGTAACAGCGAGAATCAAGTTCATGAGTCGACGACTCGTGAACGTCACTCTTCTTCTTCTTACATGTCCAAATGTTGGAATATTCTACAGAACAAAGGTCATAAGTCAGGTCGCACTACCAACAATAACTCCCCCAATGCTGACCCACTTGTTGCTCGTCGATGTGCTAATTGCGACACTACTTCCACTCCTTTGTGGAGAAATGGTCCCAGAGGCCCCAAGGTACCTAATAATTTATATCCTTGATTAATTTATTTACAGCCTCTCTACCCCTATGAGGCTATTGTTATTGTTGTTGTGGAACGAATGAGTAACATGGAACTAACTATACATGTGCAGTCACTTTGCAATGCGTGTGGGATTCGTTACAAGAAAGAGGAGAGGAGAGCTAGTGCAGCCGCGGCGGCTAATGCTAACGGAATGGAGAGCAGTGCACAATGGGTTCATCATTCACAAGCTCAAAAAATGCCTTGTTATTCATCAGCACATGAATTCAGGTTCATTGAAGATCATGATGATCGTGATTCTGATAATGCAATTTCATTCTGGCCCTTCCTAGCATCTCAGCATTGCTGATTAGACAAGAAACAAGAAAAAAAGGAAAAGATGATGATGATGATGGATGCAACATTATTCATTTAAAGTTTAAAAAATTCAAGCAAAGGAAAAGGAAAAGTGAATTTTGCTTTTTTTTTTTTTTTTTTTTTAAAAAAAAATTCTTGGTTTGATCGTTATGATATATAGTTAAGGCACATTGAACTTTGGAATGTGCGCTTTTTTGATCCTTCTACTTATGAATCTTTTAACAAATTATAGTTCCATGCTAAACTATTTAATTATTGATGTGTTACATTGTTGTTTCAAATTTGAGATTAATATATACTGCTTACAAAAAAATCATCTAACGTCGACATTATTGTTAGCATGGTTTGCTTCACTTGTATTTTCTTTTCATATTTATTTTAATATGATTTAATTGAGTTGGAGATCTATCGAAAACTACCTCTCATCTTTACGAGCAGGCTCACTACTAAAAAATATGTTTCTCCCATCTCAAATCAATAAAATTTTTGGTTATAAAATATAATTTTTTCACTTATTTTCCACATAATTAACACACTATGAAAAACCATAGTGAAAAATAAATTCTTGCTAAAATTGTCAAAGCTTTCTGCTCCCTTGTTCATCTTTACTTGGCCCCTATACTATTTTTAGATGTCCAACAATATTTGTCCCAGATAATTTTATACTTAATTCCTAATTTATCCTTACATTAATTATAGTCATTTTCCCATTATATTTTTCAAGACATACTATTTATTATATTTAAAGGATACTTTGATAAAATTATCCCATCATTTACTATTTTTTAATCCCGGTGTCAAATTAAAAGGGGCCAATAAAAGTTGGACGGAGGAAATAATATTTTTATGTGAAAATACTAATTTTTTTCTTGTTTCATTGATCCAACCAAATTATTTGTGGCAATCAGCGAAAATTTCATTAGGAAAATAGCAATTTCGTTAGTAGTGGTTCAATTTATAGGCAACACGTGAACTCGTGATTTTTTCATAAAACTAAGTATTATATGTATATATTTTTAAAAAAATTTAGCGTAATATTATATGATGGCACTTATGCTACAAAAAGATTAAATGGTGTACTTGATTAAATGTTGAGTTATTTACCTAAAAGATCACATGTCAAGTCGCACCAGATATATTTTTTTCCTTTTTTTTAGTGGTGCACATATGTGACATCCCAGGATCAAGCTAGTAAATTCTAAATTCACCACTGATTATGGGATAAAAATAACCATCATTTCCAAACTCCACTTATAAATTATGAGATTCACCAAGTAAGTTTTTGTACTAAAAATTCATCTAGCTATGAAATATGAAATATTCTTTTCTTATATAAGGGACCAAAAAAATTCATTTTGTTATGGTACTGATGTGATAGCCATTGTTCAAGAAATTCTTTCTTCATTATTTGGTATTCTTTAAAAGAGGGGAGTCAAAAATGAGTTCATTCTATGTTTTTGCTTAATAGCTTTTCCTTCTTTAAGTAGCAGAACACTACTTACTTACTTTAACTTTAATTTCTCTTTTCATGATCAGTCAAATAGATTGACTAAAAAGTACTCATGACATTCCTTTTTTCTGTTAATTAGTCTGCTTCACAAATTACGAGTCTACATATATCTTCTTTTATTTTGCACTGATATCTATTTTCGAGTTTGATTAAATTTAGATTTATATGAAAATTTCAATCGTGAGTAAAACACTTTCTAATGAAAAGACAATTTTATATTTAACCAAGGCTCAAAGTAACCCGAAACTTTTGCTAAAATATCTTACCACTTCACCGCAATCCTAATAAATACAAGTGAATATATACTTTCTTGAATATGATGATCCACCAATTCACTTTATCGACTGAAAGTTTCTGCTATTTAGCTCATTTCATTTCATTCTGGCATAATTAGTGACACTACATGAAAATTTTGTTGATCATTTTATTGGAAACTAATATATTCTCTACAATTTTTTCACTTTCTTTTACTTGTCTGCAGCAGAACTAAACACTGCACAGTATGGTATGGTCAATGGTGGATCCATCAAAATCGTTCTGTTCAGTTGTGACAAGAAACTAGTGTCCTATTAGTATATTTGATGTGCTTTTTGGTGAGGAGTAATAAGGCTATCTTGAGATTAATTTCTAGAGATACATAATTGTTGGAATGTATGCGTCCACTACAGTTAAGGATTAGGTCCCTCGACACTAGTAACAAGATAAGAATAGAACGACCAAGTAAAAAGTAGATAACAAGAACACAAGATTTTACGTGAAAAAACTTCTTGCTCAAAGGAGAAACAACCACAACCTGTCCCACAGGATTTTCAAACAAACTTCACTAAGATGCAAGAGCAATGTAGTCTATTACAACCTGCTGTAATTAGACACTACCTCTCTCCACCCCTTTGCTTGCAACACACCTACTACAAGACTTAGAGCCTTAGCAATCACACACTGCCCACTACACAATTAATCTTAGTTGATGTAGACTTCTACCCACAAATTCAAAGTCATAGTTAACCAAGAATTCAAAACACTTCTCACACTCATTGATTGAGATTCCTTTATAAATTAGGAAAATAATCTTACAGGACTATCAGGACAAACACAAAATTAGCTAGCAGACACTATTAGACTCACTCTATCAGGTCTATCCAATTCTTTATGTCGTGTATCTTAGCAGGAGATGAAGTTGAATTCTTACTTTTTGTTGCTAAAACCTTGATTCTTAAAAGTCTTCTTTTGTCTATGTGAAGTGCTCCCTTTAGCATACACACAAGGGAGCTTCTGAAATCCCATTGGTCTATCAATACGATGGGGGCAAAAGCAATAACCACCTTTTCATCAACCTGACAACTTTTACAGCTAGATTCCAACACTATCATTGTTTATGAGCATAACACCTAGAACCTGGTCCTACCTTTGGTCCCAAAGCTTGTTAATCACAAAACATATAATATAACATTTTCCCCTTTTTGATGATGACAAAATACACTAGTGACAGCTAGTTTCCCATGAGACTAGTGTTGCTCTCCAGTGCGCACAAGTGTATGTGGTCTTGAGAAGTAATATAGTGGTCCTTATTAGAAGCTGGATGTCGCACACAAGGGATTTAAACCAAAGTTCAATTACCAATCCAGGTTACTATGTTAAGTGTGTCCGTGTGGAAAATGATGAAAGGATTAGTTTGAAAATTAAAGTAACTAATTATAACTACTATGATTAACTGGTTTGTGGTGAATTATCAGATTAAGTATGATTCCGGAATTGTAACCTTGTCGATGCAATTCTAGACTCAATGCTTCCACTTATGTCTGGGCTTCTTAATTACTGATTCACAGGGTTAAAATTACCCAAACAGGGTTGCATGCCTTTGCCGACCTACTCTTATTGACTGCCTAACTACATCGTTAAACGGGGTGGGGATAGACATAATCAATAAGGATACTTTAATATTATCTTCCTCTATTTGAACCAAGCGAGGTGTAAGGGTAGTTGTTATGGGTCTCTCTTACACAAATCAATCTAGTTTCCTAGTTGATCAAGCTCCCTATATTACTATGTTCTATTCATTTCAACATCTCTCGAATTCAGAATACACAACTAATTTACCCCTTAGTTGATCAGGCTATGAAGTATAGATAAAAGTAATATAAGAATAATCTAGTGGGAACCCATTCATAATATGCAAATATCAAGAACAAGAACATTATCTATGACTACAATCCCAGAATATGGAAAGATTGGCCACACATCATTGTCTTACACATTAATAAAAAGCTAATCAACATTCACAATGGAAAATCAAAGGTAAAAACTAACCAAAGTAACCCTAGAATGAAGTTCTTAGTTGTCTCTCCTCTGTTCCGTACTAAACCAGATATGAAACTGGATGTTCTAAACTGAACATAACTTAAAATTCCCACATTTTATTTTTACCCCTGTGTCTTCAAAGTCCATAATGTTAGGCTGCTTTGAGTGAATTTTTACATTTAATGCTGACTGGGCCAATATCTCCTTATCTTGTACAGGTCTGCGATGCGGACTTTGCCTATTTTCCTATTTTGTGCCTTTTTTTTTCCAAGACTTCAACTTGCGCAACTTTTTTCCCAGGTCCGCGATGCGCACTTGAGCACTTTTGCTGAGCTGACTGATTTGTTCACTTAGTTCTACAGTTATGTTCTTCCTCAACCCCGGTTGTGAGTCCACACTTGTATATTCTGTTCAAAAACCTGCAAAAACACAACTACCAAGCGCACTTGACCGAGGATTAGAAAAATACGCTAAATTACACTAAACCACCTAAACTCTATGGATTTATCCTCTGACTAAGCTCTATATGGGTAATATTAGCTAGTTTGGAATATAAATACACCTAAGATCACTACCCTACACTTATGTAACGCCTGATAAAATTACCAAAATACTCCTAGAGTAGAGACACGCACATAACGCATCTTCTCATACTCCATTTGCAAATCCGGTAATCCGAGACCGGATTTGCAATCAGCTTGACATATTGAGTGAAAAAATGGTCTCGATCAATTTCTAGAGCAACCGAATTGAAAAATAATTTTTTGACCCGAAAACCAAAACAATGTGAGTATGCATCAGGGCCACGAGGCACCTTGGTCATGGACCCATACTTATAGTTTTTTCAATTTTTTCAACGGAGATTGAAAAAACTCATTCGGAGAATTTTTGAAAAAAAATGTACTACTCTGCATCCAATCCGCATCGCGGACTGGATATTTTTAAGTGAGAATTTTATTTTTAATTCGTGAGGGGAATTCTAGGCATCTTTCAACCCCTCAAAAACGTAAACCATGATTAATTAAGTCATTTTTAGTCGAAAAAGGGGTTCTAAACCCCATTCTAAAGCCCCCAAACTCACAAACTAGATTAGAGCTATTGAGAGAAAAAGAGAAGAAGTGAGGGTTCTTGATGCCTAGGTTGAATCTTTCTTCAGTTCTAGGTATGTAAGGATACTTAAAGCGTTGGATTATGTTCATCCACGCGCCCCTTCATTTACTTGAGTTAAAATCATGAGTGTGAATCACATATTTTAAATCCCATGGTTCTTGAGTTCTAAATTCTTGTACATGACTGAGTTTTCTTAAATATAAGAGAGTTAATTAATGAGTTGCATTATTATTAATATGAATTATGAATGTACTCAGCATGCTTGATACCCTAACCTTAAACTTAATATTTTCATCGCGTATTGACTAAATTGAAATTATGAATCTAACCTTCTAAACTAAATAGTGTGAACTTGAGAAGTATGTTTTGTTGTTTCATATATGCATGTTTCGAATATCTAGGATGTTTTATGCACTAAGCGGAGATAATAAGATGTCACTTGACCATAATTCAAAAGAGTCTTACATGATGTGAAGTGAGTCTTGAGTTGCATTGTTTTGAGTTCCTATTTTGAGTTATGGAGTTAAATTGAGAAACTTGATGTTGAGTATATTGAGATGAGTTTGAGTTGATGATCATGTTTTAGTCTTGGAAGGATTATTGAGAACCGAGTTGGATGATTGAGAACCACCCTAGAACTACGTTTTCCAGTGTAAGATAGTCGTGCAATTAACTCTGGCAGCTCATATCCCAATAGATGGACATTCTCTTTGGATTTGAGAGAGAGGTGGATGATGATGTCCTTTACCGTGGCAAGTTTAGGACAGGCATGGCAACAATGTCTTTTCGTTGTATATCACCAAAAACTCATGGTGGTGGAGAGTTATGTCAATTAGAGAAACTTCCAAGCAACACTTGAGTTGGGCAAATCATGATTTTCGAACTAAGATGTATTAAATACTGAGTCTAATTCTAAAGTGTGATTTCAAAACTTTAAACTTGCATCATTTATTTATTTGAGTTGAGATATAAGATGAAGAGTTGAGTCTTGAGTCGAGTCGATTGATTGGTCTGAGCCTTGCTTGTTTCTTGAGCTATTTTACATACCGTACATTTCACATACTAATGTCACTCGATGCTACATCATTTCCTGATGCAGATACAAGAGATAGAGGACTGCAACAGGTGCACTGTTGAGGTTCAGAGCCCCTGAGTTGCAGAGATTTAGTAAGCCCTCCTTGTTATCTGGAGGAGTCTTTCTTTTATTTATCAGCTACTTTATTTTCTTTGAGTTGGGTAGCCATGACTTGTAATGGTACCATCTAGACATTTAGAGTAGAGCCTTCATAGACCTTGAGTAGAGTATTGTTGAGTACTTCCTTTGCTAAACTTGATCTATTCTTTGAGATTATTTTACGATATTTATGTCTTTCCCTTGATGTTTTTACATGAGTATTGTTTCGCTGTTGAGTAAGATGTAATCATGAGGCCAAGTAGTTCGCTCGGGGACTAGCAATAGTCTCTGAGTGCTGATCACGCCTAGGATACCCTTCCGGGCTGTCACAACTTAGAGCTTTGTCCATCCTCGGATAAATCAAGACACATGCATATAACCCTTAGACAGCATGTAAAAAGTGCATCCTACAAGTGCGGTCTCTAAACCAGGTCAAACATTCCTCAACACCCTTAATAGTGTTATTACTTACCATGCACTCATGATATAATGTGGACTCATGCAAAATTTCTGTTCACAGCTATTCTAGTCATTCCCCTTAGATGATCATGTGCCCTCACTAGAAGAACTACCCATGCACACACCATAACAACCAAACCAAGAGATTGGAAGTGGATACAAAATCAACTCTCTCTGTCTCCCAAAAGATGTCTCATGTTGTTTCTAGTTCCTATAAGCTTGCACTTAATGTGTATACTAAACATAGTTGGAATCTAGCTCAAAAGGTAACTTAGGTTTTTTATTCGGTTGTACTGTAGGCTAAAGACGACTTAGGTACATTTATGGATGTGTCTATCATGGCTCAATTACCAAGCGCTTATAGCTTACACTATTCTTTTTCTTCTTCTTTCACTTTTCTTCCTTCTTAACTTGACACTCCTTATTGTTTCTATAAGAAAAAATACAACACAATACTTTTTTTCAAACAGTCCCTCTCTGCGATGGGTCTGTGCTGTGTACCTATCGCAAACCTTCACTGTTTAAGGGTCAGTAATTTTTATGATTTTTATTTTCCCTTATCTACTATCATTTGTTCTTTGGGTGTCCTATTCAAACTTCCCTCCTCTTTCTCATCATGCTATTGCACTTAGGATTTAGGATCAAATACGGATTAAGACAAAGAAAGAGGGTTAGACTTAGAATATGACTATCCAAAAAAAAAAGCTAAGGCTTACAGGGCTAACTGGGGATGATTAGTTCAGATGGCTCAAAAGGTTCAAAAATAAGGCTACCAAAGAAACGCCTAGATCCTTTCCTCTAAGTTCAATTCCCACTTAGCTTAGTCCACATACCGGGCAAGTTCTAGCAACTATTGCAACATAGACCAACAAGTTCGCTCACTCTCTTATGGAACACTTTCATCACAAGGGTAACAGTAGAAAAATCATCACATCATTCACACGAATTCACAATTAAGCATATATTATTCATGAAGTTCAAGGTTTAAGTATTAGCTGCTCAGAGTTCAATTGATTCAATTGTACCTGATTCAAACACACTATGAAAAATGACCTTTATACTACTATCAATACTCTCATGAAACTCTCATTAACGAATACCCTTAGGACGATCGTCATCCATCCATCATAGGGCCCCATCACTCAACTATGACACTCCTAATATTCACAATCATACTACACAAAGAACACAACTAGAACCATAACGTGCAACTTCACAATACTACTACCAGTCAAACATACTAAGTATTGGAGGTCGGTATTAATAAAAATATTGTATTATATAAAATATTTAGAGGTCGGTATTAATAAAAATAATTAAATAAAATATATCAACGATAGTCACTATATACATATTTTAATGAAAAGTAATTTAATTATATAAAACATAAATACAACGACTTCTGAAAGTCGGTATTATAATTTATCTTTTTTTGTTATTTTACACATAACCGTCCTCCAGAGGTCGATTTGATTAAAAATAGATTATTTTTAATATTTCATTGAGATAAAATAAAATATTATTATTTATTTATTAAATTCAATACCGACTTCAAGAAGTCATATTTTTCTTGTATTTATTTTTTTGGGAAAGTTTTTGACCTTTGAAGGTCGATATATTATTTTTTTTCACATTTTTTTTTGATTAACTACCAACTTCCTGAAGTCGGTTTTCTTAAGTTTTTTATTTTTTAAATTTATTAAACAATATCGACTTTCGAAAGCTGAAAATTACCGACTTCCATTGGAGCTCAGTAATTATGAAATCGGTATTCACAATTTTTTTAGTATTGAAACTTTATTATTAGTATGATTCTGAATCAACTTGATGAATGCTATCAACACATTAGCCATTTCATCCTTGGTTCGTAGAAATCTAGTCCAAGTGAATCCTGAGAAATTATCAACAATCAAAAGAATGTTTTTCTTTCCACCTCTGCTTTGCACTTTCACCGGGCCACATTCAGTGGTCTTGAAGTGCTCACTTCTTTTTTAGATTTAAAAGAGATTTTAATCTACTTCCCTTTGACATAAGCATCAGATTTTGTTATCACCAAACTTGATTTTTAGACGTTCACGAATCATGTCCCTTGCCATAAATTTATTCTGCAAAGATGTGCTGACATGTCCCAGTTTCTATGGCTTAAATCACTAGTTTATTGAGCCCCGAGACATGTTAAGCTATCACCTTGAACTGAGTTGAGATCAGCTACGTACATATTCTTGCATCTCTTAGCAGTAAAAATTACTTTCTTGGTGGTAACATAACATTTTTTAGAAAACAATCGGACCTCATTCCCCTTACCACAAATCTAAGACACACTTAGTAAACTATACTTCAGCCCATTAACATAGTACACATCTTCAATGGAATTCTCTAGTGACTTCTCTGTTCTCCCAATCCCCAAATATAACCCCTTTTGTCATCTCCAAAAGAGATACTACTCCTTGCAAACCCTTCAAAGAGAGGAAACTTTCAATCCCTCCAATCATGTGCTTGGAGCATTCACTATCCGTAAACTAGCACTGACTGCTTCCTTTTAACTATTCTTGCATAAAGGATCACTTGTTAGTCTTTTGGGAACCCATTTCAACTTGAGCTCACAAAAAGTAGATAGAGGCATAATCAAGTGTTTCTAAATCCAAGGAGGCAATTTTCTTGAGACTTGCCAAGACCTGATTCGTTACTTTTGAACCCCCTTTTTACAAGTTCAGTCATATGTGAGTGATGTTGTTGATTCCTAACAACCCTTTTTAATGCTTCAAAATCACCTTTTCGATGTACATTTCTACCACAATTAATGTAGACATAGCAAGTTGTCTGACATAGAAAAATACTTGCTACTGGATCAAAGGAAGGATCTATTTTGTTTACATAGCTTAGACTCATTCCCCCATTACTCTTTTGAGATGTCATGCCAAACAAGAGCTTTGAGGAAGTTGTCCATTTAAGAGACTTGTTCAGTTCATCCTTCAGTTTCATTAGGTTCCTTTCTAGTTGATCATTTCTTTCCAGTGATACCATTAATTTTACCTTAGAATCTTTTAATATATCTTCAAGAACCATCTCAACATTACTAGACTTACCGTTAAGCTTCACATCAAGTTTTGACCCTTCTTCTAACATTTTCGTGAAATTATTCTTTTCAGCATCAAATGCAAGAGTTTTTTCTTCTAGGTCAGACATTGGAATTGCTAAAACTTTTTTTTCATCTTGAAAGATGTCAGTGTTATTGTTTAATAAAACTTTTTCAGCAGTTAACTCACATAAGGAATCGATTAACACAAATGCAAGTTTTTTCAGTTTCTTTACAAAGTAAAGATTCAGATTCTCCTTCAGATCAAGTAATATTATCTCCTCCTCAGCTTTATCATCAGACTTTACCATGAAGACAAATAAAGTATCAAAGATTTTATCATTATTTTTTAAGGCTAGCATAGAGGTATCTTCATGTTGTTCTGACTCTTTAGATTCACTTGAGATATTTCTCTAGACTGTCCAGACTTTATTTACAACCAACTCTACTACTGCTTTCCTTCTGAATCTTTTGAGAACTTGGTCCTTTCGTCTATCAGTCCCAAACTTGGTAGTTTATTTATGTTCGGCTTTATTCTAGGTATATTTTCTAACATAATGCTCTGATTTTCTGCATCCGTAACACAACTCGACATTGTTGAAGGTTTTACTAGTGTTGCCTTTCTTTCTAAAATCACCATGCTTTCTCACAATATTTTGAAATTTGCGAGTCAGATAAGCCATATTAAACCCATCCTCCTCCTCATCACTTTGATTAGATTTTAAAGCTAAGGACTTGTCCTTCTTGTTATCCCTTTTAGTTAAGTCATGTTGCTTTATTTCCAATGAGTACATCTATAGTGAGAGTCTTTCAGATCTTTGGCTTCAATGATAACATCCAGCTTGCTCTTCCAAGACTTAGGAAGAACTCTTAAATTTTTTTTGACCTGCTTGCTTTGACTGATAGGCACCCCCAAACACCTCAGCTCATTTGTTATAGATAGTGTGCATATCATGGATTGATTCTCCTTCCTTTATGATGAAGTTCTCATATTGAGAAGTCAGCATGTCAACTTTGGACTCCTTAATTTGTTCAGTCATTTCATGAGCATTTTTTTAGACAATCCTATATTTCTTTTGTTGATTTACACACTAATATCCTATTGTATTCTTCTGCATCTATTCCACACATAAGAAATTTTTTGGCTTTGTAGTTCTTCTCAATCTTCTTCTGTCAGGTTTATTGTATTGTTGTCGGGTCTTCGAAATAATTTTGGTGATTTCACCTTTTTTGACTTCAATAATAGGAACATATGGATTATCTAGAACAATCCAATAACTCACTGTGCTCAGCCATGAGAAAGTCATGCATGCGAGTTTTCCACTAGCTGTAGAACTGCCCATTGAACTTCAGTGGTCTTGTGCGTGGATGATTGTCCTTCCACCAAGTGAAGAGGAGCAACCATTCTACTACAGAAATATCTCTAGGCATTAGCCGATCAGAGATCCCTGCTCTGATACCCATTGTTGGAATATATGCTTCCACTACAATGAAAGATAGGTCCCTCGACACAGTAATAATATTAGAACAAATGGACTAAGTAAAAAGTAGATAATAAGAATACATGATTGTATGTGACAAACTCCTTGCTGAAGGGACAAATAACAACAACCTGTACCACAAGATTTTCAAAATAAATGTCACGCCCGGGGAAGGGACCCAAGACGTGGCCGACACCTAGATACTATTGCTAGTCCCCAAGCAAACTACTTGGCCTCATCACATTTATTCATTCATACATTTTTAAAAATCAGCAAAAGATATAAGGAAGTAAATAGGTACATCATTATCTAGTCTCAAAAAAAACATTATAAATAAAAGGACTAGTAGAAAGAAACTAGCTCAACAAGTCTCAACATCAACATTCGACTCTAGTCTATGAAGCCTCTATCACTATCAAGTAGTGCTAATGATAGACCCATAGCTACCTCAATAAAATAAAGCTAACCAAATCTAACTCTACGCAAGATGAAATAAATATAATGAATCCTCCGAAGTAGAGGAGGCTCACCAACCAGCTAAACGTCTCAAATCCTCAACGATGCGTCTGTTGACGATCTCCAAATCTTGTATCTACATTATGAAATGATGCAATCCTAGAGGGGGATATCAGTACGTGGAATGTACTGGTATGTAAAATAGCTGAGTGAAATCGAAATAGGTAGAATAATATAAAAATAATATCAACTCAATAAAGAAATCAATCAACATGTCAAATGCCTATCTAAAGAATGAATAAGGAGTAGACAAGTGACCCATCAACCAATCAACTCATCAATCAAATCAAACTTAATCTCAGAGAGACTCATTTAAAAGGGACTCAAATCAACTCATCTCATCTCATCTCGACTCAGAGTGACTCATCTCAACTCTTCCCATCCCATCTCAACTCAGAGGGACTCATCTCAACTTATCTCATCTCGAGTCAGAGTACTTAGTTAGGAACTTTTTGAGAGTTTCTCTTATTCGACAATAATCACTTATGAGCTAGTGATTGTACAACAATCATGATGATGTTGGCACAGTCGTTCTGTACTTGCCATGTAGAGAATGAATCGAAACCACATGGACAATTCCAAATGGAGTCAGCAAATCTATAAGTCCTCTATTAATTTCAGGGACTTCTAATCTGAGGAGACCTCAACATAATATGATGTGATGGTCCGGATCCTTATTTATGTTTGGCTACGTAGTTTGATGAGTGCGAGTTGGTTTAACTATTACTCTTTTAGTGCTCAATATTCCTCCCATGACTCAATGCTTATAAAAAAATTCATCCAATCAAACTATGTCAATCCAACCATCTCAATCACCCTCATGGAGGCACAATCTTTCAATTAGTCTCATAAAGACCTTAATCTTCTCATCAATCAACATTTCAATCGATAGGTCAAGGCTTAGAACGATCATTAGGGAACAATCAAATAGACAAATCGTTAGAGTTCATTTATGGAGACTCAAGGGACTATCAAGTTGTATCAACTCATCACCATTCTCACCTCACAATCACAATCACAATCACAATCAACATTCTCACTCAAGGATTTAGACTCAATCCCTATCTTCTTTCATGTGTGTTTTTAAAAGTTAACACATGGGATTTATGCAATATGTCATGAAAATATTCAATTCAAGAAAATAAGTTTACGATGATCATCAACATATGAAAATACATGTAAGAAGTATACTTTTTTCAAGAAAGTAATCAAGATTCATGTATATTGACTCAAGAACCTTCAACTCTCATATAACACCACCTATGGGGCAGGTGAGAGAAAATATCATGTTTTCGTTTAGCCTTACATACCTGAAAAGTTGATATTACTATCGCTATTTGATGAATACTAGCTTTCTTGGAGAAAATCCTCGATCTCGGTAGTTCTTTTAGAGTGGAAAAACTTGGAAAGACATTGTTTGAAGAGCTTCTCTTTGATTCTTGAATTCTTGATTTAGACTCTTTAGAGTTCTTGATGAAGAACCTTAATTCTTGAAGAAGAAGAATCAACAAATCCTTTCTTGGGATTCTTGAATTCGTTTTCTTGAAACCCTAAGTTATAATTTAAGGTTCTATTAGAGATTCATGAATAGATGAAGAAATTTGGATTGGTTAGATTGAAATTTTGAAGAATAACTCACCTTGAGGATGAACCTAGAAAGCTAATCCCAACTTGATGACTTTCTTGATAATTCTTAAGCGTTTATGTTTAAGAGAGAATGAGAGGATTTTTGCTTATGAAAACTGATGTTTTATGCATTTTGGAACCTTAAATAGACCCCCAAAGGTTTTAGGATAAAAGTAACCTCAAAATAAAAATAAAAAAGGTCATTTATCTCATCCAGAAAGGGTCCGCGGTGGGTCCGCGATGCGGAGCCATCGTGAATCTTCAGACAGCTCTGCAGGTATTCAGTAAAATAGTCATAACTTTTTACTCTGAACTCGGATTAAGGCGAAATCGGATGCATTGGAAAGCTAATTCAAATATCTTCAATTTGATATGTTATGGATCACCTAACTCATCATACTTTAAGATATATGGTCATTCGAAGTTGACCCTTCTATCAACTCAAACAAAAACTTAGTTGGTAGGAATTCTTTGGACTTGACTTGATGTAAAAGATCTCTTATATTTGTTTATTAAACTTAAGAGGGGGTTAGGAATTGATTAGAATGGCCCTCAAATGATTTAAAATTTGAAGAAAAACATAAGTGTGTATTTGCGACAGGTTCGCGTCGTGGCTCTGTTGCGCATCCTCCCTCGAATTTTGTTTTGGATCGAAAAATTATTTTTCGATTCAACGGTTCTAAAAGTCGAATGATATCACTTTCTCACTCAATTTTCCATGCTGATTGCATATCCAATCCCAAATTAACTAACATAGCATTGATAGACACGTTATGCGCACATCTCTATTCTAGGGGTATATTGGTAATTTTATCGGGCGTTACATCATCTCCCCCTTGGAATCATTCATACTCAAATGATAAGTAAAGGTGGATATCAAGGCACGAATAGACTCAAAACTCACCTCAACATTCAATGTATCAATCTATCTTTTAACTCTTCATTTCTATTAACATTCTCTATTCGGACTCGAGAATAGACACTCAACAAGAAAAGACAATCAATTTGGTCAAGGGTAAGAAATTTACCTTCAACATTCACATCATTAGGCACGAGTAACGATTAAGACTCTTCTCATCAATCATTCAACAAATCAAACTATCGACCCATTCAGATGAGCACAAATCACCCAGAATAGACAAATCGGTTTAGATCAAGAGTAGAGATATTCTCTTAGCATTTTCAGCATCAAGAACGAATGGAATGTTGAAACCCAATCAATTTGAATCGTTTAAATACTTCGACAATCAGTCCTTCAAACTTAGGAAGGAAAGCATCAACTATAATCGAGAATGGGACAATCGATACATAGGACTCTATGTATAACTCTCAAGCTTAGTACCCCGTCTCAATTGTGCTATTCTTCATGCCACTCTACTCTATCAACTTAAGCTTATAGCTCCTATTCAACTCACTACCTATCCACATCCTCTTATTCTATTTAAGCATTACTTCTGAGCCTCAAGGTGCTACCCTTAAGACAATCATATTCATACAAAGCTAATCCTCAATACTTATCTCTACTTCCATACGGGCTTTCATTAAAAGATCACTAATCCTCTTCACTACTTCACTATCATGAAGTCTTCGATAGTTTGTCATCAATACTCGCATAATAATGATCATGCATTTATGCCTATCACTCTAACCACTTCAACTCTGTCTTAGAATTTTCAAGCCTACTTAGCACCTCTACATCCACCATTCAATGAGCTCCCACTCAAATACACATCAACATACTCTTAGCCATCTGTTGCACGTAATAAAGTCTCATCTCTCTTTTTCTCCCTATCTCTACCCCTACTTGACACAAGTAAAACACCAATGTCATAATAAGGATACATTCACTCCTTCTTATCTACCATTATTTGTCGTCTACTACTATCAACATCACGATCTGGACCAAGGGGAACTCGTCATATCTACATCCTACCATCAACAATGGCATAACAAGCCGAAGGTCAGTACATGCGTAAGATAGCATCAAAATAATGAAGAACTCTCACTCTCTCACTCCTCAACTATCACTCATCCATTCTCATCCACATTTTTATCAAGACATGGGAAGACAAGATCACTCAAAGAACTTGAAACGATGATCATTAGTACAATTCAATCGAGAAATCTTATTTGAGAACATTCATAAGGAAGTACAATCTCCCTTATCTATCAAGACTCATTCTGAGTTCATAGAACTATACGTAGTGTAAAACTCAGGTCATATCTCATTCAACATAGGACTGAAAACTCTTAGATCCATGGGGTCAGATCAAAACTAATGAATAAATTCATCATTTTTCATCCTCACAACTCAATATGAATAACAATTAACAAGTGGTATATGGGACAAGGCCATGGGCATGACAGTCGTATACCAGATGGGAATAGAGTATCGTCTTCACTGAAGTATAAGGAATATACGAGATGGCAAAAATTAATGCTCATCCAAATCAACCTATCACTATTGCACACTCAAAATCTACTTCGATCTGTCATATCACCATCTTCCCCTTAGCTCAAGGTTCATCTCTTTAAGTTTTGCAAATCAATTTTCTCTACTAAGCTATAAGAATATACCTCCACACGATAGAGGAATCACTATTTACAAGAATAGGCATCTTAAACTCTTCTATCATTCCACAGTCGCATAAATAAATTAGCCACTAAGACTCTCTTCAAAAATACCACTCTTAGCTTCCTCTTGTCTTTATGGAAATCTCTCTCTATATTTGTTGCTCTTAATGGCATATATAACCACTTCCCACAACTCTCACACTCTAACCTCTTCTTTTTGCCTGCTAGCACTCAACTTCTGTGTTCTCATAAACTCATTTGTACGAGGCTTAGGCTATAAGTGAAAAACTCATCATCATCTATCCATACGTCTCAATCAACTTAGTTGCTCGGGATGACAAGGAATGCTTACCTCAACCTAGTCCACATTGACAACTCAAATATACTTCTAGATTCTTATAGCAGTCATAGCTTAAAACTTCACATATCTTTACATAATCATGGGTATATATCTCAAGTCTCTTCTTATCTAGTGAGATATCATCGTTTCACTCGTCTTACCTAAAGGGCACTTGTACTCTGCCCATAGTATCACTTTCCTTACAACTCAGTACCACTCACCTATTCAGTCATATCTCCTTATCTGACTTAGGCTCATAACTCAACGAATCTCATGAACTCTCACTTAAAATTCATAAGCCTAGTTTACATCTATCACAATGGAAGCACTCTCTTTTCCTATTCAACATCTACACTTCACCCTCAATAATGTGGATTACAATACATCGATATAAACTCCCTTCGAGTTTGAGCATGCTTTATCACATTCTAATAATAACTCTTCCTCTATATCTCATCATGAAAATCATAGGGTGCTTACGACTCTTTCATCAAACTTATGACAATCAACACATCATCTCATTACTTACCTAATAGGTACATAACTCCAACTACAAGCCTAAATCAACCATCACTCTTGTTATCTCGTCCCTTTCTTTCCATCATCATCCTTCTAACTCTGGGATGATTCAATTCTACTCAGGGTTTATAAAACTTTCACATCTCACTCTAAGTGGTATCATTAAACGCTTTAGAGACGTAAGTTTCTCTCTCATGGGTAACATCAGAAGCAAGTTTTGAATAAGAGCGTCTGTGTACAGGTAACTCAAATGCACGATTCATATGAGCAATAATGCACTCTTTCTAGTCAATTAACTTAGCATACTAGTCGGCTTCTGTCAAACCTGGTGCAGTCTCTCTATCATTCTGATTACTGTATCACAGACAATCTCATAGGTAAGATTTTGAACATTACCATCTCTATCATCTCATGGATGAGGCGTAGCCAAACGGTTTAGAGCATCACTTAAATCATCATAGACTTCTTAGGAAATATCTTTATTGCACGATTTTGAATCTGAAAGAAGGGAAACAATTCCTAAATGTCCTATAGCCTCCAAATTATGGATGTGGAGCTCTTCACACCAGTAGTAAGGACTCTACTAGACATGGCTTCATAGACTCCCTAGGACACTTGAACTCGTGCTCTGATACCAAGTTTGTCACGCCCCGGGAGGATACCCAAGATGTGGTCGGCACCTAGAGACTATTGCTAGTCCCCAAATGAACTACTTGGCCTGATCACAATCATTCGTTCGTACATTTTTAAAATCAGCGAAAGATATAAGGAAGTAGATGGATACATCATTATCTACTCTAAAAAATAATATTATAAAATAAAAGGGCTAGTAGAAAGAAACTAGCTCAGTAAGTCTCAACATCAACATTCGACTCTTGTTTATGAAGCTTCTATCACTATGAAGTGGTGCCAATGACAGACCCATGGATACCTCAAATCAAAATAAAGCTAATCAAATCTAACTCTAAAGCAAGATGGAATAAATATAATGAATCCTCCGAAGTTAGGGAGGCTAACCAATTAGCTAAACATCTCAAATCCTCAATGATGCACCTATTGACGATCTCCAAATCTTGTATCTACATCATGAAATGATGCAGTCCTAGAGGGATACATCAGTACGTGGAATGTACTGATATGTAAAATAGCTTAGTGAAACTGAAACAGGTAGAGTAATATAAAAATAATATCAACTCAATATAGAAATCAATCAACATGTCAAATGTCTATCTAAAGAAAGAATAAGGAGTAAACAAGTGACCCGTCAACCAATCAACTCATCAATCAAATCAGACGCATTTTAGAGGGACTCATCTCAAAGGGACTCAGCTCAA
Source organism: Solanum clarkiae (assembly GCA_011800125.2). NCBI lineage: Eukaryota > Viridiplantae > Streptophyta > Magnoliopsida > Solanales > Solanaceae > Solanum > Solanum clarkiae. The sequence continues at coordinate 8,946,142 of JAABOM020000049.1, forward strand.
CTTATCTCATCTCATCTCGACTCAGAGGAACTCATCTCAACTCATCTCATCCCTTATCGACTCAGAGGGAGTCATCTCAACTCATATCATCTTAACTCAGAGTACTTAGTTGGAAACTTTCTAGGAGTTTCCCTTATCCGATAATAATTATTTATGAGCCAGTGAGAGAACAATATCATATTTTTGTTTAGTTTTACATACCTGAAAAGTTGATATTACTATCGCAATTTGATGAATACTAGCTTTCTTGGAGAAAATCCTTGATCTCGGTAGTTCTTTTAGAGTGAAAGAACTTGGAAAGACATTGTTTGAAGAGATTCTCTTTGACTCTTGAATTCTTGATTTAGAATCTTTAGATTTCTTGATGAAGAACCCTAATTCTTGAAGAAGAAGAAGAAGAAGAAGAATTAATAATCCTTTCTTGGGATTCTTGAATTCGTTTTCTTGAAACCTTATGTTATGATTTAAGATTCTATTAGAGACTCATGAATAGATGAAGAAATTTGGGTTGGGTAGATTGAAATTTATGAATAACTCATATTGAGGATGAATCTTGGAAGTTAATCCCAACTTGATGACTTTCTTGATAATTCTTGAGCATTTATGTTTAGGAGTTAAGGAGAGGGTTGTAATTATGAAAACTAACGTTTTATAAGTTTTGGGACCTTAAATAGACCCCCAAAGGTTTTAGGATAAAAGTACCCTCAAAATAAAAACAGAAAAGGTCATTTATCTCATCCAGAAAGGGTCCGTGTTGGGTCCGCAACGCGGAGCCGGCGCACACCTTCAGACAGCTCTGTAGGTCTTCAGTAAAATGGTCATAACGTTCTACTCGAAACTCAGATTAAGGAAAAATCAGATGTGATGGAAATCTAATTCAAGTATCTTTGATTTGATATATTATGGGTCACCTAACTCATTATACTTTAGGAGATATGATCATTTGAAGTTGATCCTTCTATTAACTCATACAAAAGCTTAGTTGGTAGGAATTCTTTGGACTTGACTTGATCTAAAAGATCTCTTATATTCGTTTATTGAACTTAAGAGGGGGTTGGAAATTGATCAGAACGCCCCTAAAATGATTAAAAATTTGAAAAAAAAAACATAAGTGTATATCCACGACAGGTCCACGTCGCGGCTCTGTTGCGCATCCTCACTGGAATTTGATTTTGGATCGAAAAATTATTTTTCGATCCGAAGGCTCTATAATTCAAAAGAGATCACTTTTTCACTCAATTTTTCATGTTGATTGCATATCCGATCTCGGATTCATAAACGGAGCATGGGTAGACACGTTATGCGCACATCTCTATTCTAGAGGTATTTTGGTAATTTTAGCAGGCGTTACAATAAACTTCACTAAAGTGCAAAAGCAATGTATTCTATTACAACCTGTTGTAATTAGACAGTACCCCACTTCATCCCTTTGCTTGCTACACACCTATTATAAGACTTAGAGCATTAGCAACCACACGACTGCCCATAACACAACTAATCTTAGTTGATGTAGACTTCTACCCACAAATGCAAGATCATATCTAATCAATAATCCAAAACGATTCTCACACTCACTGATCTAGATTCCTTTATAGATTAGAAAAATGATGTAATGACCCATTAGGTTATTTTGAATACTAGAGATTTTTATTCCATAAAAGATTTATCTCGTAAAATTTTAGTGAATATTTTAGACTATTTGATAGATATGATTAATTAAGTTTAAGGTAAATTTAGATAACTAATTAATTAGAGGACGAAATTGATAACTTATAAAATATCCTATACCACTTAGCATATATGTTAAAATCAGTTAATAAGGTTTATTATTCTTTTAAATAAAACACTAATCAGTTATAGATGGTGCCGCTACCGCTAACAACAAGGAAAAATGGCGAGGGATTCAGTTAAGTGAATCCAATTTATATTACTTTAGTAAAAGCTGTTTAATATTATTTGTTATATGAAAGATATTTGAGGCATATAGATTACATTGGATTAATGAAAAATGCATAGAAATTAAAGAATGATGGTGACGACACTTTAACAATTAACCAATAGTCATCAAATGCTAGCTTACGTGTATACACACACACACACAAAATAGATTGTAGGGAGACTAGTTGCTATGTATGTTTGGACATTTTCAGGTAAAAGAATTTAGAAGTTATTATAATATAGGTTTAGCAAATCATTATTTTAACACTTTTAGTATTAGTTAATTTTCATATAATTTATTCTTTTAAATATAATTAGAGTCAAAGTTACTTAGAGGAACTAAGACTTGATCCTAGGCTTGAAATTTAGAAAATTGATTAAAGAATTGAGTGAGTTTTTGGGTCTAAGCTAGATATATAGTAATATAGGTGTCTATGGACTCATTTGCTTATGAATATTACATATTTGATAGATTCGAAACATTTGCAGATATGGGAGGAAGGAAAAGCTAGTCACCATTTGCAGATATGGGAGGAAGGAAAAGAGGTGGTGACTAGCTCGCTTGACTTCGGTTCTTTGGTTGAAGTAGGTTATGTTTTGATCTATCTAATAGTGAGACTCTTAATAGCGATTGATAGTCATTGAGTAAAGCTGTGATATTTGCTACGCACTTAGTTGTTGTGGTTCAGTTGACTGATATATTTTTGTGATTGTTCTGCAATTCCAAGACCATGAAGTCCATAATCTTGAACTTGATCTCTCAAAGTGATGCCTTGAATAAAGAAGGCTTGGTGAAATATTGGTAATGAATTGAGAAGTAATGATAAAGAATAATGAATTATATACATTGGATCGGGTGTTACGTTCCGACATATATATAATATAGGATCGAGTGCCACGTTCCGACACATATATTATAGATCGGATGTCATGTTCCAACACATATATATTATAACATCGAGTGTCATGTTCCGACACATATATATTATAGGACCGGGTGTCACGTTCTGACACATATATATTATAGGATCGGGTGTCACGTTACGACATATATATTATAGGATTGGATCTCACGTTCCGACATGATAATAATAAGGGAAAATATGTTAAAATAACTTAATATTCTCAATCTCAAATAACACATCTCCCAAAAGAAGTGTGCTGTAGAGGCCTGAGTCCTCATGTTCATTTTTTTATATTGTTATCCGATTACGTACTTGTTTTATGTACTTATTTTATGATGTTATCACTTGTACCTGTTGCTTGTTTCTTGCCACCTGTTAGGTGTTATAGTTGATTTCCTGATATTACTTATGCGTATTAATTTCTATTTGGAGTCGGCTGATGATACCTACTCAGTACATGTGGCTCGTATTGACTCTTACTTGTGTTTTTCTTTGTTTGCTTTTATTGAGTGCAACAAATATTCTATCAACTTTACCTCGCCCTAAGCTCTAGCCAGTCTTCGGTATACCCTATTTCAGGGTGAGCTAACCTTCTAGCTCATATTGGATTCTATCAGTTATGACATAGCGTCCTTAGCTTTCGGACATAAACTATTTTATTGATATATTCTGGTGTTGCTACTCTTAGACTTGGTACTTGAATTAGATGTCCTTAATGTGATGACTTTCAGGTTTTGGGAAATGTTGTGGAATAGAAATTATAGGTTTTGTTATTCTTGCTTTTATAAGTTGAACTTCCACATTAAGATTATAATTTGTAAGTGAATTCTTAGTATGGATTGGGGTGTATATGTTGGTTCACCCACCTAGGAAGGAAAGTGTGGGTGCCACTCCATTTTGGGTCGTGACAAATGATCTCACAATACTATCAGTACAAGCACAACATTAAGTAGAACACTTTATTAGACTCACTCTATCAGGCCCCTCTAGTTCTTGATGTCATGTATCTCAACAGAGACAAAGTGGACTTCTTACTTTTTGTTGCTAAAATCTTGGTTCTCAAAAGTCATCCTTTGTCTATGTGAAGTTCACTCTTTAGCATACATGGGGGAGCTTCTTTAATCCCATTGGTCCATCAGTACGTTGAGAGCAGACACAATACTCACTTTTCATCAACCTGACAATTTTTATAACTAGATTTCGACACTATCATCTATTTATTAGTATAGCACCTAAGATCTGGTCTCAGTTTTGATCCCAAAATTTTTTAGTCATCAAAACATATAATATAACAATAATGTAATGAAAATATGCACTATTATAACTGGATCAGACAAAAGATTTTAAAACATAAAGAAAAACTCTTTAAATTTGTAATTTAATTCAAAATTAAATTTGCATGATAATGAATCATCTTATTAAAAAAAATTAAGATGAAATTATTTTTAAATATAGAAAGTAACAACCTGTTTTAGTAGATTTAAAAAAGGCTGTAAAAGTTCGTTCTTTGTGAAGTTATTAGGAGTTATAATATATCCTGAATTTTCATACAATACTCGAGACTTGCATTGAAGTCCCAATAAATTTAAATTAAGAAGAAAGGGTCACATAACAAAATATTTTATTTACTCAAAACTCTAGACCGAAACCTCTTATTAAGGGTCAAGAACCAAAAGAATAATGCATATGATAGATCTCCAACATATAGCATTGCTTGACCTTTGATCGGTGGACAGCTAAACCTACAATATCTTATTGGCCAAAACTCAGACATTTTGCACCACGAAAGAAACAAACAAGGCGAATCCATGATTTTAAGTACCGAACGAGTGTAACCTTTAAAGTTTTTTAACATTGAACGATCTATTGTTCAAAGGACTATGCACCTCCCTGTGTAAATCAACCTTGTTAACCAGTCACCATTTCACCAATAGTGCCAAACATGTAAGGACCATTGGATCCAACTTTTGGTGGAAACTTGTGTTCCTTTGATAATACTATGTCATGTTATATTACATTTTGACCAAAAGTAGAAACAAATTAAGCAACATAGTATAATACTATGGTACTGACAGTGAGAGTTATTTCTTGAATATATGATCCACCACTTCTCTTTATCAACTCAAAGTTTGCTACTATTTTGTACTATACACAATTTCTCGATTTCTTAAGTATGAATGATCAAATCATTGCCTAGCTAAAGCTACTTGATGAGTTATTTCATCTTAGGATAAATTTCTGCACTTTTTCTTGTATGCAGCTGACACAACACCATGCACAATGTGCTTTAGTAGATATGAAACTGTTCTATTCAGTTGGTTGTTGCCCCTAATTCAATTTATGATTCTCCACTCAATAGTGCACACTTTGTTAGGAATGTATCCCAAGTCCCACATTGGATGAATAGAGGAAAATAAGCTAAATAAATAGGTTCAACCCAACTCATTAGTATGAGGCCTTGTGGAGGTGTCCAAAAATAAATTCGTGAGGGCTTGGCCCAAAGCGGACAATATCATACTGATGCGGGATTGGGGTGTGGGTATGTGGGGTCCTTACAAGTGATATCAGAGCCTAAGTTTATGTATGTCGGAGTAGTTATGCCTTGTGAGAAGTTCTCGTTGTGGCAATAGGAGCAAAGATTTGCAGGTGTTCCTTGTATCGAAAGTCTTCCTGTCAAGTAATGGTACAGGCGGCATATCCTGTTGGATGATAATGGCGGTCCAAGATGATTTGGCAGATCATATGGTGTGACCTAACGATTGGCGATCTGTGGTTGACGCCTTGTGTCGAAAGTCTTCTTGACAAAGTGGTGGTCAAGCGGCGTGTCCAGCTGGTTGGTTGTGGTGGTGCAAGATGGTTAGCAAATCAAACATATTATTGCTGAAGGGGAGGTTACGAATTGTGTGGTCTTCGTTTGAGGGGAGGATTTTTAGTGTGACAAATCCATCCCACATCGGATGAAGAAGAAAAAAATGTACCAATATATAAGTGGTTACCCAATTCCATTAGTATGAGGCCTTTTGGGATATGCCCAAAAATAAATCTGTGAGGGCTTGGCCAAAGCGGACAATATCATACTAATGTGGAGTTAGGATGGAGGTATGTGCGGTCCCTACAAGAGTTTGTTGGGAAAAATGCAGACTAACACCAAATAGATATGGCAAAATAATTTGAATAAAATGAGTAAAATAATAACACCAAGAATTTTACGTAGAAATCATTTTAAAAAAAGAAAAAAACCACGGGCCAAGAGGAGCAACTGATATCACTATAATAAGAAATTTTACACCATGTAGGCACGAGTACAATACTTAAAAAAACTTCTACACACATAAAATAAATACCCTCTTTTGATTTTCACTTTACTAAAAATATCGCTCACATTCTATTTTTCTTCACAAACTATTTTCTTATATAGTCTATGGTATACCTTACAGAAAAAATACTTAGTGTATTTTTCTTTGCTCTCTGTATTTTTTGGTGTGTTTACTGAGAGAGTCGAAGCTCTTTATTTATAGGGGAGGAAAACTTCCCCACCTCTTCTCTTGACAAATCAGAGAAGAAGATGGTTGGCAGACACCTTTTGCAATTTGCAATTTGAAAATTGCATTCTGTACTCAATTTGCTCTATTTCATTTTTATTTGATAGGAAATAAGTGTGGACCTCATTAATCTCCCCCTCCAGACCCATTCACCAGAAGGAGGTATCTCCTTCTTCTCGGAGAAAGATCATGCCGACAAGTTCTTTGCACAGTTCGAACTTGTATCTTGTTACAACCTTGGTTAATATATCTGCGGGATTCTAATTTGTACAGATCTTTTTGACCTGCATATGTTTGTCCTCTATCCTTTCTCGAATCTAGTGGTATCTCACATCTATGTGTTTCATCCCTGCATGATACGTCGAGTTTTTGCTGAAGTCTACACTACTATGACTATCACAATAGATGACATACTCCATCTGTTGTAGCCCTAGTTCTTGAAGGAATTGTTTAAGCCATATCGTTTCTTTGCCAGTTTCAGTAGCCGCAATATACTCAGCTTTAGTGTTAGATAGTGCAATGCACTTCTGCAACTTTGATTGCCATAATATAGCCCCTCTCCCCCGAAAAAGTGAACAAATATCCAGTAGTGGATTTTCTGTTATCAAGGTCACCAACCATATCAGCATCTATATACCCTTCAAGATTGGCCTAGAGCCTCCGAAACACAAGCATACATTTGAGATTCCTCTCAGATACCTGAGTATCCACTTCATAGCTTCCCAATGTTGTTTTCTCGGGTTATGAAGAAATCTGTTGACAACACTAATCGCATAAGCAATATCAGGTCTAGTGCATACCATTTCATACATTAGATTTCCAACAATAGAGGAGTATGGAACTTTGGCCATACTTTCTTTTTCATCCCTGTTGTTGGACACATCTTCTTGCTCAATTTCGTATGACTAGCAAGAGATGTGCTAACAGGCTTAACATTCTTCAAGTTGAAGCACTCCAGCACACGTTCAATGTACTTCTTTTATGACAAATAAATCTTCCTTTCATCTCTGAGACAAGTGATCATCATGCCCAAAATTTGTTTGGCATGGCCCAAGTTTTTTAGAGAAAAAGACTTAAACAACTCCTTCTTTGGCTTGTCAATTTTGGAAGTATCTTTGCTCACAATCAACATATCATCCACATACAATAATAGGATGATAAAATTATCATCAGAAAATTTTTGTACAAACATACAATGATCTGAGGAAGTCTTCTTGTAGCCTTGCTTCCCCATAACAAATTCAAACTTCTTATACTACTGTCTAGGAGCTTGTTTTAGGCCATAAAAACTCCTTTTGAGTTTGCACACAAAATTCTTCTTACCATTTACTTTGAAGCCCTCAGATTGTTCCATATAAATCTCCTCTTCTAAGTCACCATGAAGAAAAGTCGTCTTCACATCCATCTGCTCAATCTCCAAATTTAGACTAGCAGCCAAACCAAGAATTGTACGAATGGAGGACATTTTCATGAAAGGTGAAAATATTTCATCAAAGTCAATATCCTTTCTTTGATCGAACCCTTTAACAACCAATCTAGCTTTATATTTGGGCTTTTGGCTGTGTTCTTCAATTTTAACTTTGAGTACCCACTTATTCTTCAAATCTCTCATGCCCCTAGGCAATTTTACCAACTCATAAGTATGATTCTCATGCAAGAATTTTATCTCATCTTTCATGGCTTCTATCCATTGATTGTTGCGTTCATCTTCTGTAGCCTCCTAATAAAATTCAAGTTTTCCCTCATTAGTGAGTAAGACATACTCATTTGGTGAATAACGAGATGAGGGAATACATTTTTTTATGGACGTCCTGAGAGGAAAATTTTATTTGTCCACAACTTCATAAGCAGGGGGATCATCAATAACAACATCATTGTTATTTATCAATATCAATATGTTGATCCTGAACATGATTCTAGGCATCGTCACAATCATCGAGCCCACCAACATTATGCATACTTGCATGAGGAACTTGATCAAGATGAACCACGCCATAAGAACTTGAGGATTCCAGCTTCTTTTCTTTCTTGATGTCTTCAATTGTTTGGTTCTCCATGAAGGCGATATCGCAACTTTTTACAAGCATCTTTTCAACTGGATCATATAGCCTGTAACCAAATATATCATGGCCATATCCAACGAAGATGCACTGCCTTGTCTTGGCATCTAACTTTGACCTCTCCTCTTTTGGCACATGTACAAACATTTTGTAGCCATCTAGCTTTGACCTCTCCTCTTTTGGCACATGTACAAATGTTTTGTAGCCAAACACCCTCAGATAGTCATTGAAAACCTCCTTTCCATATAAAACTTTGTTTGGAACATGACTTTGCAAAGCCACAATAGGAGATAGATTAATCACATGTGCAGCGATCAATAAAGCCTCCCCCCAAAAGGAGTTTGACAACTTTGTTTCAGAAAGCAAACATCTAACTATTTCCATCAAGGTCCTGTTCATCCTCTCTGCTGAACCATTAAGCTGAGGAGTCTTCTGGTGTCTAATACCTTAATGTTTGTAGTATTTGTCAAATAGTCCACAATATTCACCACCGTTATCAGCACGAATACATTTCAGTTTCTTTCCAATTTCTCTCTCAACTAAAGTCTGAAACTGCTTAAAGACACCCAACATTTGGTCTTTAGTCTTCAAGAAATAGACCCAAAATTTTCTCGAGCAATCATCAATGAAAGTGATAAAGTAGAGTGCACCACCCAAAGTCTTTGTCTTTATTGGACCACATAAATCAGAGTGCACCAACTCAATCTTTCTTAATGGAGGGTTAGACTTGAAGGAAACTCTATTTTTCTTTTCAGCTAAGCAGTGCTCGCACTTTTCTAATTAGCACTTTTGAAATATGACAATAATTTCTTCTTGGCTAGAACATTAAGTCCTTTCTTACTGATATTGCTAAGTCTCTTGTGCCATAACTAGAGCTGTCAAAACGGGCTGGTCTAACCCCAACCCAGCCCAACCCTAACGAGCTAGAGAGTTAAACGAGTTAGGATGGGCTGACCCTTGAACTAAAGGGCCTATGAAATAGCGGCCCAACCCAGCCTTTTGCGGGCCACGGGTTGGGATGGGTTGGCCCTTCAACCAAAATGTAGACAATATGAACTTCTTAAAAAGACTATGTTATACTAATAAACACAACACCAATACATAAAAAATTACTCATGTCAATAAGTTACTTACACTTTAGTAGAATATTTAGAAATAACAAGATTGGAAAAAATACAATATTCATAGGATTCTTCATTAAAATAATATACATTACATGACTTTTTTTAATTATAAACAAGACAACAAAAGAAAAAATAAAAAAGTAAGCATAAGTACATGCTCCAATGCCTAAAATGAAAGTTAAAAATTGTGGTAAAGTAGTTGCTAAGCCAAAGAGAAGAGACAAATATTATATCAAATGAAAGTAAAATAAAAAAAAATGGAGTAATAGATTAATAAGTAAATTTAATGGGCTAAAGACCCTAAATGTAAAAGTTGTATAAATGAAAAGAGTTGGACTTGATTTTATATTTTGTAAATGTTTAATGAAAAACTCTTAATAAATAAAACACTACTTAAAAAAATATAATAAGTATTTTTAAAACTCACGAGCCACGGCTAGCCTCAAAGGTTCGCGGGTTGGGCCTATGAGGCTAGCGAGCTAAATGAGGGTGGGCTAAAAATCTTTGTTCCTAAATGAGCTAAAAATATTTAGGGTCAAGCCCATTTTGATAGCTCTAGCTATAATATTGAAGAATTATCGCTCTCAACTGCATTCACCATATTGGCACAAGTAGAAGTCTTAGTCCAGTATAGACCACGATGTTTTTCACCATGAGCCACAACCAAGGTACCCTTAATGAGTTTCCATTTTCGTCCACAAATGGTACTAATGTATCCTTCATCATCTAATACACCAACAGAAATTAGGTGCAGACAAACATCAGGTACATGTTTCACATTGTTAAGAACTAGTTTAGTTCCAATACTAGTTTCTAAACAAATTGTACCAATACAACCACCTTAAACACAGTCTCATTATCTATACTCAAGGTTCCAAAATCACCAAGAGTATAGGAAGAGAAAAATCTTTCCTTTATGTCACATGAGAAGTGACACCATTGTCCACAATCCAGCTTGACTCATTACAAGAAATATTTATCAAATCCGCATTAAGAAGGATAACAAGATCTTCGATGGCAATGGTGGCTAGGAAATTTTTATTGCCTTGTTCTTTATTTTCTTTTTTTTCTTTGTTCTCCCTCTTCAATTTCTAGCAGAACTTCTTTGTGTTTCTTTTCATACCATAATGATAGCACTCTAAAACACCCCTCATGTGCTTCAGAATGTCCCACAATAGTAATTTCTATATATCTCAAAATTCATGTGTCATTTCAAAAATCCGACTTCATATTATCGATCGGAAATGGGTATAACCTAGATTTTAGAAAATTCGTAGCGAAAAGTAATTTTTGCTAATTATTTAAATTTTAGTATCTGTTCGCACCCAGGCCGTGATGCGCCTGAGGCGCATAATAGTGCTACTATTGCCTCCGCGTTGGGTCCGCATTGCACCAGGAGCACGGACCAGTATATTTTTTTCCTTAGTTTTCTTATTTCTTCCAAAGGCATTGGGGTAATAGCCACATGCTCATTTAAACGTGAAATCTCCCATACTTAGCCATTTTTCAACTCCATAACTCACAAAACCATCTCTAAACCCTCGTTAAGACTATCAATTCTCTCATTCAAATCTAAGGATTTCAAGATCAATTTTGGGACTCAAGGACTCATTTCAATCTCTAAGTCTACTTCAAGTTCATCTCAAGGAATTCGAGGTTTAAGGTATGTGGTTTTCATCCATGGGTCCTTTCTCCCATGGAACCTAACCTTTTTTTTCATGAAAATTGCGTGCTTTCAAGTTATATTACCTGTGGATATCTCTTATTATGAATTATGAATATTTATTATGATGGGGTTTTATGAAGTATGGATTGATTATGCATGAATATCTATTTCAAGCTTATTCTATGAATTGATTTTATCTATTGAGACTATACATGTTTTGAGCTATGAAACTGTGAACTATTATGAGTTTTTGTAATGGATTTCAAGGTACTCTACATGAGCGTTTTACTACTATGTTGGTGGGTTAGTTTGTATGATGTTTACTCATCTTATTTCAACCTCGAATTACATGATTTTGAACAAGTTTCATGAACTTATTATATGTTTGATAAAATGACATGACAAGAATTCTCAAGTTATTGATGATCTATTACATGATGTACAAGTCAAGTGACTATATGATGATTAGGGGCTTTCAAGCAAGTACTGAATTCATGAAAAGTGTCTATGATTTTACAAGTATCAAGTCAAGCTCTATTTTCAAGATGTTTACCTCTTGTGAGTCATTCATGTTAAAGCTAGGGTTCATGTATTGTTATTATCTACTCTTATATTCAAGTTAGGCTCGCTATTAGAGGTCAAGTATATTTAAGGGCTACTCATGTCATGTTTCATGTTTCTCACAAGTTATTGAACTTATGATTATTTAATTATTCCGTGGGATTAGACTTAGCACCAATGGATTAGACGTCAGCATGGACTATCTTCAAGTGTCCATACTCCTTTCCTCAAATTATGTGCCACCATAGGATTATGATTATTACCCAAGCTATTCTAGTGGATCTATCTAGTTCACTTTATCATGAAATCCTCTTCGAAATGGGTCATGTTCCCATAAGGAGGGTTACTTCATACAAAATGGGTCATATTCCCATAAGGTGAAGTATGATTTACCTTGGCAAGTAGATCACCTCTTTACTGATGAAGGGTAATCATCAGAATTCCAAGTTTTAGCTCTCTTGGTCTCACTCATGTCGATTAAGGTCTCTTCCCACGTAAGTATGATATATTATGCAAGTTGAATGATTTACAAGCATGTCTTATTATTAGCATTGATCATGCATGTCATATTGAGGTTATATATATCCATTGCTCATATTATGCATTTTTAATATATTGGCTT
>JAABOM020000049.1:8958659-8970054 GCA_011800125.2 Solanum clarkiae
AAATATAATTCCCCTTTAAAACCTAATCAATTTTTTAAAGCATTGGCAGCTATTTAAAAAATCAATCAATTTCAAAATCAGTCAGCTTTTTCAAGACAAATCGATTTTTAAAGATAGTCAAATTTTCTAATCGCCGGATAACTGCATTTAGCAGCCATTTCGAGTGCATAAAACATTCTCGAAGTGGAAATGAACCCGAACCTGTTTTCTCTGAATTTTAAAGATTTTCTGTTAGTCTTTTAAAATATTTTAATGATTTTCCTAATTATCCGTAAAAATTAGGTGGCGACTCTGTTTTTTCCTTTAAAATTTCAAAAATTGATTTTTCTCAAATTGATTGAGTTTTGAAATCGATTTTTGAATTTTTTTTTCAAAAAGCCATTTTTTCGGATAACAAGCAATCAGGATATTTGGCTTTCACCCAGGAGACCCGGGTTCCGATTCCTGGTAATGGAATTCTTTTTTTTCTTCAAAAAACCTAGTTAAATAGGGGTGTGTTCTATACGTGGAGGAAAATAAAAATAAAATTTATGTTCCAAGTAAAAATATAACTTTAAAAGCATTTTATATAATTTAAGACAATATGATGGAAGTGGATGGTGGAAATGAGGGCTACAATGATTGGCCAAATTAGATAAAATAAAATGTATTTAAGCATAAAAAGGACACCATTAACGTGAAATATCACTTATGAAACTTATTTTTTCTATTTTTACTAGAAACGTATTGGAAAGCAGAAAGAAACTTATTTTTTCTACTTTTACTAGAAACGTATTGGGAAGCAGAAAGGATACGATTAAAGTTTTCCCTACTTCCACCAAGAAAGGTTAACCAAGACATATTTTCTTTAACTAGAAAGTGTTCTCCAAATTTTAATCAAGGAACACAAAAAACTGAACGAATCTTATTGTTTAAACTCGCCAAACTTAGCTAGGTCACGGTGAAATCAAATAAACAAAGCCGGGGACCAGTTAGAATGGGGAGAAGGAAAAACAGACAACAGAATGTTAATAGAATAGGGTTATGTTAAACGGGATGAAGGCCCGCCCATTTGGCATGCCAACGCTGATCCGAAATAAGAATAAACTATGAAAAAATATGAAACTTGGCTCTGGTCAATTTAAGATAACAACAATAAACCCAATGAAATTCCACAAGTAGGGTCGATAAAACATACGCAGACCTCACCATTACCTCACAGAGGTAGAATGACTATTTCCCGAGAACCCTTATCTCAAAAACTTATAAGCAGAATAAACTAAATATGAGAAAAGAGGAAAAGAAAAAGAAAAAGAAGAAGGAAGAACAACTAATAATGGAAAGCACATGATAATAAAGATAAATATCTGCAAATATCATACAATACAGATTTACAAAATGCTGCTAATGTTACCAAAAAGACATTGCAGTGGGCGACTAGGTGCTCCAAGACCATAAGTTTGCAAAAAATAGATTACAAAAATAATCAACATTGCTTAGCTCCCAAAAACATCTAATTTCTGCAAATGAACCATGCCGATGAGTCCCTCCCTTATCAGCTATTGAGAGTAGAAAGCATGCCTCCGCTTGCAGTTGGAATAACAACATCCCAACCAGGGCCTTTAAGTGGAAGCACATTTACATTTGATTCTTCTTCACCAACAACTAAATCACTTCGGTCTAAAACCCTATGTAGATCCTCATCACTAATATCTGTCTGCGTCAACTTGTCCTCTTCGCTATCATCGTCTCTCAAAAGCGCTAACAAGTCCTCTTCCTGATATAGCCAAAACACTATTATCAGAAATCACCACCTACTTCATTCTAAACTACCAGACGTTATTCCATCCATAATTATCACATGACTAACACGTGTAACATAAATGGCGGTTACGTTAACAAATTTTTCATCAGAACTATGGAAAGGCTATACAGTATTGAGTAATCAGGAGATCAAGCCCCAACTGTTTTATCTGCCAAATCAAAGAATGAAAGATCAATCATACCCAATGTAAGCACTGCTATAAAAACTGGCAGAGGTTTCAACGTGATATACTATTTAAAGGATGTCGAATTTAATTACAATCAGTTGAAACACAAAAGCATCTCAAAACTACAGCTGCTACATACAAAGTCATACAATGTACAACAGATACTACTCACTGCTACGGGCATAAAATGAACAAGCATCTTGCAAGGGTTAGAAACAAACCTCCATAGTATTCGTAGTACTTCTTTCTTGCTTAAACTGTCCTTTTCCAATCACCACGTGCTCAAGCTTCAACTTACTGAAAGCTCTTTTGAGCATTCGACCCTGAAGCACACATTTACCTCATTAGAAAAGAACAGAACTTGAGAGCAGCTAAATTGCATCTTCAGAAAAGCTGTCTAGTACCTCCACAGAGAGAGCAGTTGCAAGCCTGTAAACATGAACAGGTTTCGTCTGACCTATCCTATGACACCTATCCATAGCTTGTAGATCCATTTGTGGATTCTGAAAGCATAAGCGCAAGTTACTGACTGATCTAACTGTCCATAGTATGAAGTACCAAATATAGGAAATAAATAAGTGGAATTATTGCTTCTGAAGTGGGGATTCAAGCATGGGTGTGCTAAAATTGCACCATTTTCTAGAAGCTGCCACCCAGTCCTAAATAATGCATGTAATTTCAGTTTATTAATACAACAAAATCACCATAACAATTACGCTTCAACCCCAAGCTAGTAGGTTCAGCTGTGTAAATCTTCAATATTAGTTCCACTCTTTTGGGGATCATACACACTCAATAATTAGGGATTTTCTAAATCTCACACTGGCCTCTTCACTGAACAGTCTCTACCTAACTAAAGATTCCTGTCAAACA
Source organism: Solanum clarkiae (assembly GCA_011800125.2). Taxonomy (NCBI): domain Eukaryota; kingdom Viridiplantae; phylum Streptophyta; class Magnoliopsida; order Solanales; family Solanaceae; genus Solanum; species Solanum clarkiae. Next base: position 8,961,503 of record JAABOM020000049.1, read on the forward strand.
CTAGACCTAATGGAAGGGGTACCAAAAATGACTATAATATTAACCTAGACTTATTGTACTACCTATAATGATAATTCCGTTGTGTTCTGATTTTCACCCAGTCAAATGAATTTCAAGAGCTTCCCTCCATAAGACGTTATGTCTACCTCATTCCCTTTGACATCTCCAAAAATATGTGGCACCCAGTGCACTTGGAGGTTAACATAGAATGTGACCAAACCAAATAAGGTGAACTACTCTCATTTTTCCCTCAATTTGAACCCCTTGCACCTTCTGTAGAATGCCCATCTAATCTTATACAATTACGAATTAATCTTAACATATGTATTTCTATTTTTTACAACTATATTGTTGATATATTGGATCTTTTAATACCCAACTTTCACTTCCATTTAGCATTACTAGTTTTAAACCATTCCAACAAAATTATCTTTCACTCATTAGCTATTCTCTGACTCCCTGTAAGCTATCACATAACATTCACGTAGCACTCCTCTCTTTCAGCTGATCTTATTTAATGTGATATCTTACATCTAAGTCCATGCTATTCTCTTGAAAAGTTTAGCCAAAAAACCGGATTGTCTACATCAGGCATCACAATCTCATCTAATCTCAACTCAATTCCTTTCTTATGCTAGCAGAACTTACAACACATATATTCTTACTTATACTTAATTGTAAAACCTTTACTCTCTAAACCATCATTTATATAACTTTTTTCTTTATCCTAAAATACATTGATTTTGCATAATTGCATGTTACATCAACTTTTATTGAAGTATTGATTAAGTGAGAGCTTCATTTAGCCACATTGAAAAGACAAGACAACAAAGAAAAACAGGGGATGCAAGAAGGTACCCAATCACTGTCATATAAAATGCAGGTGTCTGCAGCAGTAAGATTAATGCCAAGGCCACCAGCCCTAGTGCTCAGCAAAAATATCCTGCAGTCACTGTTAACATCATTGAACTCCTTGATCTGTTCAGAACAAGAAGTGAATATAATCAGATCTTTTACTTCATTGAAAGGAGTATAATTAGATCAACTTAAGCAAAAGCTTCCAGATAACCCAATATTTCATGTTCCCGCTTGGCCAATTTACTCAATCTGTTCAAATATTATTATTAGTTATCAAGAAGAACACCTTTTTTATCCTCTTTTTATAGGTGTTATCATGTGAAACCATACAGATCAAATCTTGTCACTTCAGAACAAAGGATAAAAGGGAGAGCAAGTAAATTGCAAGGAGGCGGAATCTAAATGAAATAAAGAAAAACAAAGCAACTTTGAGTCTAAACGGAATACATAAGCAATGCAACTAAGAACCCCTCTAATACTGACAGTGTGCATACTTGATTAAATCAAAATGGCAATTCAACATCCAATGACAAAGACGTTGGCAGAAAACTACATGATAAACCTGACCATTAATACTGCTATCTAATCAGGCTTCTTCTTTAGCTGCAATAAGTTCTACACACAAGTAGAGTCTGGAACCAGAAGATAAAAGTCAATGTGTTATGTCCATAGCCTATGTTGATCATGTTATCATGACTTGCTTACATTTTTCTTGAGCAAGAAAAATTGCATAGCCTAAGATTCATCTTACAATTGGCATCATCAATGAGCCTCAATCATGGTTTAGAAGTGTTATCAGAAGCTAATAAACAACATAGTCAATCAGCATCACAATTGAAGTACCAATCACCTGTCTTTTTCTTTCATCCAATTTCACACGGCCGTCAATTTTACAAACATCAAAGCCCCTTTCACTGAAATAGTAATCCATTATGTCCAGTACTTTAGTCATCTGAGAGAATATCAGAACCTGTACGGACAAGTCGTAAAAATAATAGAAAAGTTTCAGCAAGATGGACACACAGGAAAGCACAATGAAGCACCGTCAGCACATACTTTGTGTTTGCGAGCAAACAATTCTGTCAAAAGCCTTTCCAGTAAGCGGAACTTGCCACATTGCCCAACTATTTGTTCTACAGGTGGATAACAATCTGCCAACAAGATGAAAAAATGTAAGGCCATTGTCAATACACCGCATCACAAATAATCAGCTCAAGAAACCATAAGTCACTTACAAGAACCATCAAATGCTGACTCCAAGAGGTCAGGATGGTTGCAATTTTTGCGGAGTTGCATCATCAAATTATTGAGTTTTCCTTTACAATGATTCCCTGAACATTCAGAAAATGTAAATTTAAAACTGCAAACCCTGAAATATCATGAGGGGTATCGTGCACTTAGAAAATGGCAATAAAAAAGAATTGTTTGCTTCACCAAAGAAACCCACAATGCATTCAAAGCTAAACTACAGATGCCATAATAATAATCTGGATAAAGTTTCTGTCTGTATAATATACATCTGTTTGCCTATTGAGAAAACATTGAAGTTTAATACAAACAAATACTTAAAATTTTCCATCAACAGTCTAATTTCTCTTTTAAGAACTTATTTGTTGAAGAATGGAATCTTGGATCCGTCAATACTTCAGTAGCAACTTTGAGTAAGAGAATAGTTAAGGAAGTGCAACTGTGAGATAGATAGAGAATATGGACTGTCATGTTAACTCTCAAATGAGGAAAAGCAAAAGACACCCTCTCTCAGAAGTAGATATCTAAGATATTTATAGAGGTGAGATAATTACCGATGGACACGTTCTCAATCAAATAACCCTCCAACGTCCTGTTAATCAGATGGTCCTGGAACTTCTTCTGGTGCTCAGTCATGGTAGCATATAAAATTATCTCTTTCTTTCGGGGAAGCATTTGCTCAACATCTACTTTTAATCTCCGAAGAAGAAAAGGGCGTAAAATTGCATGGAGTTTAGCAACAACCTGCAATTATGACACTCGTAATCAAACGTCAGCTGCTATAAACTGAAAAAAATGGACATACTACTGAACAACCATCATACTTGTGTCTTCCTTTTCTCTTCCATTTCTTCCTTTTGGGCTTCATTGCTGCACCTCCCAGCTAGATCAAACCTGATAAGGAAATAAAAACAAGGTCATCATTTTAACCGACTTCTCATGATGTCATTTGACCTACACTAAATTCTTTACACGACTATTTGAGGAGAAAAGTGAGTCACATGTTTCAAATGATACACTATACTCCAATAAGGGTAGTGCAACACAATATCCGCTATGAGCTCTAATAAGAGCTGGGGTCAATTACCCAGATACCTGTGACTAGTCTACCCTGTGTGTTACCATCTGCTATCACAAACTAAGGCTGCCATATTTACAATTTGGTTTCATCAGATATGCACTGCATTACTTCTGAAAACTATATCAATATATTAACCAAAATTTTACAATTCAGGGCAGTAAATAACCGGTGCAAGAGAGCTAAATTATATGCAGGATGTAGATACAGAAAATTACTAGTAAGGTAAAGAAGATAATACAACAAGCATCATTCAGAATCAGGAAATATTTAGCCATCAAAAAATGCACTTCGAGAAAAATGGTAGAATGGTCTAATGAGCTGTTTACCATGACTCAAATTCTTCTTGGGATGAAAATATATCTGGTAAGATGAAATTTAACAATGACCACAACTCAGCTAAGTTGTTCTGAAGAGGTGTTCCAGTTAATAGAAGTTTGTTTTCAATTGGCAACAGCTTGAGTTCCTTCAACAGTCTGCACTTAGAGTTTTTTAACCTGTGCCCCTTGGGAAATAACCAAGAAACAAAATATCAGCATGAAATGCAGAACAAGTTGCTTTTAAAATTAAAGGACAAACTTCTAGATTAAAACATAGTATAAATGCGACAAGTTTAGTGTAAACTGTAAACCAGAGGTACCTCATCAACTACAACATACTTCCAAGTATAATGCCTCAAGAATTTCTTTGCATCAAACATTGCAATCTCATAAGAAGTAACTACAATAGGAAATTTAGGACCTATGGTCCTCGGCATATGCTTCCTCCTTATCTCATCTCTTTGTTTCTGGTCTCCATGGTAGATGATTGCATTAATGGATGGGACAAACCTACCAAGAAAAATAATTAAAATTCCATCCCTTGGCTGCAGCCTTGCAGACTAGCAGCAACAGGAGACAATTTCATAACAAAATAAGCACCTGCATTAACTAGATACAGATAGCACCTCTACTAATTTCACAAGAGGATATTAATGTACCTCTGTATCTCATTCACCCAATTTGAAAGGGTTGACAGGGGAGCAATGACCAAATAAGGTCCATCTAACCCATTCCCCTTTAAATGTGCAAGAAAAGAAATAGTTTGAATGGTCTTTCCGAGTCCCATTTGATCTGCTAGAATCCCGTTCAACCCATTTTGCCATAACGAAATCAACCACTTGACACCTTTCAGTTGATAAGGCTTCAATTTTCCACCAGTCAGCAAGGGCACAAGTTCAGCCTGCTCCTTGTCAGCTCTCTCCTCCTCCATGAGGGTTGAATCCTCCTCAACGGCACCACCTTCTTTAGATCTTGAAAGCATGACAGCAACAGCTCTCTTGGCCTTTTTCTGCATAGATAATTACACTATCTTACAGAAAGAAAGAAGGGCAACAACTGATATGATGCATAGAAACTAAATGACTGACCCATCCAACAAAAAAGAAAACTTAGATCCAATCTCTCAAATTAACTTTGAGACTTGAAATATCAAAACAATAGACCTTCAGAATCAGGCAAGTGTTACTCAAAGCTATACCAAATGTTATTTTACAATTCATGCGAGACAAAAGGGAAACTTCAATGGTTCGACAGTGTTAATAGAACTCCTAATCCAATGACAATTATAGAACAAGTAAATATACTCTAATAAGTAACCAAGGTGTTGTGCATAATGATTCACAAGATGAAGAAAAACTCAATGTACAGCTATTTCCTAGGGAGGACAAGAGAAGGAATACATTATTATAACTTGTGGCGGCCTTCCTTTTTCTGCCACGGGTTCTCTTCTTGTCTTCACTGCCTTTCTCCTCACCTTCAACTCCAGTCTACAAATGAAAAAGGCAGAAATGAACTGGATTAGCAAAATAGTGACAGCTTTTCGCACTCAACAGTCAAGATTCTACAAAAAACCAAGGATATACCGCTGTGATGTTATCCATCTTCTCCAGCAGGAACTCTGAGTAAAGCTGTGTTTGTGTAAGAAGCTCGTCCAACTTACTGAATTGAAGGTCATTCAAGTCTGGGGCCTCTTTGGGATCATTTACTTCTTCCTCTTTTTCACGTGCTTTTATCAAGCTTTCCTCTTCCTTCGCCATGGATTCGGATAAAAGAGAGACATCCCCATTTTTTTCATCAAGAAATACTTTATCCTCCAATTTGACAGAAAACTCCTTTTTGCATGCATCCTTCAAGTTGAGAATACACAGTGCAATGCATAAGCAAATGTTTTGCTGAACATTCCTCCGAGCCAGCAACCGGCATTCGGAGAAGGAAACTAAGAAATTATCAGTTTGAGACTTAGAAGAGGGCATCTAACTTGAAAACCAACAGAATTAAAGTAAATTATATTTCTCATTCAAACTAATTCTAACCCATAAAGATCGTATTTGCTTTTACCTTCAAACTGTAACATGTACAAATAATGTGTTCAAGGAAAAGCTGAACAAGCTTTAAAACCCTATCAACAAGGTATATACCAATCAAGTACATCAACAGAAGATAATTGATACATAATCCAAGCAGTTGGCATGCGACTCAAGCACATAAACTCAAACTTAACTTAATTGTCTTGGTTTGGACACATTTCAAGAAACAACATGTTGTCACTGTTATCTTATCCAATTACCTAGATTTATAAGAAGTGTGTCAACAAAACCACAAGCCATTGGTACTAATGACAATTAAGGGAAATGTCACACCATACACATTCTAGTACAAATTGCAGCCATACAACTCTATTCCCCATGCCAACCCAGAATAAAATGGTAGATCCCTTCAAAATTATCTTAAAGTACCCGCACCCCCCACCCCAAAAGGAAGTTCCATAGGCTTTTACCAATAATCAGCAGTAACAACACAAGGCTCTTCCATTCTGGTACTTACTTGTTCCCTCAAATGGGACCAATACACATTATGAAGACACAACAACAATGAGTAAAATGTTTCAAAAGCCTAAAAGAACACGCACACACACTAGTCCACAGTACCTACAATGGGGAAAGCCCAAGTATGAACAACATCATCAAGGAGCAAGAATTACTACTAAGCCTCAATCTCAAACTAATCAGGCTCCAGTTATACCCACCACTCCGCTCTACTTGGGTTCATTTCATTCCAATACTCAATGAGATAAGAAAAGAGCTAAAATAGAAAAGCAATACCTCCTCTACAAGGACGGAAACAGGAGAATCCGCTTTAACAACAACATCCTTCACTCCGTTATCAGCGTTAGCAACCATGTCAATGTATCCAAATCCTAAGCTCCAAAAAGAAAAGATGTTTTCCACAAGTCAGAAAACAAAAAATGCTCATCAACTCTAAAAAGAAACTATTTTTCTATTTCTCCGGAAACTGAGTCAAAAGAAAAAGATGTAGGGACACCGGAATCCAACAACTATACAGTAAATAGGGCAAAATCATGAAAGATTGAAACAGACGAACATACCTACTCCTACTCAACTCAGATGAAAATGGGCGGCAATGAAAATGGAGTAGGGGTTTTTGTAGCACAATACACGGGAGGTGTGCGCGCGTGGCTGAGAACGTGTGGGATTAATATTTTGTAGAGACTAAAAAGGGCGGGAATTCGAGGTTATCAAACTGCCCTATAAAATTGATGTAATAACGAAACTAGGATTGGTGAGTCACCTTTCCAATTGTGTTTCAGCGGCCACATAACTTATTTAGCCACTTTAAAATTAATTTTGTATTTCTGATATTTTTAGGTGAAAATTAAACTTCACAATCCCCAACTTCAAACATGATAGAACCTCATGAAAAACTACATAGATACACAATATATTTTTTCACATTATCTAAAAAATTTATTATTGGAATTTTTTTTTAAATCTCCATTTTCATTTTTTTCTCTCCAATTCTCAAATACATGTTCCTTCACCTTCCTACTTTTTTAGTTATACAAAAATTAATTAATCACACCTAAATTAAATACTCCATTTATAAAATTTGATTTACTCATTAATTTTAAATTATAAGAAAAGTAGAAAAAATTATTATTTCTAATTTTGATTATTATTATTATTATTATTATTCTAAATTTTTAGCTAAAATTAATGACTTGATTAAAAATTAAATAATAGCATGTATATTTTGAGTAAAAAAATAATATGGACTTGAGAATATGTTGAGTTGTCTTTAGTAAAATGAAGCTAAATTATGAACTTACACTAAAAGTAATTAAGGTAAAAATATGATAATACTAAATATTTATTTACTCCAAATCATATACTCATGAACTATCATAAAATGTTTTGCTTAATACCGAGAAATATCGCAAAGTTCATTGTATTACTCCAAATCATATACCCATGAACTATCATAAAATCTTTTGCTTAATACGAAAAAATATCACAAAGTTCATTGTATTACTCCAAATCATATACTAGACAGGTTGATGGTATGTCCATACTAATGAACTATCAACCGCCAAAGCTATAATAATTTGATGGCAACGGGAACTCAAGGTAGCATATCGCTCATTTTGTTGAAACTTGTTACAATGCTGGAACTAGGGGTGTCAAAAGAATGTGAAAAATTGACTAAATCAACTGAACCATACCAAATCGATTTTTATTAGTTTCTCAATAAAATCGTGGACTTTTATTTAAGTCTATAACCATTCCAAATAATTGGAGGGTCTTTTTAGTTTATAAAAAAAAAAAATAATCAAAAAGTTCCTCAATCGAACAAAATAACGTTACATGTATAAAAATGTATTTTATATATTAACATGTTAAATTTAATATATAAATATATTTTATAAATATTTTCAAATATAAATAGAACCTAGTTCCTAGACCTCTAGTGATTGAACGCTTTTGGGTTTTTGCTCTTTAATTAGCCTTTAATTAAGTAGGTTTCAAATTAAAAGATGCTATAATAGAAACTTCATCAAATAAATATGACCAAATCTATGCAAATATTCCTATATTTGTTATACATATATTCTATTTATGGTGAATGTCTATTATGTGGATTTCTTTAAGAGTTACGAATCCTACTTGAAGACCAAGTTAGTTTCTTACTTGGAGACTGTTGACACCCAATTTTTACCCTCCACGGTGTCAAATTAATTATCGGGCTTTATTTTTATTTTTAACAATTTTTAAACAATATTTTTCAAAAAAAAAAAGATTTTTTTAAGGAGCGCATGGGGGCCACGCGCCCCCAATTCCCCCAATTCCTCAATATACCCCTACCCGACCCCTTCTTCCCCATTTTTTCCCAAATCAAATCCCCAAACCCTAATCCCCGACCAGCGGCGCCGTACTCCGTCAAACAACGCCGCAGTGCCTCGTCCCTCACCTTCTCCTCGTCTCCGTCTCCATCTCCGTCTTTTTCATCCTTTCCCCTTCGCGAAACAGACC
>JAABOM020000049.1:8974918-8988187 GCA_011800125.2 Solanum clarkiae
TATATTAAAATACAATACACAAATCGCGAAACCAAGAATGAGACAGGGTATTACCTTTTGGGGAGCAGCGAAGTGGGACGACGACGAGTTTTAACGATCAAGCTTCGAATACTACAACGAATCCGTTTCTGGAAATTGTTTTCTGGAATTTATGGAATGTTGAAACGAAATTGGGATTTTCTATCTTTTGGTTGCTCAACTTGCTAGGAATCTTTTTTGATTTCAAAAAATCGCCCCCTTTCTGCTTCGAACTTATTGAAATTTAAAGGATTTTCGGGAATGGTCAAACTGACAAGGGAGTATGGGTATCATGGTTTCAAACACGCGTGAGGGACAAAGACGATGGGGAGTGGGTTGATGGACTCGTCAGCCCTGACAGAGGAGCAGGCGGTCTGGTTTGTGCGATATGGGTTGAGTATGGGTTGACTGGGCGTCGGTCGGGTTTCGGTTTCGACGAAGGAGAAAAAGGGGTGCAGGGGGGAGAGGAGACGATGACAGTGATGGTGCGACGATGGTGTGATGTGGAGGGTTTTCTGGTTTTGCTTTTTCGCCCGGGTCCTCCTCGACCTCCCTCAAATCGGGATTAAGAAGAAGATGAATCCGAAGGGGAAAATGGGAAATTGGGGTTTTGGGAAAGGGAAAGGCGACATGGGGAAGGGGAAAAGGGCCTGGGGAAGGGGAAAGGGTGGTATGGGGAAGTGAAGAAGAGGAAAGGGGGGCGGGTGAGGGGCGGCGTTAGGGTTTATTAGGGATTGGGAATGAAGAATGAAGAAGAAAGGAAGAGGAAAGGGGTGGGTGAGGGTTTATTAGGGATTGGGAGTGAAGAATGAAGAAGAAAGGAAGAGGAAAGGGGTGGGTGAGGGTTTATTAGGGGCGCGTGTATACCATGCGCCCGGATTTGAAATATATATTTTTTTTAAAACAATTATTAAAAAATATTATAATATAAAAATAGAGCCCCGTGAATAATTTGACACCGTGGAGGGTAAAAATTGGGTGTCAACACTTGCTATTAGGGTCTAAACTACATAACAAACCTTTGTTTGTTGTAAGAACTATTCGAGAACAACATCTCAATCCCATCCTAATCAATGATGGTGCAACAATCAATATCATACTAACAATTATTCTAAAAAAACTTGAAATCACTATTAAGAAATTGCCCAAAAGTAACTTAACGATCCAAATTTCTATGAAGAAGGATAACAAGCCATAAGAAAGGTTCAAGTAGGACTCTCCACTGGTGACATGAAGGCAAACATTTTAGTTCATCTTATAGATTCCAAAATATCATACAACTTGTTGTTCGGACGTCTTTGGGGTCATGAAAATGGAGTAGTGCCGTCTACCTTGCATAATGCATGAACTATATAAAAAGATACTAAAATAGTCAAAATTGATGCAGACATCAACCCTGTCATCAAAACGGAGTTATACTTTGCAAATGCAAAATTTTATTTAAATCGTAAAAGATCAAATATGGAGAAACCCACACAAGCCCACTTAACAGATGTCAGAGAGAGCGAAGTTTAATGGGACACTATTAAGATGTTCGAATAGAGAACAAAAATGGTCTCCATTAAGCTCTCACCATCCAAAGGAGACATACGGACTAATATTGATAATGAGCAATTAGTTTTCGCTACATTCCACGTCAGTAAATATATGTTTTTATTTAAAAGAATAATTTTTAAACTTATTTCAAGTTTATAATTTAGAATCTTCTTAGTTTATCTATCATGTATTTAAATTAAGTTAATACATGTAATTTTTTAAAAAAATTGTTGTATTTAAACTTTTTTTAAAAAAAATTTTAACCTTCATTCATTGTCTTTTCTTTTTTTATTTTTCTATTGATTTTGTTTACTCTTTTTATTTTTCTGTACTCATTATTTTTAAAATTAATTAAAAGTGAAAAGATAAGAAATTAATGAAAGAAAAAAACAAAAAGCTTAAGTGAGAAAGAAATTAAAATAAATACTTTACATAGAAAGAAATGAAAATAATTAAATATATATTAGTTTTAATATGTACTTACTAATTATGAAATTATCAATTAGAAAAGGGATATGTGTCCAATTTTTTTACCCATCACTTGCCTCCAAGAGAGTTACACACTTTCTATGCATTCAGCTTTTAGGTTATATTTATTCCATTTAAAAATATTTCAGATGAATAATAACACCCAAATTAAGTTATGTTGTGATTTTGGTTATAGTTCAGTAATAGTTATGCATTCTCCCTTTTAAAAGTAGGCATAAAATGTATTTTTTTTCTTTAGAAGAACATCACGACCTCACTTTTTGTCAAGTTGCAACCAACACTTGATGCCTTGACCAAGTAAATCTTTGATGATCCAAATTTATGGGTCATACTCATGGTTGGCATTTGAAGAGCCATTACCCGTTCAGTATCATCGATATTCGGCTAAAAGTATATATTTTAATTATTTTGTTACGAACTTGCTCAAAAGAAAATGATTTTGGCTTGGTCTGAAGCAAGAGAATGAAGATTGAAGGATGATCGTTTTGATTAGGTATAGATTTAAGAAAGAAATACTTTTGAAATTTGCAATCTAAAATATTTATGCGATTATAACTCATCTTTTTGGGGTAAAATGAAATGTTAATAGAAACTGTTGATTGCATCTTAAGAAGCAGGAATTGTTGCCTGCGTGTGAGCACACCTCTCATCAAGTTAAGATAAATTATTCAAAAAAGACAAAATTTTCGTACATAGATTATTTTTGTAATTGCAAATGAAACGAGTTTAAGAAGATGGGTACAAATAGCAAGCAGACCACTATAAAGATGTTCAACATTTTGTAGAATTGCTGTACTTTTTTAACAAAAAAGTATAATTGTATTCGGATCCTATAATCTTTGTTATTCAAATCAAAATATGAGTGAATGTACATGATAAACATTAATTGTTGTTATGCCAAATCTCTGGCCAAGAATATCATCTAAAGTTGTTTTGAAAAATCATCTCAAGCGTCAAGTAGGTTCTTTCTGTTTTTACTCTTGCCCCCGAGTGGCATCGCTGCTTGAGGAGGATTCATTACTCACTTGGACTGCTGCTGAATTCTTGGGTTGGCATAATCATTTTCCTGAACTTCATCATGTCAGCATTATACATACCAGTATCATAGCTTTGCGTGGGTGTCGCAAAGCTAGGGACCTTGCTTGGTTTATTATCGTTCAAGTCCTCCAAAGATGAATTGCCTTCCAGGGCACGTACAATCTGTTCAAATTTATAAGTGAAACTAGTCACTTCTCAATCCTAAAACTAGCTCATCCATATAAGCAAACCACCATTCATTCCAATTATAGTGTAAATATGTAGTATATCTGTTATTTAAGGCAACCATACCTGACTCATTTTGGGACGTCTCTTAGCAGAATGACGAATGCTGGAAGCAGCACAACCGACCATGCGATGTAGCTCATCTGTATTATAGTTCCCTTCGAGACGCGGGTCTACCAATCCATCATATTTTTCCTCTTCCAGCGCTCTTGTAAGAAGGGGTCTAGCCTGTATATATTCATAAAAGTTAAAAGTCTAAGCACATCTTAGCGCAATTAAAATGTGAAGTGAGGATCTAGAACAAACCCAGTCTACTAAACTGTCCTCCATCATATTGCTGGGATCGACAGGTTTTTTCCCGGTTATGAGTTCCAACAACATGACTCCATATGAAAACACATCTGATTTCTCTGTTAGCTTGCCACTAGATGCATATTCAGGAGCTAAGTACCTGCAAGTACTTTTCTCGCTGAGAAACTTATCATGTTTTATACATCTGAACTATGTTAAAATACATAATTGTTTTCGATTGTTGAGTAGAAGTTCAAGATTTCACAGAAAAATTTAAAAAGTAGTCATGCTTGACTCACCCGAATGTTCCCATAACACGTGTTGATACATGAGTGTTGTTATCTGAAGTAAGCTTAGCCAATCCAAAATCTGCCACCTAATAACAATGTGATCGTTAATAAACCCTTATTAAATAAAAACGCGAGATTTTAACTTTAAAAACTTGCATATCTAGTGAAAGTTTATTCACAAATCAAATGTGGCTGATCATTTAATTACCAAGGCTTCATAATTGAGGTCTAGTAGAATGTTTGCAGCCTTGATGTCGCGGTGGATAATTCTATGTTGGCCTGTGTATATATAGCAAGAAATGAGAAAGAGAGAAATAGAGAGAGAGAGAGAGAGGTGAAAGTGTAGATTAGAACGTTCGTACAATCTTCATGGAGATAAGCGAGTCCTTTTGCTGATCCTAAAGCAATTTTATGTCTGGTTTCCCAGTCCATGACAGGTTGACCTTTTCCTGCAATAACGGATTTGATTTCAAAATTCAGGAATCAAATAGGAAAAGGATTCTCTGATTTCCCAATGTAATCAACATGATCTTAGAAGAAGTAGTGAGTATTGAAGGCGAAAGAATGTTACCATGAAGGTGGAACTCCAAAGTTTTGTTGTCTACAAATTCATAGACCAACATGCGTTGTCCATTAGCAATGCAATATCCAACAAGGGACACAAGATGACGATGATGAACTCTGCTAATGATCTCAACCTCAGCCTGAAATTCTCGCTCGCCTTGTCCACTTCCTGCTTTCAAACTCTTGATGGCAACCACTCTTCCATCATTCAAAACACCTTTATGCACATATCCGAAACCACCTTGTCCTAAGAGATTAGCCTGAGAAAATCCGTCTGTGGCCTTAGCTAGCTCCTCATAAGTGAATTGGCTCTGGGAGAACCCACCAAGTGCAGCCACATTAGGTGATTGAGAAGGCACTGACGCTCCTTGGCCTGAAATAGTTGAGCCACATTCTCCGCTTAAATTAGCTGCATTATTTGCAGCCCAACCACCCTGACTCCCCATTTCACCTGGCGGTACCTTCATAATGTGATCCATAGACTGACGTCTATTCCATTGATTGTTATTATTGTAGTATTGTTCACCGCCTAGTTGAATCAAAAAATATATATAGACTAATTATTAATTTAAAAAAGGAATATGCTTTAAACAACACTTGCTTAATAATGAGTAATTATGTACGAGACCTTTAGGTCCAGGAGGCATATAGTATCTCTGTTTCTTCTTCCTTCTAGCACACCATACACAGAGAAAGATTAAGGCAATGATAAATAAGCCTCCGACTGCAAGCCCAGCTACTATACCAACAGTATTTGAGGAGGAATCAGAGTCTTCATTTGAAGGAGATTCCGGGTGTGAAGGAGGAGACAAATGTGCACGCGAAGGAGATGTAGGTGGTGGTGGAGAAAATAATAGGGATCCTGGAGGATTTTTGGGACCATTTGGGGGTGATGGAGCATTTGGCGAGCTGGATGATGGTGGTGGTGATGATTGGGAAGGTGTATCAGACGAATTATTTGAGGATTGATTATTATTATTATTGTTATTGTCATTGTTATTATTATTACTATCTTGTGGTGGTGATGCATTAGAGTCAGAAGAGGGTGGTGGTGAAGGCGGAGGAGGTGAATCATTGTTGGGGGGTGGTGATGAATCAGGGGATGGAGGAGGAGATTGTGGGGGTGGTGATGAAGGCGGAGATTCATCTTTTGGTGGTGGAGATGAAGACGGAGAATCATTTTTTGGTGGCAATGAAGATGAAGATGAAGTTCCATTTGAAGGAGAGTTGTTGTTAGAATTAGTATCATTGGAGGAAGCAGTCTCAGGAGATGAATCCATATTTACGAACAAACAATGAAATTCCCGGCTGGAAACTGAATTTCTCCCGTCAACTCTGCTCTTCTCAACGATTCAACGTCCCTACAATAATTCTATGAACAATGTTACTATTGGTTGCATCAGTCATAAAGAGAGAGAAAAGATTTACCTCAAGTAGATTGTCAAATGGAACAGAGAGAGAAATATTAACATTGCATGATGTTCATCTTAGTCTAGCTGTTTTCCCCAGCCCCAACCCCCCAAAAACAATACTTGGAGTGGTCCTGAAAAGAAGGGGGGGCTCTCTCTCTCTAGAGGGGTTGCCATTTAAGACCTCTAAGTTGAGCTAAGATCATGAGTTTGTTATTCCTCTTTCCACAATTATAGCTCCTCCTCTTTCTCTGCCTGACAATTGTCATTGACCGACTCTTCTCCCCTGTTTACTTGTGTCTCTACAATTGAATTTCCATATCAAATATCTTTTCATAACTAATGAAGAAAGAGAAAAATATTTATTCTAGTATAGAATTTGCTACAGTGCTGACACTATTTTCGTGTAAAATTCCAAGTATATAAGGAATGATACACCGGAAAAGAGAATGTGCATATTTCGTTGTATACATCCAAGCCATGAAGAAAGCAGAGACTTCAAGCAAGTGTAAATGCTCAACGTAACATAGCCAAAATGGACTAGTTCTAATGAACTCAAATTTCTGCTCCCTGATGTGATAAAAGTGTATGAATTGATTAACACAATACGATTGAGTAAGACTCAAGATTGATGCTAACATTGCCTTTCATGCCTTGGTTGCTATCGCTATTATGAAAACATTTCACAGGTAAATATCCTTAACAGTACAATATGCACAAGAGCAGCTCCAAGAATTTCATTCTCAAGAATAATTGGAAATGCACAGATAACATGATAATAATGAGGAGAGGGAGCATTTTCATTGCAAACATAATACTTGTCCGACCCCTGACAAAGGAGCTTAGAATTTGGACGCCACGGGGGAGTAGTTAGTTCAGCTTTATAATATTATCTTCTATCTATATCTATACTATAATAAAAGTGTGAAAATGTTGTTTGAACTTTTAAAATTTTTTACTTTAGGCAAAATCATCTTTTTATGCTCTATTCTTTTTTGAAAAATCTAATCCTTTTTGCTAGCTTTAGATTGTCTTCATAGCTTAGTGTCACTGCTTATTTCCTAAACTTAGCAATTGTTTATTTCTGTGTTGTTGGGTAACCAAAGAAATATTATGTCTAAATTAGTTCAAGAATAAATAAAATCAGAATTTGCTTCTAATTATAAACACTGATGCTCTCGGAGAGCAATCGTAATTTGAAAGGAATTTTAAGACCTAAGTCTAGGTGTCTCTTTGTATTATTCATACATCAACAATGTGTATATCCTATTTTACTTCTTGATCAATTTTATCTTTTTGTGTTTGTTGTAAACAATCACCCTTCCAATAAATTCATCTTTCTTTGTAAGAGACAATTTATTTTATTATTATTTCTCATTGAAACGTATGGTAGCTTTTGTTTTCTCCCCCTTTTCACTTGAATTGTATTTTGTTTCATCCAGTTTGGTAAAACAATTACTTATTTTTTCTATTAGAGTAAAAAGTAATTCTTCAATATATGGTTGAAAAAAGATAAAATATCGGTAGATTTTGTTTTTCAATTAGTGAAACCTCCGAAACTTTATAGTTCGTAAGTACAAAATAGAATCCGACCTACGTATGTATTTTATTTGCTCGAATTTCCTTAATATAATAAATAGGAAAAAAAATTGCCAACATGTAACATTTAAGAAATCAAAAAGTAACTATAAGCGACTAAAGAACAAATAGAAACGCTGATATAGAACAAGAAAAGGAAGAAGCAACACAGAAAAAATCAAAGAAATTGAATAAGGTATTCATCATCAGAAGAGTCTAGATGAGACTCTAATTTGTAAAATGAATGAACACGCGTCTCTTTGAGATGGCATGCAAAAAATCACTAATTATTTGGCCTTGGATGAATTACACTTGTTAATTCTCAATGAGGTACATCTTATATGGCATTTTGTACAACTCAGAATGCCAATGTTATTACACTTAAACTATCACTTTAAAATGTACAATTTAAGTTGTTTTCAGTAGAATCACATAGTGTCATGTTAGTCCTTTATTGTTTGCTTATATAATATAGTAAAGTAATATATATATGTGCGCGCATATAATCTACTTTAAGAAAAATTACACATAATTTATAGACCAGAATTTCATATAGAGGAATTGTGTATATAATTTGATTCGATTTTTTTAATTATTTGTGCGGACGCGAAACTATCTATCTGCACGGAGCTAGATAGTAAAACTTCATTACTTGGAAAGAATGTTTTAGGACTGCATATGATATATTCACAATTCACAAAAGAAAAGGCTATATTTAATATCCTTCAAGAAAACATGGTGTATGTCATCTTACTATGTAATATACAAAGTGC
The DNA here is from genome assembly GCA_011800125.2 of Solanum clarkiae. Classification (NCBI taxonomy): domain Eukaryota; kingdom Viridiplantae; phylum Streptophyta; class Magnoliopsida; order Solanales; family Solanaceae; genus Solanum; species Solanum clarkiae. The sequence goes on from JAABOM020000049.1 coordinate 8,983,130, forward strand.
ACTATAGTCGTACTCAACTACTCGCAATTCATAAGATCTTACCTCTAGCATGTTTGAATATATTTTTTGAGGCGAAAGACAGCAGAGGATGTCACCACCCACATGAAACAGCTCCTTAACAAAAAGAGAATGTCAACATGCATATTCTTTTATACATCCAAGTCACCATGTAAGCAAAGATTCAAAAGAGCTGTAAAATAAGTCATTGGAAAAGCCATGGACATAGTAAATGAAAGCAGGCTCCTTCAGCTCAATGTAGCATAGCAAGACTGTTCATGTAGGGCAGGAACTTTATGCCTGAAGCCATAGCGCTTGAACCTGCTATAGACTCAACTTTCTGCTCCCTGATGTGATACAAGTATATGAATCCGCCAACCTGAATCGCCACAGCATCACTGTTAACACAGGGTAGTACCTTGCAAGGTCGAGTAAGACTCCTATCAGGTCCAAGATTGATGCAGACACTGCGCTTCAGGCTCATTTCCATGCCTTGATAGATATCTATTAAGAAAACATTTTCACATTCGTTATTAGCAATAACGTAGCTCAGCTCACCTTCCATCTGTGTTAAGGATCCATGCCTCCCAACTTGGACAGGTAAAGATATAATTGCAGGAATCTCTTCTTTCACGTCAAAGGCCACTACTTCGTTTGATTTTGTTTCATAATAAGCAACCCCCTTCATAAACAAACCCCCACGAACAAGACATGGATTTTCTAGATCAGAACAGTATGCAGAAGAGCAGTTCCAAGAATTTGATTCTGAAGAGTAAATCTCAAAGCCGATTATTGGCTGATCAAGCATACGAAATGCACAGATAACATGGTAATATGCCTCAATGTTACGAAGAGAAGGCTCAAATGCAAGAACAACTGCCGGTTCATGCCCATGGTAATACTGAGGAGGAGGGAGAGTTTTCCAGTCTTTGGTTGCTGGATTGCACACGTAATACTTCTCCGACCCCTGACAAAGGAGCAACCCGTTGCAAGAGCTTAGAAGTTTAACCTGTTCAGGCAAGAATTCAAGGGCTGGGGAGGGAACTCCACTTGTAGAATGATCCAGAGATAAAAACATAGGATTCATATCCCATTTACTCTTCATGTTTTGATAGAAGTAGCCCGAAAAACGCTGGCAAGAAAAACTTTGTTGGTGGGTTAGTAAGGGGCTAGCTATCCATTTATCCCAATCTTTGGACACAGCCTTAAACTTCATAAGCGATTTAGCAGGAAGGAATGGGAGTACATGCTGTTTCACCACATCTTTTATCTTCTTATCCCCTTCCCTTACGATGTGTGCAGGAAATTTATCTTCATTCTGATAAGCATCAGTCTGAAAGCCAGGACTTACAAGCTGCAGTGCAAGAGGAGAAACTTCACAAAAGAGGTACAGTAGACTCTTTTCCTTGCTTCTTCTAAGGCGAAAGATTACTTCTACAAAGCAGAAAGTTCTATAGAAGCGGCTATAAAGAAAACAGGAGACTAAACATTGGTCGTTCATGAAACACAATGGGATATTCAATCAAATAATTGAAGCTTGTATATTGCATGAATTGTTAGTGAAGGGCATTCATCATCAAAAAGAACAGAAAACGGGGAAGAAGATGGTAATACATGAAAACTAGGCTACACCACTAATCATCATCAGAACGCTTTGAACTTTTATTCAATATTTTTGCTGAACATGACTCAGAACTAACAGAACATGTCCATTTTAACTGCTGTCTTAAGTCTCAAAGCAAGTGCATGCAGCACAACAAAGAAAGCCATAACAAGTTGAACTACCAATGCGCTCTTTTTATCGAAAAGAAGATCAATCTTAATAGGGAACTTGAACATACCCGGTGAATACTGTGCCTCTGAGATGTAGTTACTGAGGGAAATCCATTGCAGATATCAAGAGAACTATAGTCAAAGTCCTCACTCATGTAGTCTGCTAGAGAGAATTCCATATTTCTGCAATTAGAAAATAGTCATTCCAAACTTATATATCAGCGCCAAGGATCAACAGTTTTTAAGGAATATACTTGTAATATTGACTGATTCCGCGAAATTTCTGAAAACAGGAGAGTTTGAAATCCATCCTGTTTTCACATATATTGGGATCCCACACCAAGATTTACAGAAAAGAGAAAAAACTCTCATATACTAGCATAGCAGGTAACACTAATTGTTGCTGATATAATTTTTTGTAAACATATATTAATTTACAGAAAGGAGAAACAGAAAGGCGAAAGCCATCAAGAAAATCGAAGCACAGATTGTGTCATACAGAAAAGAGTAGAGTTAAATTCCAAGATTAATATATTTCTTCATGTAAAGCCACTAACTATAAAACTATTTCCTATGACAAACCCCATCAAAAGCAAGCAAAAAAAAAAAAGATGGAGAAAACAATGGAATCAAAAACACATTTCACCCATTGGAAATACAGAGGAAAAGACAAAAGAGTGAAATTATTGACAGGGAAAACGACCCCCAATGAAATTACAATCATAGAGCAATGTCTAGTTGTCGAAGAAAAATTAAGAGAGAATTATATTAACTACTCCCTCCGTTTAAAAAAGAATGACCTAGTTTGACTTGACACGAAGTTTGAGAGAAAAAACAACGTCATACCAGTAAAATCTCACAAGTAGAGTTTGGGGAAGGTAAAATCTAGGCAAACGTTACCGCTATCTTATAGAGATGGAGAGACTATTTCTGGATGGAGTTTAAGAGAACAATGAAATTTTTCAATCTTCCGATCCTAAATAAAAGTTATGGAATATCCTTTAGATATGCCACATGGAAAGTTGAAGTTAAAGTTTTGCTAAAAAGGAAAAATAGGTCATTCTTTTTAAAACATACCAAAAAGAAAAGTAGATCATTCTTTTTTAAAAAGATGGAGTATTAAATTCATTTTCATATAACACTTGTACATTATTATTTGTTTCTCATACTCAAAAAAAAAAAAATCAAATACCCAATATTCATTTTAATTATTAATTCTTAATATATAGTTTTTCCCCTACAAATATTTTTCACTCACCTATCGAATATCAAAACTAGAATTCCGTCATACCAATTACCAAATACAGTCGAACTTATTTGCTACAACATCCTTTGTTCACTGTTATTCACCTACTACAACATTTGATATTCAAATAATATTTGGCTATTATAAACAAAAACAATATCCAAAATACATTCTTTTTTCATTTCTTAATGTTATAAAAAGTTTAAAAAGATATACATTTTTTTAATATAAAATTTCTGAAAGATATTTAAAACTTAGAACCTCATAATAATCGATCCACTTTATAAATCATTAGATTACATGCTATCCAATTATTATTATATTACTAATACCATCACTTTTTCAAGACTTGATCTTACTAGTATCCATAAAATTAAGCATCACTTATGATGAGAAGTAAAATGATAAATAAATTATTATATATACGTATAAAATTAGTGAAACAAAAAGAATAGGAAAATGAACAAAGACAGCTACCTTTGTCAACTCATGCAAATTATTTGACTAAGACTTGGTAACAAAGAATTGAAATTACATCATTCTATTCCCACTTGGTTGTAGACCAAATTACTTGGGGATCAAGTGTTGCATTATATGGAGGAAAATTAAAAAAGGAAAATATAAAATTGCAAAATCATTTTTCTTTTGAACTTTATTAAACTCCGGATCAAATTGAGACGGAGTAACCAAGGAATTATATCACTGTCACATATAAACAAGACGTCATTTTCTAGCCAACTTGACTCTGAGTCCTAAAATATTAGAAAACCACCAATACACACGAAAAAAGGAAAAAGTAAGATTGATTTCATGATCTGTGTTAAATTTCCAGGGTTCATGCAATAACAGGGTCATCATCTACTATTTATTAGAGTTGGTAAAATTTAATCCATAAAAATATAATTTATTTAATATTGATCCATTAATTTACCTATTCAGCCATCAATAAATTGTGATTGTGTTGATATGTGTGAAAAGATTTCTTTTTTGATTTGATATTCCAATTGTTATGCATAACTATGATAAAGGAAAAATATAGCTTTATAACGTCCTAAAAATTAGTATTGGAAAAAACACAATCAAATCTGATTATTAAGTCCCGTTATTTTACAACAACATATTTAGTAGAATCTTATGATGACGAAAATAGAAAGACTATTTTTGAAAAATCCTCATCAGAAAAATTCCGTCTTTGACCTACTAAAATTCCACTCCCTCTCGGATAACACTTGTCGATTTATGGCGAAAAAGAGACGCTTATGAGTATAAAAGACGGAGAAAACAAGGAATTCAAAGAAATAAGAATGGATCAAAACAGATAGACAGACAAAAAAGAAGTAATTTTGATTCGAATATGCTAACAAAATCTCAACAACATAAAATAGCATCAAGGATGAAATCATAATCTAAACATGATCGGCAAGCAAACAACTTAGATGAAAAAAAAAAAAAACTCACAGAGATAGACAAGTTTAGTCCCTTTTTCTGATCAACAAACAAATTCACTCTTGAAGAAATTGATGATGAAGTTTGAGGTTTTACTGATTTTCTTAGCATAGAAGATTGAGAGAGTTCAAAATGGTGTGTGATGAGTTGGTTCTGTTTGGGAGACTGACGAGGAAGGCAATAAAGAGGAAATTCTTTTTTTGGGGGGGACGTGTCTAATTTTCATTGGCTTTACCGAGTCTATCAGTTTTAAGTCGTCTTTCTTGGCTTTTTCTTAGTAATTTTGTACTCTATGCTTTTTTTTTTCTTTCCCCCTCTTTACTCTTAGCTTAAGAAAGAGGCACCTTTTTCCCAAAAAAGACAAAATTAGGAGGGGTTACGAAAATAAAGTAAAATTTTAGCACCTTATTTATATTTATTTACACCAAATTAAAGGATAAGCTGTGTGTCCATAGATTTATGAACTTCTCACTTGAAATTTAAAAATTTTGACTTCTTCAAATTGTATTTTTGGACATGCAACAACAACAACAACAACAACAACATACCCAGTATAATCCCACTAGTGGGGTCTGGGGAGGGTAACTTGTACGCAG
>JAABOM020000049.1:8990975-9003057 GCA_011800125.2 Solanum clarkiae
GTATGTAGTGTTGGAATTTAATAGTGGTCTAAGTGCCTAATCGGCACTAGTCATGGCCCGGGGTTTGGGTCGTGACAGGGGATTAAGTTTTCTTCTTTAATTTGTTATCGGATAGTCAACTAACTTTGAATATCAATCAACTAGTATAGTAAACAGTGAAGTGCATAAACTAAAGTGCGTAAAGAAAATTCAACACCTGATGTTTTTATACTGGTTTAGATCCTAAGTGAATCCTAATCCAGTCTCCATTGGTTGCAAGGGATATTTGTTCACGATTTAGTAAAAGTAGAGTATGCAGAATTACAAAAATCTAGACTACACTCAATCTTTTTCTTGTTTTCTTTCTTTCTTTTGATACAAACCTCTCTTTCAATTTTTTCTTTTTTCCTCTCTCTTTTTTTTCACAGTAAATCTATAAAAAAAAGTACAATATTTTTCCAAAGAAGAAGAGTATGAAGAATGGCTTGAATGGAAGGCAAAATAATCTGACAACTTAACAAATCTTTTCCGGTCTAATCAATGCTAGATTGACTTTTCAAATCTTCTCCTTTTCTGATTGATTCTTTGCATTCCGAATGCAACCTTGATTGATTCTCTTTATATTCTTCAGTCATAATAAATCTTGATTGGATCATTTTCTTTCCTTAAGTTGATCCATGAGCCACGTCACGAGAGATAAATCTCGATTGGATCATTTTCCTTTTCTTGAGTTGAGCCACTTCATAGGAGAGTTGAGATTTATTTGTTTCCTTTTTGATGTCTTTCTTGTAAATAGTTATCAGTCAAAATTAGAGAAATTAGAGCACTAACAATCTCTCCCCTTTTGATGATGATAATAGTTTATTAAGTCAACTTTCCTGTTTGTGTTCTCCCCCTTTGTTAAGGAGTTCTTGAGTAGTCAACTCAAGTGTCTGAGAGTTGACTTGCACGCTCCCCCTGAATTAGTGACCGTAATACTCCGTGAATACAAAGGTCAACTGACCTATATTCCACGAACGCGAATGGGAGGCCATGATTGAGAAGCATAGTGTTTCAGTGACAGATATATATCAGTAACACAATAATGCATTAAATCATAGAATAGACCCTCAGAATTCGTCCAAAATCTCATAAACACAAATCACATATGCAACTCCATTAAATTCAATGTTTTGGGCTCTATAAAATCATAAAAAATCGAATTTGAGATTTTCTTGGCTTGAAGGCCGATAAGTCACAACTAAACTAACTTAAGGCACTAGAAACTCCAAAATGCTACTTGAACATCCAAAAATTGTGACAAAGATCATTTTAGCGCTAAAATCACCTCCTAGAACTAATGGAACCATCATAAATCCAATCCGAGCACCCAGACTCAAAATGCCGACCAATGTCAAACCTAAGTCAAATTTTAACTCAATTTTCAACGTCAGACCTAAATCTACATAACAACTCCAAAACTGATTTCGATAACTCTCCCAAACCAATTTCACATTTCAAAACTGATGGAATCAATGGGTTTCTATTCCGAGATTTGCATCTCCATATGACTCAAAAATTCAAAATTAGACAACCTATGCCTTCAAAACTGCAAAAATCCAACTTTTTGTAAGATTTAAAAAATCAACTTTCAAAACTAATCAAATATGACTCGAGGTAGCTATTGAGAGGGATAAAATAATTTATTTTAAAAATACCAAAAATGACTTCCAGGATGATTATAATTAAATCATTTGATTCTTTTTTCTCGAAAACCTAATGGGATGGGTCCCACTAAAATGTTCATATTAAAGTCTTTTTCTTCATTGACCATTGATTTTTAGCTCAAATTAGTTACAAAATTTACATAAATATCAGCGAAGTTTAAAGTAATAAAGCTATAACTAAAAGCTATGAATTTAAAATTAAAGAACATAGTTAAATTAGGTCCCATGATATTAAAAAAGTTGTACACTAATTAAATCAAAACAGAATAAATAAATATATATTTATTTTACTATTTTCAAAAAGAAAAACTTATATAGATATACTAGATTAAGAAATATTTACCATTTATAGCACTAAAAAATTATTTTCACTAAACAGTTATAATATATTTATATTGATGCATGATGCACTTTTAACAGAAATGCAGATTTATCATAATATTATTATGTATTGCTATAAATGATAATAAATAAAAAATATCGCTAAATCAATAATTATTTATTAAAATAAATCTACTTAAGTAATTTTTTCTTTTCAAAAATACTTTTGCTCATGTAAGCACATCAACAAACTGTTGCATGCTTCAACTTCTAATTCTCTCTTATATCTCTAGTGTACATATGGTAAGAGAAAATATGTACACATTATAAATCATAAAATTTGAAAATGATAATCTCCGCAATTATGATAAATGGAACGGTGACACTAAGGTTTAGTAAAAAAATTTTTTTAAGACTTACATAAATGTGAATTCATGGCTACTGCTATTCCAACTCAAAGGTTTCCTTGGGCAGATGAAGCACCAAGTTTAACTGGGTCATACTTAATTTCAATTGTTTGCCTCTCTAGTTGAGATTTCTTTTATGAGTAAAATTAACATGCCCGAACAAGCCAATCTTGTTAATTCTTTTAAAATAATTAAGCACTATTCTAACTTGATTAAATTTGTGTAGTTGAGTTCATTTCGTTTTAAGAATTATAAGAGTATGTAATATAGCAATTTTTTTCTTAAAAAAAGAGTAATTAAAATTATGTTGGAAACATTAATGGGTTATTGATTAAGAAATTGTTTGGCAAGAGGGATTAGAGGAAATAATCCACGGGAATTATATTAGTTAATACTTTGTTTGATAAAAATTTGTATAACTAATCCATGTATTAGTTAATACCCTATACATGTTATTAACTAATACCTCTCATTTGGTGGTATTACCTAATACCTTGAATTTAATATTATAGGATTATACATAAAGACAGAAATATCCCTCAAATTCCTTTATATTTTTTTATATTTTTGATTTTATGTTTTATATTTGTAGTTTTATACTAGTAAATTTATTAAAATAAATTAACTTACAAATTTTATTTGTATGCACGTTCATATTTTTATAATATAAAAATAAATAAATTTACCATGTCTAATTTTTAAATTTTATTTATTTGTGGTTTCATATTTACATAATAGACAAAAAATATTTTGTCATGTCACTTTTTTTTATATAATTAATTTAGTTGAGTGATTTTATTGATACAAAACAAAGTCTAATAATTTAAATATATCCTCAAAGTTGGGTGACCTTGTAAAATATAAACAATATATTATAACTACAACTTTCAAATTTTTACGTGTAACTATAGATTGTTCTATTTAACAATTGTTTACCGTCTTTACTATTTTAATAATACATGGTCTATCTTTATTAAATTAAAAATTGACATTTTATTAGTGATGAATTTATTAAAATTATAATTATTTATTCGCAAATAATTTAAGTGAGAAATAGTCAAAACGATGACAAAATGATTATTCTCCTAACTAGTTAAAAGTCACAAAAAAATATTCTACTTTGATTAAATTATATGAAATAGAAAATTTCATAATAATTCAAAGGTATAATTGGAAAGAATTTTTTGTAGAGTTTTAAACCAAGCACAAGATTAGATGAGAAGAAATGAGACAATCACTTGATAAAAAAATAATTCCTACATTACTAATCCCCGCATTACTAATTCTTGCGTTATTCATTTTTGTACTAAACAAACCCTTAATGGTTTGAATAACAATTTTAATTTTTTCAATTATCGCATTATCGGTTCTTAATAATTTTAGGTTTTTCCTTAATAAATTAACTGATAATTCAATAATAAATTAAATAATTATATTATACCATTTTGTATATGAAGTACTTGATTTATAGTTCGGTTTCATATTTTTATTTTTCATTCTCTCAACTTTTCAATTATTTTACAATATGTCAATATTTATTTTTGAGTAAAATGCAATATTTCAATCATATGCATAATTTATTTAATTTATCACTTTATTTATTTTAATGGTTAAATCAATAACTATATAAACAATATATCAATAATGGATAAACCAAAGTCAACTCAGCATGTTTACAAATTTAAGTCAAGACGGAACCGAATTGGCCGATATTTAAGGCAATTCTGTACTGTAGTCTTCTTCGTTCTTCTGTCTGCGGACAAAAAAGGGCGAATCTTCAACATTACCCCGGTACTTCATCGAATCTATTTTCAAGAATTAATAATAGTTAGGGTTTTCCTAAATCTTTCATTTTGCTTGGATGCTCTCTTCTTCATATCAATCTTTTAACCACAGATCTCAAAACTTTGTTTATTTGGATGCTTATTGTTGTTGTAGTTTGATTTCGCACAAATTTGTTGAGTCGAATGAGAAAGTGAAACCAGGTGTGTTAATGGATACAATGACGATTAAATAGTTAAAATTAAGTATCTTTTTAGCCCCAAAACAAAAACTTGAATCAGAAAACACTCTTGCGGTAAGCTCTACAATGGGGAAACAGAAGGAAACAATGGGAAAACAGAAGGAAATTTCCGCCATGGAAATCGATGATCAGAGTTTTATTCCTTCCGATCAGATCAGTAGCCTTAAGTTCTCCGTCAATGGTACTCTCTCTGTCTCCCTCCCCAAAGCTCTACTCCTTTCTTCAATTGCATTGAAAATTGTGGAGATTTCACTGAATTTAGGTACGTTTTGTAGTGTTACAGCTTTTAAAATCTGCTCAAATGCAGCATGGATTGCGATTCGGTGATTATGCTCGTTACAGGTGCTATTCCATCACATCCATGTTCCTCAAAACAATGAATAAATGATTTAGGTATGATTCGTTTTGAGTGACTTTGGTGTAAAAGGTTTCAAAAGAATTGGATTTTGCAGGAGGTATTGTACGGCTCGGTTAAGGAGATTATATAAATCACTCAAGTTTACTCATGGACGGATGAAGTACACTAAGCGTTCAATTTCAGTAACTACAGTCACTGAAGTGAGGTGTGTGCATTTGTATTTTGTTTGTCATGTTTTGTATTGCTAGTGTTAGTTTTGTTTATTCTTTAAGTGATGGACTGGTTGAAAATTTTCCGTTATTTTTTCGATCTTTTGAAGTAAAGGACCCGTGGCATGTCTGAACATATGGAAATGTGTTATTTGAAGATTGTATTTTCTTATTACAACAACAAAAAACCCATCATTCTCAAACAAATTAGGGTCAATTATATGAATTCTCTACATTTTGTTCGGTCCAAAATTTCACTCTTCTCTTTTTTAGATTATGGTGGCGCTTGGGTCAGCTTGCTCGTCACTTCGCTGAATACTTGCTAACTCCCACTAGTAGAGTTACTTGGTAAATTTATTTACTCGGTTTACGCAATTGAAAAGAAATCACCTAGTGTTCCTCTATTGAGATTCCAATCCTTGTATCACATGATTTTTCATCCCACCTCATTGACCTCTAGACTACACTTATTACTACAATGATATGTATATTTAACAGACCTAAAAAGGAGATCAATTGAAAATTCACGCAGGCATTGCCTAGTGAAGGTTTGTCAGAGCAAGGAAAAGAAGCAATGGAGTAGAAGAGTTTCTGCTGTATTGGGTTATTTTATTCAACAATTATATGTTTACAAGTCTAAAGTTCTAATTTCTGACATTGCTTCATGTTGATTAAGCTATCATGATTCCTTTTTTGGAACGTTTTGGGTGCAGTTTCTTGAGTTACTTTCTTAAAGAAGTATAAAAAGAGAAAAGTTATACCCTTTTTTTTTTAGTGCGATCTATATTTTCTGCGGAGAATGGAGTCTATTGAGTTATGAACAATCTTACTCTGCCTAATGTGAGTCATATTTCTTTGTTATGTCCTGAATGTACAAACTTGACTAACAATGTCAAATGATTCACGCTTGCCGTAGGTTTCTTCACTTGGTTCTCTATACAGCTGAGAGAGCTTGGAGTCATGCTATGGAAAAGAAAACATTGCCTGATGGACCAAGTGCACGCCAAAGAAGTTATCTCATTGGTCGGTTGAGAAAGGCGGTTAAATGGGCTAGTCTTTTCCAGGAATTATGTTCCATCAAGGGAGATTCGAGAACATCTTTAGAAGCAGAGGTATGCTTCTTGTGTCATGATTCTCATGTACCTGGAATTATGCTTGCTCATGAGAGCATTTGATTTTAGTCATTAGTTCAAACCTTTGACCATCCGACCCCTGAGGTGCTGCCTGAGTTGATCTTCTCAAAATGCTTTTCCTTGCTATATTCGAAGTCTCTTTGTTCATTTTATCTAGCTACAAGTGGATAATCTTTCTGAAATACATAACAGCAGGGAAAGGAAACTCATGCAACTAATGGATAAAAATGCAATGGTGGAAGGAAAGCCATTGGGTCCTTTAAAATAACTGTGTTTTACAAATTTTGGTGGATAAACTTGATTCACATGTCAATATCTTATGCCTTAAAACAATTATACTGAAAGGAAACAGATGCTTCTGTGACTTATTTCTCTATTTACCTTTCAAACTTTGCGGTCACTGCTAAAACTGATTTGTTTCACTTACAAGGGTGGCCGAGTTCGTTGAGCAAGGGAATGCAAATGGGGGGTATAAGGTTCGAACCTCCCATGCATGCTTTCTCGGTCTAGCTCATCGCACGGGGTTTGCCTAGTGCGGTTTATCTTTCTTGTTGTCATTACCTGTATGGATATTTTGCTTCTACATGATCAATGAATGGATCTTTTGTTTCTTTTCTGTTTTTCTTAGTTAATTTGCCAATGTTTTCTAAAAATTGTAGACTTTTTGAGACAATTTCTCTCCTTGTGGTTTTAGGTTTACGTTATGGTGCACCTATAAGCGGATATGACCCAAACAAATTGTGAGAAATATTGGAGAAGAATATTATTGAATTGTTGTCTACATTATTACACTGAGACCCTATTTATAGATACTATATCAAACTCCTCATCCAACTAGGATACTATAATACAATCCTTTTCCAAGTAAGATTCTATATAATATTGTTATTCCTATTCCTATTCTAAGTAGGATAGTATTTACCTATTCCTATTTCAATTCTAAATAGGAATCATCTTCCTACTCTAACACTCCTCCTCAAGCTGGTGCACACAAATCATAAGCACCTAGCTTGTTACAGATATAATTAATACGATGACAGATCTACGCATAATCCATGGACTAAATAGGATTTGTGAAGATACTCTCGATCTCTTTACCTGTAAGTACTCTTACTATTAATCTAAGTGAAGAAAAAGACTCATGTATAAGCATAATAGTTATTATGTTATTTGGTGACAATTAATGCACTTTTTTTGACAAATACTTAATTAGCAACGAAATCCTACGTTCTGCCGAAGTTTTTCTTTTGTAATAATAGATGTGAGGATGCGGTGTTAGGCGCAAGCGCCGAAGGTATTCTTTTGAGGATGGGCACATCCACGAAGAAGCAGCGTACCTCCGCAGGAGATCTTCTTTCGAGTCGAGGCAGCGGTAGCGGCGGTCTTGGGCAGAAGGTCTTCTTTTGACTCGAGGCAGCGTTAGCGGCGGTGAAGTTTCGAATCCATGAAGAAGTAGAGTTTCTGTGCAGAAGATCTTCTTTCGGCTCAAGGGAGCGATGAGTGGGCGAAGCACTAAACCAGATAATGATGGGTAGACGACATAATATATGAGGAGAAGAAGGATATTCTTGACAGACGAAGGATCTTATTTGTAGTCTTAGTAGGGGCGATAGGGCAAACATTGGGTTTTTTTGGGTTGTCGCTGCAGTGTGTGGAAGAATTATTCAGATATTGGTGGGAAAGGGTGCGAAAGATGAGGAGGCGCAGAAGAGGTGGAAGGCAAGGTAGAATTGGAATTTAAAAAAATAAAAAGAGTTGTTGGAATTTGGTGGCGCCACGTAGGCGGGATGCAAATCCCCTTATATATATATATATATATATGATTGGTAGTTCCTTTTATCTCGTGTTTATATGTTAGTGGTAAAACAACAAACCAAACATAAAGAATCATATAATGTTGGTAATTCTCTACTTTTTAATGTACTACTTTTATGTGGGGAGATTGTTGTATGGTTGGGCCATCTCCAACCCACTCTCTATTTTACTCTCCAAATATAGAGAACAGAGAGCATTTTGAGACCGCCAACTCCAACCCCATTCTCTATTTTACTCTCTAAAGAGGAATCTTTCTCTCTCCTCTATATCATATTATTATTTCTATTTCATTTTTATTTTTATCTTTCATAATATAAAACCTTTCTTTCTCTTTATCCCTAAAATCACCCTATATAATCTTTATGTAATATAAATTTTATATTTTTCAAATTCTTTATTTAACATAAAATTATATTTTATTCTAAACAACATAAATTGCAAGCAAATATTATATATTATTATACATATTGATGGATAATTCAAATAAGAGTGAAATCGTAGATGAAATAATATTACATAATAAATATTACATCATCATAAAATTTATTTTAAATGAGTATAAATACTCAACTTTCAAGATTGTTACATTGCTCCTATAGATGCTCTATTAAAGTGCAAAATGAGCATTTTTGTCCATAATTTTCTTATGTCTAGCTAAAATTTTGCATTTTTTACATAGTGAAAAATAATTATAATTTCAAATTACATATTTAAAGTGAAGAAAATTAAAAAAAATTAAATTAAAAATAAATGTTTATTCACAATGGAATATGTATACTTGTTAATAATATGTTTTTAGATGTTATACTCTCTCTGTACCATTTTATGTGCACATTTTCCTTTTTGGTCCATCCCAAAAAAATGTCACCTTACTCTAATTAGAAATAATTTAACTTTAAATTTCATTTTTACACTTAATAAAATGATTCTCAACCACAAAATATCTAAGAATGATTTTAAACCACAAGTTTCAAAAGTCTTCTTTTTTGTTCTATACACCATGTCAAGTCTGAGAGTACCACATAAAATAGGACGGAGGGAGTATTACATTAGAAAATAATTACAAATATTAAAGACTTTATTAATGGTCTTATATAATATTAAAATAATTTTAAATTAAAATGACAATTTTTTTTAAAAATAAAGTAGAAAAACTATTATTTTGGAATGAAAGTAGTACACTTGTCAATAATATATTTTAGATGTCATATACATTAAATGTGGTCCCTGTGGCTGACAAGATGAGGGAAGCGAAAGTGTGATGGTTTGGGCATGTGCAAAGAAGAAGTACCGATGCTCCAGTTAGGAGGTGCGAGGGGTTGGATTTAGGGGTTACACGGAGGGGTAGAGGTAGATTGAAGAAATATTGGGGGAAGGTGATCAGACAAGATATGACGAGACTTCATCTCACCGAGGACATGACCTTAGATAGAAAGGAGTGCAACCGCATATTAGAGTAGAAAGCTAATAGGCTAGTAGGGGTAGATTGATTGTGGCCTTGTGATATAGTAGGTTAGTACGAGTAGTCGTGTCTTTATACCCCGTGTTGTCATCACTCGTCTTATATATTTTTACTTTTATCTTATTTATATATTATCATTTGCTTTTCATTATTAGTCTCTTTTTTTCCGTTTCTTTTTTCTCCTTTTTTTCATATCTAGTATCTTCTATTTATGGGGCTTGTTTTTTTCAGATGAGGGTTTTTCGGAAACAATCTTTCTATCTCTATGAGGTAGTGGTAAGGTTTGCGTACATTTTACCCTCCCCAGACTTCACTTGTGGGATTCCACTGGGTATGTTGTTGTTGTTATATATATTAGAAAATAATTATTTGTCTTATATAATAAAAATAATATTAAAATATTCAAAAAGTGAAATAAAGAGTATGAATAGTAGTTTCCCAAATTTGGAGAACTACTATTCACCTCTCTATATTTGGAGATGAGAGAGTAATATAGAGGATGGTTGGAGAGTCTACTATTTATTTATTCTCCACATGCAGAGAATATATAGTAAAATGGAGATGGGTTGGAGATGGTTTTAGTAAAATTATTTACCTTGTGAAAAAAAAAAACAGAGAATCAAACTTTGCAGGTCTGCAAATTGTCGACACAAGATTTTTTCCTTTTGGGAGATTTTGCATTGAGAATAGTTAACTAATCTAAAATAAATTCTGTTTTAAAGAAAAGGTTAACTAATCTAAATTTCTGGACACCCTGATTACTCCATTCCTTTTGAATTACATCCTTTAAACATTGTCATTATTTTTTTTTTTTCATTGTTCTTATGTAGGCGTGATGTTTCATTTTGTATTTCAACGACTCTATATAATTTTTAATTATTGAATAATTCTTTAAGAGTTCTATAATATAGTGTGATTCAGCAATCTTGTTTCCTAATCTGCAGGCTTATGCTGCATACATGAAAGGGAGTTTATTGTTTGAAAAAGATCAAAATTGGGATGTTGCTCTTAAGTGTTTCAAAAGCGCCAGGTACCGTAGCCTTTATGGAGATGTAGACTAATCTATTGCTGACAGAAAATGGTCAGAGTGTCTTGTTTGTTTTTAAATGATATCCATAGAGGAAGTTGTAGAATACTCTCTTCATACTGCTTGCAATATCCGCTTCTTTTATTTGAAATATACTATTGCTTCAACAAGGTCCTGAATGCACACTATCTCTAATTTCGATAGGGCTGTGTATGAGGAACTTGGAAAATATGGAGATCTGGAGAACCAAGTATTATGCCGTGAACGGGTTGAGGAACTAGAACCTAGCATCAGATATTGTTTACACAAGATTGGTGAGTCTAACTTACAAACTTCTGAACTTGTTTCCATCGGTGAAATGGAAGGACCTGCACTGGACCTTTTCAAAGCAAAATTGGAGGTGAGCTGTCATTTCTAAGTGTCTCTACGATTTACTTCAATAAAATAAAAGTGTGTGCAGTTTATAAGCATTGTTTTTGGTAAGCTAATGCTTCCATTCTACCATGGGTGCTGTCTTTCTCAAGATTTTTCTGAAAAATGAGTTTCGAGGATTATTTACTCCTAATTGATCTAGCACTCTCTTTTCTTTGTTTGCAGGCTGCTATGGCAGAGGCAAGATCTCAGCAGGCTGCATCTATGACAGAATTCCATTGGCTTGGAAATAGATTTCCAATTTCAAATGCAAAGACACGGGTGTCCATTCTGAAAGGTATGTAGTTACTTCAATGCAAAAGGTTGCACTTCGAAAAATCCATCAATAGCCAACTTACTGGAGGTTCTAGGGCTAGGAACCTTTTTGTCTCTGAGTTTGGAATTCTTCCCGTCTACTAGTTTTGAACCAAATTTTGTTCTTATAACCTAGTTTCAGATTTTGGTCTGCATACTTGTGTTCTTTATGCAACAAAGCGTTTCTAGGGAATTCCTTGATATTTTTCACTCAGCTTTTGTGTATGTGTACTCAAAGTCCTTGTAGGCTGCAGAGCCAGTCTCTATGACCCTTGTGAGTTGCCTTCTAATGTTAAGGATGTTAAGAGTTGCAGATTTGCATGTGTAGTCCCAGCGACAGTGATGATAAATGTAACAGAGTATAAAATATGTAACAAGATGAGGCAAACCAAAAATTTCGAGGAATTGTCCACTAGGAATGCTAGGTTATACAATGCAACAAGTCTGTTATCTTACAAAGAATGAAGTATACAGATGCGTGTATTATTCCTAAAAAAATTGCATCAATGTTGTTGCTTCTGCCAACTTGAGTGGGAAATGAGAATTTTCACTGGCTTTAACTTAAGAGGCTTGTAATTTAGTTTTAAATTTCTCCTCATTTTTGTGTATCTAGTGAAATACTCCATTTGTTCTATTTTATATGACACTCTTTCCTTGTTTGTTACATAAAGAATGACACCTTTCTATACGAAACAATTTGACTTTAAACTTTTCATTTTACCATTTAATGATATATGTTTGTAACCACAAAAATATCATGTCATATATAAGACTACAAGATCTAAAATAAATACTTTCTTAAATTGCATTCTCAGTCAAACACTAACACATAATTGAAATGGAGGATGTAACTTTTAATACAACAACAACATTACCCCAATGCCTCAAAGGCTCCCGCCCATTGCGGGGTAAGGGG
>JAABOM020000049.1:9003157-9013877 GCA_011800125.2 Solanum clarkiae
CATTGACTAACTGCTACTTCACAATTGAAAGAAGCGCAGACAGTTTAAAGAGTTATTTTGCTTTATTCCATCATACCTCAAAGCCAAAAAATAGTGAATCTTTGGCTCCATCCGAGATTGATGGAAACAGGATGTAACTTTTAATGACTTTGGATTTTGGTCAACTAATTGCATTTTGCATATTTGCCTTTAATACATCATGTTGGTTTTAACTTTATTTCAAGCTTATATCATGCACTACGATTCATCAGCCCAGGAACTGGAGAAAGATATCCATGGCTCAGCTGCTGATTCTCTTCCAGCTGAGAAGAAACTTGTGTTATATGACAAGATATTTGCAGCATATCATGAAGCCAGGAGTTGCATCCGGAATGATCTGGTGAGTGACTACTCCTGATGTTATATTATAGTTGCTGACTCTTGAAAATTTCAAGTTGATCTTGATATTGCATACATCAAATTGAAGTCCTGAATTGGTTCATCTTACCCATGTTTTTCTTCTAGGTTACAGCTGCTAATTCAGAAAATGTGAAGGATGAGTTAAGTGGACTGGATAAAGCCATTGGTGCAATTTTAGGGCAGCGAACCATTGAGCGTAATCAGTTGCTAGTTAAAATAGGTAAAAGCAAGCTCAACAAGGTTCGCGATGATAAAAATGAGAAGCTCACAAAGCCGGAGGAGCTTGTTCGGCTGTATGATCTACTCTTACAGGTAACAATTTTCAAGTGTTGTTTTTTAATTACATTCTTAACCAGTGCCTTTAAGATCAGAATTGGCAACATGACAAGGCTCACTTATACGGCTATTGGACTGCACTTGTAATTGCTTTCACTTGTGCAGAATACTGCTGATCTTTCTGATCTAGTTAGTTCTGGTAGAGATAGAAAGATGGAAGAAGTTGCCTTAGCTGAAGAGTGCAAGCTGAAAAGTATGGTTTTCCGAGCAGAAAGGTTTGATTTTTTATTGGTTCAGTCAATGAAATGTTTTCTTTGAGTCAAGAGCCTATCGGATACAATCTATCTACCTCCCAAGGTAGGGGTCACGTTTATGTATACACTACCCTTTGGCACTATACCTCGGTATATTGTAGTTGTTGTGTTCTTTCTTTCATTATGTGATAGTTGAAATACAGTTTCTGGTGAGAAGAGAAGAGTGAAAACTATCTTCATATGGTTTTAGCATTTATTGTAGCCGTCTAAAAGTAATATTATCGGTGAATTTACGAAAAGGAGATCCGGAACTTTTAGTGTCCCAGATAAGGAGGTTGTACAACTTCAATGTACAAAATGCTTAAGTGATGATCAGTAATTATGGGTCAGTGATAGTGTGAGATTGTACTTTGCCTGTTTGAAGTAATTTGTAATTGTGGTTCTAGTGTCAGTATCTTTTTAAACTATTATAAGATGTTCATTATCTTAATTAAAGACATCATTGGATTAATCTTATTTGCATCCTTTCAGTTACTTCACAACTTGTACTGAGTTTCATCCCGCTTTTATTATCTTCATATGCAAAATTTTGTTCAATTTGGTGTGGTAAACTTGTAGTTTGGTGCACTCATTTCAACTTCTTGCTAGACATAGGAATCTTACCGATCCTCTTATTTTAAGCCTGTTCTGAAAAATAATTTTGCTTTTGCAATGTGATGTGTTCTTGTTATAAAGTTCTCTTGCCCCTCCTCCCTCTCTTCCCCCATGAAGCGCTAGTCATCTCAGTTTTTCAGGATCTTACTGGTTTCTTGGGTTGCAGCTTCTGTATCTTTAACTTTGTCCTGGAATGAATATTCTGCTTTTGCAATGTGATGTGGTCTTGTTATAAAGTTCTCTTGCCCCTCCTCCCTCTCTTCCCCCATGAAGCGCTAGTCGTCTCAGCTTTTCAGGATCTTACTGGTTTCGTGGGTTGCAGCTTCTGTATCTTTAACTTTGTCCTGGAATGAATATTTTCTTGTTTGAAACCTATAAAAAGCTTTCATTTCAATTTCCTTCCAGGTGCTTCTACTTAGCAAAATCCTACAGTTCGGTGGGAAAGAGTACAGAAGCTTATGCCTTGTACTTACGAGCTCGTTCTTTAGCTGATGCAGCTCTTATGAAATTGCAGTCCGCATCTGCTGCTGATCAGGTAAGCACTTAATCTCTCAAACTACCTGCTTTTATAATTGTTCGCTAGCTCTTGTTGTTTCTTATAGGATGAAGATGCCCATGCTAGATGGGTGCCCAACTCCAAAATGTTCAATTTTTTTTAATCTTAATGTAGATGCGTGCCCAATTCCAAAAGTATTCAATTTTTTATCTTAATGTTCTCATAATTTTCCTGACTTTCTCAGAGCTTTTAATCTCATCTTAAGATCTTTCTTTAATAATAATACAGTTTCTACAATTAAACTTAAGTTGATTAAATCCTTAAGGATAAGATGTGGTAGAAACTTCTGGGGTTTTAAATCTAGTAATGTGTTTTTATACTCTTTAATATGTACAAATCTTTTTAATATGTTAATAAAAATTAAATATAATAGATAATTCAAATTTTCTTTAAATTTTGTGAATCATTATTTAGGTATTAGTATTGGTCTTGAGATAGTACTCAATATATAAAATAGCAATCCAATAATAGAGTGGAGGCTTGCCTCTGGAGTATTTGTGATAAGAAGATTCGACCTAAACTTAAAAGATAAGTTTTACAGAATAGCGGTTAGACTATCGTTGTTATATGAAGTGGAGTGTTCGCCAGTCAAAAACTTACATATCCAGAAGGTACAGGTCGTGGAGATGAGGATGTTGAGATGGATGTGTGGACACACCAGGGGTGATAAGATTAGGAATGAGACCATTTGGGAGAATTTAGGGGTGACCTATATGACTGACAAGATTAGGGAAGCAACACTGTGATTTGTTTGGGAATGTACAAAGAAGAAGTACCGATGCTTCTGTTAGGAGGTGCGAGAGGTTGAATTTAGGGGTTACGCAGTGTGATAGAGGTAGACCGAAAAAGTATTGGGAGGAGGTGATTAGACAGGATATGGTGCAACTTCATTTCACCGAGGACATGACATTAGATAGAAAGGAGTGGAGGTCACGTATTAGAGTAGAAGCTTAGTAGGCTAGTAGGGGTAGGATAATGTCTGACCTTGTGATATACTCCAATTGTCCCATTTTATGTGACACCCTTTCCTTTTTGGTCCGTCCCAAAAAGAATGTCACTTTACTTTAATTGGAAACAATTTAACTATAAAATTTTCTTTTTACCCTTAATGAAATGATTCTCAACCACACAAATATCTCAGAATGATTTTAGACCACAAGTTTCAGAAGTCTTACTTTTTTCCTTAAACACAGTCCAAGTCAAAGGGTGCCACATAAAATAGGACGGAGGGAGTAGTAGGTTATTAGGATTAGTCGTGTCTTTATATATTGTATTGTTGTTTTCCATCATATATTTGTTACTTTTACTGTATTTATATATTATCATGTGCTTTCATATCTAGTATCTTCTGCTTTTTGGGCTTGATATTTTTGAGACGAGGGTCTTCCAGAAACAACCTATATCTCTATGAGGTAGTGGTAAAGTTTGCGTACATTTTACCCTCCCCAGACCCCGCTTGTGGGATCCACTAGGTATGTTGTTGTTGTAGCGATCCAAATTATACCTTTTATTTTCTTAATATCGAAATTTAAAAGTGATGATAACAATAGTGAAATGTTGCTCTATTATACATTTTATAAGAAAAACGTACATGCTTCATTTTTATATTTTTTAAATAGTTGATATTATTATTAATGAGTTAAGAACATGCTTGAGGAAATTGGGTACATAACAAAATGTGACTAAGATCCAACTTTAAAGCTATAACATTTTTATTCTGTTGGTCTCTAAAAGAATGATAATGGCACAGCATGAACAAAGCACTGAAGCCTTCTATCACGTATAAATAATGCACAAAAATAGGACAATGACCATTTCATTTTATAGTACCAGTGTTAAAAGAGAGTGAGACAAAAATGACCACAATGCCATAAAATGGATTTTACGATTTCAAGCAGTCATGTTGACCTTCAGCTGCTAACTCTCTTTTGTATATAAGTATTAAATTCTGATGCATAGTTATGGCATTCTTATATTTCTACTTATGTCACTTCAGTCAGTAATATGAGTGTGAATGATTCTTCTCTATCTCTCCTTTTGTCATTGTTTTCTCTCCATCTGTAGCAGGTCATGATCAAGGAACTGAGAACACTATATAACGAGAGCAGATCTAACAGTTGCATTGAGCATGCCAAAGGAATTATGGAGGAGGAAAAGGCTCCAGAAAATCTCTCGAAAAAGATATCTAATATCTCATTGAATGGAACTGATAAGAAGGTATGATTTGGCCTTCCATGTCTGTTAATTGCTTTTGCTATCATTCCAACTAGTTAATTTTCTTGTGTTAACCTTTTCTTTGATGTTCGTGGTGCATATGGAACCACATATTCCTGTATGAAACTACGAAAGAAACCCATGGAGATTTTGTGTTGTTGAACTACTTCCGACCAACTACTTCTATGACCTTTCCTGATAGGGTTTGATGACATTGAAGGAAAAAAAATTTGGATTTCTTTTGAAGAATAATTATTGTCTGCTGAAGTATGTGACTTGTGAGAGTTGAAAAAAAAGTTTGAATTCTTGGTATTTCAAAAAATCTTGTTAACATTAGATGAGCCTCTCGCTTATCTTAGTAGAAGTATTAATTGTTTTCTCCATCTCGTTTGTCTCGCGCACAACCTTGCCGATATGCGCGCCTGTCTCGCGCATGAGTCTGCCGGCCTGCGCGCCTGTCTCGCGCATGCATCTGCCTGTGCGCCTGCTCGCGCACATGCTAACACTCAGGTGCCTTCTGTTGACCATCGCCCATGTGCCTGCACGCACATGCCTGGCCGGTTGCTATGCGCCTTGCCTGTGTGCCTGCTCGCACACATTGCCTGCGCTTGTCCTCGCACATGCCAACACTCATGTGCCTTATGTTGGCCATCGCCCATATGCCTGCACGCACATGCCTGGCCGGCTGCCTACGCCTACTCGCGTATGCCGCCTAGGCGCCCAGCTGCGCCTATGTCTGAAACTGAGGGTCTTACAAACCACCCCCACCAGTTGAACTCGATGTCCTCATCGAGGCTGATTTGAGATAGGCCTCCAATTGCTTATCAAACTGCCATTGGTCCTTAGTCTTTTCCCACGTAGCATCCGCTTCATGCCTACATAGAGAGCACTAAAATCACGAGTAGGTGAGACAGTGTTGTGCGAGGCCTAAGCAAGTGAGTCTATTCCGTCCAATAGCAAGGTTGAGAGTGTTCATCCTTGTAACCTCTTGTGTGAGGATCCTTTTTGTATTATTGAGGAGAATAATAAAAAGGTTGGGTGTTTACCCGTACACTGTTGTTCCTTGTTGTTTGTTCGTTTGTTGTTTGAGTTTTCCAAACTGTTTGCTTGACAATTCTAAGTGTCAAGAAGTGGGTGTTGAGGCTGAAGTTAACGAGTAGGTTGACTGCCGCACGGTGAGTGGTTGTATTCCGCCGAGTAAAAAGTTGTACTCGAAAATCACCCCCGTGACAACTGCCGAGGATACTACATGTTGTATTCATGATTCCTCAAATTGATAGGCATATTGTGAAATGAAACTGTAAATTCCATTGTATTTCAAGTGTTTGTGCTGGAAAGGGTTTCAACTCAATGAAGTGATAATGCAGTTAGGGGTCGTTTGATAGAGGGTATAAGAAGAAATAATCCATGCATTAGAGTAGTACCTTGTTTGGTACAATTTTTCAACCTTTGTCATTAGTTATACACTATTGTATATTGAGGTGTGTATTGCTATTACATAGAAATCCATGGTATTAGTAATGCCAGGGTGTTCTAATGCACGAATTAGCAATGGTTACAGACCCAATTGCTCGTCAAAACTTTTTTTTTATATCTTTTCCACCATATTTGTTGAGGGTATATTGGTAAATAAATACTTGTCTTCTAAAAAAATTTATGCAATGTATGCCAAAACCAAACAATACATAGGAAATAATCTTTGCATATCTTCATCAATAAAAAGAAAAAAGAAATAATCTCTGCACAATCAATTTAAGTATAACTAATACAAGCATTACTAATGTAAGCATTAGTAATACATTCTATTTGGTATTATTCTGATACACCTCCCAAACAACCCCTTAGGGAATTACATGTTACGAATTCTAAAATAAACAGAAGTTAGGGAATTTCTTCTGGTGTTATAATTCTGTTTGCGTCCCCCAAAAAGTTAAAACATAGACACGTAAGAATGGTGTTTCTTCATGATAATGAGCCCTTCAGCGCTGTGTTTGACATTCTCCCTCCCCCCCCCCCTGTAGAAGTTTAAGTTTTACATTTCATTTTTAGGTTTTTATCCATTTAGTACTATGTAGGTGCTCCCAGCTGTTGGATGTATTTTCTTGGAAGTTACATATAAACTAGCACAACCTTTCCCATTCTCTTCTAGTTTTAGTTTGGTACACATAACCTTTATAAAAAAAGTTTTGTTACACATTAGGGTAACCTGAATGTTTGAAGCACCAAGTATGACAAATAGTTCTGCGTTGGTAAATTTTTATATATTCGATGGTGCTATAAGCTTAAAGTTTTCTTGCTACTTCTCTTTCATTAATTCCATGACAGTTGATTGCATATCTGTTCTGTATTCCAAGAACTGGGTCCTTTATCATTTCTTCCTTTCTTAGTTTGTGTAGTTTCTGCTTCCATTTCTTTGTGTTCTTCTGATTCCCTGATGTTTTATACTTCTTTTAGATGGAGAAACTTCTCATGGAAAAATTGGATACGTACGAATCAGCTGTTGGTGAAGCCAACATGAAGGTTGTTCCTCGAATTGAAACTTTTCCACCTGCCTTCCAACCTGTTCCTCGTAATCCCATCGTATTGGACCTGGCTTATAACCTAATTGAGTTCCCATCACTGGATTCTCGTATGAAGAAAGATAAGAAAGGTTTCATTAGCAGGTTTTGGGGCTGAGCTGCTTTTTTTTTTTTTTTTTTTCCCTTGGTCATTGATTTTTCAGTTGCACCAGAGTTGAGACAATTTTGTCAAATTTTAAGCTTCGAAATTCTTGAACATGCCTTTGGAAAATTTTTCACACCTGAGAAGTCAGAAATTTTCATTCTATATGCACTGTGTTTTTTCTGAAATTCTAATTTTGGAAAAGATTTCAAAAGAATAATTAAGTGGGCCTTCATTTGGTTGCATCAAATGGTTTACTTGAACATACGTAATTTCTTTTAGATGTGCATTGTACTAACAAGTTGCATCACGTTGGTCCATTTCAGGAGGGGTGTGTGTGTTAAATCTATGTTCAGGCATGGGTATATGTCATCTGACAGTATAACCATGCAATCTCTATATTGATTTTGGTTACATCAGCTCGAGTTCGGAGCTAGAAGTGTTGAAAACTAAACTTGATTTGGGCTTTGGTTTTTGATATTGGACTTGCAAGTGTTGGTCCAATAAATAGTCTGGAAGGTTCTAGAGATGTGTAGAATTCTCTAGAGAAGTCTAGAAGGTTCTAGAGACGTGTGGAGTTTTCTAGAATAGTCTGGAAGATTCTAGAGACGTGTGAAGTTCTCTAGAACAGTCTGGAAGACTCCGGAATTCTCTAAAATTTCCTAGAGACTTGTAGATCTTGCAAGAAGGCCCTGGGAGCTTCTAAAAGACTCTAGGGAAGTGTAGAGAAATCTTACTTTGTAAATATCTTAGATATTTTTGTAGGAAAATTCTAGAGTAGCATTTGTAGCCGTTAGATCAAATTGATCCTAGCCATTCATTTAGGAAGGGGACTAGTATAAATACCCCCTTAGGCTTCTCATTTTCACAATCAATCAAGCAAAAAAAGTTCAAGATCAATATAATATAAGTTCTCTCCACTCTTCTCAAATCCTTTCCACCTATATAAGTAGCTCTTCTCTAATATATACCCTCTTATTTATCCAACAAAGTGGTATCAGAGCTTGGTTCGACAAGATGATGGCCAACAATGTCATCACGTTTCGTCACCTCACAAAGGATAACTATGATCGATGGAGCATCCAAATGAAGACCTTCCTAGGTGGACAAGACCTATGGGAGATTGTGGAGCAAGGTTATGAGGAGCCTAAAGAAAATGGCTCACTCACGAAGGAACAAAAGCAAGTCAAGACCAATGATCAAAAGGCTCTCTCGATTATTCAACAAAGTGTTGATGGAGTTTTTGAGAAGATTGCTTGTGCAACTACCGCCAAGAAAACATGGGAGATCTTGGAGAATTCTCATAAAAGAGTTGACAAAGTGAAAAAGGTTCGGCTACAAACTCTTCGAGGTGAGTTTGAATTATTGCGTAAAAATGATTCCAAATCAATTTTCGATTATTTTTCAAGAGTCTTGGCGGTTGTCAATCAATTGAGAAGAAATGGAGAAGTTATAAGTGATATTAGAGTCATTGAGAAAATTCTTAGATCATTAGATTCTAAATTTGACTACATTGTAGTAGCCATTGAAGAATCTAAGGTTCTAGAATCAATGATTATTGATGAACTCATGGGTTCACTACAAGCCCATGAAGAGAGGTTTAACAAGAGAAGGAAAGAGCCTTTGGAGCAAGCACTACAAGCTAAACTCTCTTTCAAAGAAGATAGTGGTGAAAGGATACATCAAAGGAGTCAACAAGGTCGTGGACAAGCCCATGCTCGAGGCTGAGGAGGACAAGCAAGAAGAGTAGGCTACAACTCATTCAACAATGAAGAAAGACGTCAAAGTTTTTCCTCAACAAGAGGTCGTGGAAGAGGTTATGCAAGTGGAAAACAAAGGTATGCCAAATCTCAAACAAGATGCTACAATTGTCAAAATTTTGATCATTATTCTTCGAAGTATGGGAAGTCAAGCAATTATGTGCAAGAAAGAGCAAACCTTGCATAAGATGATGGTGATTCTGCGGAGACCACTTTGCTACTAGCATGCAAAGGTGGAAATGATGGAAGATCGAATTTATGGTACCTTGACACCGGTGCAAGCAACCATATGTGTGGAGATAGAAGCAAGTTCGTGGAGCTAAAAGAGCCGATAAGCGGTAAAGTCACTTTTGGAGATTCTTCTAAAGTACCGGTGAAAATAAAAGGTAAGATCCTAATCCGCTTGAACAATGGAGGGCATCAATTTATCTCTAATGTGTACTATATGCCCAATATGAAGTCCAATATACTAAGTGTTGGACAACTCTTAGAGAAAGACTATGATATTCACTTGATAAATCGTAGTCTTTCTATAAGAGATCAAAATGGAGGATTAATTGCTCAAGTGCCAATATCCAACAATAGAATGTTTTTATTGAATATTCAACATGATATTCCAAGATGCTTGAAAGCTTGTTTCAATGATAACTCTTGGCTTTGGCACATGAGATACGGGCACTTAAATTTTAGAGGCTTAAAATTGTTGTCAAGTAAAGGGATGGTGAATGGATTGCCTCCAATTAATCATCCAGATCAAATATGTGAGGGATGCCTTCTAGGAAAACACTTCTGAAATAGTTTTCCATTAGAAGCTTCTAGTAGAGCAAAGAAACCTCTAGAACTTATTCACACGGATGTGTGTGGACTCATCCATCCACCATCTTTTGGTAAAAATAGATATTTTTGTTCTATTCATTGATGATTTTAGCTGAAAGACATGGGTCTATTTCCTAAAAGAGAAGTCGGAAGTCTTTGGAATGTTCAAGAAGTTCAAAGCGTTTGTGGAGAATCAAAGTGGTCTTACCATAAAGGCGATGAGATCCGATAGAGGAGGAGAATTCACTTCAAATGAATTTAAGGAGTATTGTGAGACAAATGGCATTCGTCGTCCTCTAACGCGTCCGTATTCCCCATAACAAAATGGTGTGGCGGAAAGAAAGAATCGAATGATTCTAGACATGGCTAGAAGCATGTTGAAGAGCAAGAGAATGCCTAAGGAATTTTGGGCTGAAGCCGTTGATTGTGCGGTTTATCTACTAAATCGCTCTCCCACAAGGAGTGTTCAAGATAAGACACCCATTGAAGCTTGGAATGGAAGAAAACCGGACATCTCACATCTACGAGTATTTGGAAGCGTGGCGTATACACATGTGCCGGATCAAAAGAGGTCAAAACTAGATGACAAAAGCGAGAAATTAATATTTGTGGGACATGACTCAAGCTGAAAGGGATACACGCTTTACAATCCTCAAACTCGTAAAGTCATCTCAAGTAGAGACGTGGTGTTCGATGATGAAGCAACTTGGGATTGGAATGTTCCAGAAGAAGAAAATTATAAGTTTCTTCCTTATACATATGAAGATATCTCAAGGAGTGTAGAAAACTTGGAGACTCCAGAACCTTCTATACCACCATCATCACCGACACGTGGAGGACAAGAAACACCACCTTCAGAAGGAGAGTCAAGTGGACTACAACATTGCACAAGAAGTATTGAGGAGTTGTACGAGGTAACTCAACCTATGGAGGACCTTATATTATTCTGCCTTCTAGCCGATTGTGAGCCTATAATCTATGAGGATGCGGCACAAAGCGAGAAGTGGAGACATGCCATGGATGAAGAGATTGGAGCCACCAAGAAGTACAATGCGTGGGAGCTCGCTACTCTACCAAAAGGGCACAAAGCTATTGGCGTAAAGTGGGTGTACAAGGCCAAGAAGAATTCC
>JAABOM020000049.1:9013977-9036379 GCA_011800125.2 Solanum clarkiae
CTTCTTCAAGAACTATGATTCTTCATCAAGAACTCTAAAGAGTCTAAGTCAAGATTTCAAGAATCAAGGATAATCTTCTCAATCAATGTCCTTTCAAGCTCTTTCACTTTAAAAGAATTGCAAAAATTGAGGATTTTCTCGAAGAAAGAGAAGAGAAGATCGCAATTCCCCAAACTTCAACCGACAATTTCTCTCTCAATTTTGATTGGATTTGAGCGACTGAAAAGGCTAAATTGTATATTTTTTCGAGGAGAAAACCATGGGAGTTTCAAAAACTGATTTTGTTGCTTCGTTTAAGGTTAAATCTGTAGATTTACTGCTGCATTTTTAATATATTTCGAAAACTTTAACATGTGATTTCTTCCTCAAATTACATCCATTTTTGAAATAGTTTCCACCACTGAATTCCTTATCGCTTGGAGAATGTTTTCATGACTTTGACGGTATTTTTTGGGCGATGAAATTTTTGGACCCTTTTACCCTTTTCACCCGAGTTAATTGATTTTAGTGTCGTTAGATTTATTATATAATTATGATGCTTATTTGAATAGATTTTATTGAATTGGAGTATCATAGAAAGGGAAAATCTTCGTAATTGACGTGATTCAAGACGTTATATAAGACAAATGAATTTCTTAACCTTTGTTAAGTTTATAGAATCTTGTACTTCTTGTGTGATGTGTTGAGAATGATTTATATAGGCTTGGATTGAAATATTTGGAATTGGGTAATTATCCTATGGTGATATTTTATGAGGGAGATTTATTATATGTGAATTAGTGATTATTTATTATTGATGTTGAAGTGATACTTACTTAGGATGTAAATGTGGCTAGGGTTATGATGGTATTGAGATTGATGATATTGCAACATGTGTGGCATTGAGCTACCAATTCTTGATTTTGAGACGTATGAATTTGTATGAGCATCTTGCATATATTATTTTCATGAACATAATTATTGTGCATTTACTATGTGTTTGCTTGATGATCCAAGAAAAGAAACGTAAAGCCGATGGGAAATGGTTCTGGCTAGTGAAAAAGAATGAGAAGTAAAGAGGATACTATGATTCGCTGGGTCGGGTCACACGCCGTGATGGTTACTATAAATCAATGGATCGGGTCACACGCCGTGATAGTTACTATAAATCGATGGGTCGAGTCGTGCGCCACGACAGATGCATGGACTAGGAGTCCCCCATGGGTCCCAGACTGTGTTACAGCGGGTGTATATCACTAGAATAGACATGCATCATTCTACGTGATATTGCATTACATTGCATTACATTTCACGACATTCATTTTCATCCCATAATGCTCTGGTTTGTTATGATTATATGGATTTATTATATCATTGACTTGTTTATGTCTGTATATGATTAGTTTTGGTATTGATTTAATGACACTTGATGAATTATCGAGAACTTGATAAATTGTAGAATTTTTCTCTATGACTTGAAAGGGGGATAAATGAGAATTATACTATTATAGGCTTTGATCATATAATTTTTGAATGGTGTAATTGTGAAGGTTATGAGTTAGGTTGTAGTTGTGGGGGATTTGGTGGGAGTGCTGAGGGGTGCCGATATTCTATACTACTTAACTTTGTGTTTATTAGTTCACTAGCTGAGTACCGTGTCTTTGGTACTCACCCCCCTTTGCTACAACAGTTTTGTAGGTTGCGAGCTCAGATTATCATGATACTCTCTACTGTTCCTTGTACGAGGCTTCCTGTGGAGATTGCAAGAAGTAGATGTTTGCCATTCAAGCTGACTTCTTACTCCTATTTATGATTTTGTTCTATTCTAGCGACAATGTCATTTGATACTTGTGTTTTCTTTCGAATCTATTGTAATATATTAGAAGCTTGTGCACGTGACAACCAGGTTTTAGGGGATTTTCATTAAGTTGACTTATTATCCGTAATTGAACTTTCATTTTTATTATAACTCTACCTTTTTAATATTATAGTCGGATTGTAGGATGACTTGTCTTGGTGGGATAAGACGAGTGCCATCACGCCCATTTTCGGGTCGTGACAAGAACTCTATCACTTCACTATCCATCAAAACATCATACCTTCAACTCAACCTTAGAGTACTATCAACATGAACCTATTTGGGAGTTTCTATAACCGACGACCACCCGGTGATGATACAACGAATAGATGTCGTTGCCACATCCATTTTGTACCTTACCTGGGTAAAGAATGATTCTATTGGTGATCTCAAAAGAAGTCTATCAAGCCCTCTGCGGGGCAAAAGAAACATCCTCTTTCATAGTTCAATCCTCTCCTACGCTGGCCACATAGTTAATGAGTACGAGCGGGACTCACTCTTACTCATTTCGGTGCTAATACTCCTCTCAGGACTCAATATGCTCATAAGTCTTTCAATACATCAAGCATTTCCTTCACTCATCCCCTACGGGCAAGAACCTTCACCTCATCTCATCATCTATCAACTCAAAGAGTAGGATTATTCCTTCAAGCTAAGGTTCAACTCCATGTAAACTCTAAGAACCTTATTTCCATCTATTTCAGTCATCAATACTCTCATCTCAAGACTCAGACTCCAACACTTAGCACATACAGACAATCAAGGCTCTGGTCATTACCCCTAAGTTCGTTCTTGAAGTCTTTAACAAATCCATGTAGGGTAAATACATAATCACATAATAATGCATGTAAACAGTAAATTTAAGTCACGATGATCACCAATTTAAGATACTTTGTATAAATTAAAGATAAGTTTCAAGATAACTTTCAAGAATTATAATTCAAGACTTCTCAATCATCAACTATCATCCTATTACATGTATGGGGCACATTAGCCTTTACATACCTGGGATGAAGATTGTTCAAATCTTCAAGGAAATCTTGACTAGGATTAGAAACCCTCAACCCTCCCTTCTTTTCCTCTCTCAGAAAGTTCGTTTAGCTTTAGAAAAATATGAGGTTTGAACCCTCAATCGCTAATAAACGAACTCTGAACACATTTTAATACTTAAAATGGGTTAAAAATACCCAAAATACCCTTCTTGCAATTAAAAGAAAAACTTCAAAAACTGATGTACTGGTCCGCGGCGTGGCAGGGGAGTGGATCAGTACATTTTCACATTTTTCAGAATTTCGATTCCCGTTGAAATTATTAAAAATTTAACAAGTTATTCTCTGTGCCCCCTTGCATCGTGTAAGGGGCACGGACAGACATTGTTTTTGCAATAATTAGCGAAATTATTTTTCACTCCGGTTGCTCTTAAATTGGGTTGAGACTATTTTCTGATTCAATTTTTCGTGCTGATCACAAATCTAGTCTTGGATTTCCTATCAGAGCTTTGGAAGCACACAATTACGTTTCAGGGCCATTTCGATAATTTCATGGGGCATTGCATAATCTCCCCCTTTGTATTATTCTCCCTCGAATGATGAGTAAGGATAGAACAATAACACAAGCAACATCAAAACTCACCTCATTCCTCACTTGGGAACTCTCGAACTCTCAACTATCCATCACTTATCTATCTCTGTTTTAGACTAGGAATAGAATCAGATTAATGCATCAACTCAATGAAAAGAGACATTCAATAACGTTAAGGATAAGGACATTTACCTTCAATATCATCATTTGGCATGAATAGGTGCGGATATTTGAGTTTCATCGCTTCCTCAGCTTCCCATGTAGCTTCCTCAATGAATTGGTTCCTCCATAGGACTTTAATAGAGTCTATCTCTTTATTCCTCAGCTTACAAACTTATCTATCAAGGATCTAGACTAGAATTTCTTCATAAGATAAACTATCCTTCACTCTCGTACTTTCAATAGGAATTGCTAAGGCAGGATCTCCCAGGCACTTCTTTACAACTGACACATGGAATACCGGGTGAACTCTATCTAGCTCGGAAGGCAAGTATATCTCATAAAAAACCTTCCCAACCCTTATATAACAAGGACTCAACTTCGCCTTCTTACCAAACCTCATGACACCTTTATGGGTGACACCTTTAAGTATACCCAATCATCCACCTCAAACTGCAAGTCTCTTCTCCTCACGTCTGTGTAAGACTTTTGACAACTCTGTGCCATCTTAACCTCTCTCTAATGACTTTCACCTTCTCCATATACAGGTGGACAAGATCTGGTCCGATCAATTCAGCTTCACCAACCTCAAACTAGCCAATCAATGATCTAAATCTCCTTCCGTATAAGTCCTCATAAGGGGCCATCTGAATGCTGGTGTGGTAGCTATTGTTGTACGCAAACTCAATCAATGGTAGATGGTCGTCCTAATTACCTTTGAAGTCGATAACACACTCTCAACATGCTCTCCAAGGTCTGAATAATGAGCTCTTCCTGTCCATCTTTCTGAGGGTGAAAAGTTGTGCTCAAGTTCACTTTCGTACCCAAACCCCTCTGGAAGGATCTCCAAAATTGAGAGGTTAATTGAGTTGCTTTGTCCGAGATAATGGATAAGGGAACCCCATGCAACCTCAAAGTCTCCCGAATATATAGTTGGGCATACTCCTCAGCCATATTAGTTGTCTTAATTGCCAAAAAGTGGGCTGATTTAGTCATCCTGTCCACGGTCACCCATATCGAATCATGCTGCTTTCTGGATCTTGGTAAGCCGGTAATAAAATCAATGTTGATCATCTCTCATTTCCACTCAGGAATTCCAAAGTTCTAAGCTAACCTACTTGGTCTCTGATGTTCAACCTTAACCTATTGACAATTGGGGCACTTGGAGACAAACTCAGCAATGTCTTTTTCATCTCATTCCACCAATAGACTCCTCTCAAGTCGTGGTACATCTTAGTGGAACCGAGGTGAATAGAATATCTAGAACTATGAGCTTTGGCCATAATTCTGTCTCGAACACCATCAACATCGGGCACACACAATCTACCCTGGTATCTCAACACCCCATCTCCCTCTTTGGAGAAACCATCACCTTCTGCTTGTGAACCGCTTTTTTCAATTGGAATAGGACAAGGTATTGGTCTCGCTTTTCCTTCACTTCTAACACTTAGGATGAAGCAAAACCATTCTGGACATTGATCTCGCCTTCGTTATTCTCCTCAAGTTGCACTCCTAGTCGAGCCAATCTATGAACTTCTTTCGCTAGTTCTCTCTTTCCTTCCTCCACATAGGTAGTGCTACCTACAGACACCCTACGAAGAGCATCAACAACAATGTTAGCTTTACTTGGGTGGTAGAGAATGCTCATGTCATAATCCTTGAGCAACTCCAACCATCTCTTTTGCCACAGGTTGAGGTCTTCCTGGCTAAACATGTACTGCAAGATCTTGTGGTCAGTGAACACATACGCATGCACTTCATACAAATAGTGATGCCAAATCTTGAGTGCGAATACACTACTGCCAACCCGAGATCATGAGTCAAATAATTCCTCTTATGGATCTTAAGCTGTCTGGAATCATAAGCTATCACCTTCCCTCTCTGCATAAGTACACAACCTAATCCCACTCGAAATGTATCATAATATATCACGAAGTCCCCCATCCCATCTAGCAAGGTCAACGCTGGTGCTATAGTCAATCTAGTCTTCAATTCCTGAAAACTCTTTTCACATGCCTCAGACCACTGAAACTCAACCTTCTTCTGTGTTAGCTTAGTCAATGGAGTTGACAGAGAAGAGAAATCTTCAACAAATCTGCAATAGTAGCTTGCTAAACCCAAGAAGCTTCTTATTTCTATTGGAGAAGTTGGTCTTGGCTAGTTCTTAACTGCTTCAATTTTCTGAGTATCCACCCAAATACCATCTCCTGAAACAACATGGCCTAAAAAAGCCGCGAACTTGAGCCAAAACTCACACTTTGAGTATTTCACATAAAACTCATGATCTTTGGGTATTTGCAAAACCACTCTAAGGTGATTATCATGCTCCTCCTCATCTTTAGAATATACCAAAATATCATCGATGAACACAATCACGAACATATCAAGGTATGGTCCCCTTTTCATCAAATCCATGAAAGTTGCATGTGCATTTGTCAATCCAAAAGACATGACCATGAACTCAAAATGGCCATACCTTGTCCTAAAGGCTGTCTTTGGGATATCACTTTCCTTCACATTCAACTGATGGTAACCCGATCTGAGGTCTATCTTGGAGAAATAAGTAGCATCCTTAAGTTGTTCAAATAGATCATCTATCCTGGGTAGGGGATATTTATTCTTTATAGTGACCTTGTTTAGTTGTTAGTAGTCAATACATATTCTGGGGGACACATCTTTCTTATGCACGAATAGGACAGGAGGACCTATAGTGAGACACTAGGCCTTATGAAACCTTTCTCTAGTAAGTCTTTCAACTGTGCTTTCAATTCTTTCAACACTGCGAGGGCCATTCTATAAGGTGGAATTGAAATGGGTTTGGTCTCGGAGAGAACATCAATCCCAAAGTCAATCTCCCTATCAGGAGAGACTCCAGGAAGATCGTCAGGAAACACCTCAGGAAACTCATTTACAATTGGGACTGACTCAAGAGTAGCAGATTCAACATCATCAGAGTTAACTCACACAAGGTGGTAAATGCAACCTTTGGAGATTAACTTTCTAGCTCTAAGATAAGAGATGGAATTTCGCTTAGGGGTAATAGAACTCCCTTTCTACTTTAAGACAGGTTCATTAGGAAATTGAAAATTAATAATCTAGGTTCTATAGTCAACAGAAGCATAACAGGCGTAAAGCCAATCCATGCCCATTATTACATCGAAATCAACCATCTCCAACTCTATCAAGTCAGCTAAGATGTCTCTATGATAAGTAGATACTACACAATCCCTGTAAACTCTCCCAGCTAAGATAGACTCACTGATAGGAGTAGAAATAGCAAAAGGTTCAAGAAAACACTCTGGAAGGAACCCAAAGTTAATAGCCACATAAAGGGTCACAAAAGACAAGGTGGCACCCGGATCAAGTAACGCATAACAATAAAAGGTAAAGACTCAAATCATACCCATGATGACATCTGGTGCAGCCTGCTGATTCTGACAATTACCTATAGCATAAAGGCAGTTCATCTAGCCTCTTGTACTAGTAGTAGTACCCCTCTGTTAGTTGCCTATTGGGGTGCCACGGAAGATTGAGCTCTACTGCTCCCTTCACCTCGCCTCCTCTTTGAACACTCAAAACTGAAGTGACTAGCCTGTCCACATGAATAACAAACATCCTTCCCCACACGAGACTCACCTAGATGAAGCTTACCACACTTGCCATAAGGTGGCTTTCCCCTCGTGCCTTGGCCTTGGGTCACACTGGCCTGAGATAGAACACCCGGAGCCTTGAAATTCTGATAACCATGAGATTTTTTATCATACCTGTTTGGCTACATGGATGCACTTGCTACAAAAGGTACAAGATGGGATGATCTCCTCTAAAAGTAGGACTTGTCACCCTTGTTCTGTCTCTGCGGGCTAGGATCATGTCCCACTGACTTTGCCTTTCTGTTCATCTGCTCTTCTATATCTTTCTTCTTGTCCTCCTTTGTCTACTGAGGATACACCATAATTTTAGATATGTCCATGGCCGGAATCAGCAAAGCATCCTTACACTCTTTCTGCACATGTTGCCCAGACCAGACATAAATTTCCTCATCCTCGCCCTCATGTCTTGCACTATCTCTGGAGCATACTTGGATAGCTTAATAAACTTAAGGCTATACTCTTTCATTGTCATCCCTCCCTGCTTTAGATTCACGAACTCATCCACCTTCGTCTCCCTCAACTCTTGAGGAGAAGTGGTCAATGAAGGTGGTCTCAAACTCCTCCCATACTGCATGCTTTGCATTCTCACCTCTACTCTCCTCCCACTGATTGTACCACATATTAGCAGCATCCTTCAGTTGGTAGGAGGCAAGCTCAACTCCCTCAATCTCATCAACAAACATCGCCTTCAGAACCTTATACATCTCATCAATGAAGTTCTGTAGGTCCTCTTTTACTTTCGATCCCGTATACACTGGCAGGTTCATCCTTAAGAAGTCTCTAAGTCTGGTGGCAGTTGAGGGCTCTTGTCAGCTAGAGTTAGGAGCTCGAGGACATTGGTTATTACACTGGGAGGCCCCCCCACCAACTGAGTTAGCATGGTGATGGCTCTCCTAAACTCTGCCACGGTAGTGAGAGCTAGCTGGGGCTGAGCAGGGGGCGCCTATGAGACCTCAACAGTCCTAGCAGGCCATCCCCGTTGCTTAGTCTCTGGCTGAATCGGGACCTCTAGTTGGGCATTCTTAATAGCTGGGGCTGGGGTATCTCTCTGAGCGGCTGTTATCTTGGCATTTTCTGTAAACACATAACGCACGAGGTAAAATGTGCTTTCCATAAGATTAAACTCTATCGCATGAATCCTGTTCATGGAAGAAGGGTAATACTTCCTAATTTCCTATAGCCTCCTACTTATAAAGTGTGGTGCACAACACACCTATAAATAATACTCTACTACACATGGCTTCATAGACTCCCAAGGATAATCGAACTCTGTGCTTTGGGACTAAGTTTGTCTATGCGTAACTGGCACTCAGAGATTATTATTAGTCGCCAAGCGAATCACCTAGTCTTATTGCATTAGTTCAATCAATTCAATAACGGAAGAACATGGAGAAATAATTAACTATCAGTAGGCTATTAACTCAATCTATCACAAGGAGTACGAAATAAAAGAGCAATCCAATAATAATAATAAAATGGCGAAAGCAATCCTAACATTAACTATCAGTTATCCATGTCTATGAAGCCTCTATAGCTAACCTCTAAGAAGGTATCATGGCTATCATAATCAAGGAAAATAACTCGTAATAAGAGAAAGGATAAATATGTCCTCCGAAAGAAAGGGAGGACTCACTAAGTCTCTGTCTGGGGATCTGCGAATCTCAATGATTAGCCTGCTGAAGTCCTCTATCTACAAAATATGCATCATAAAATGATGCAGTACCAAAAGGACGTTAGTACATGGAATATACTGTATGTAAAATTGGCTAAAGTAAGCAATAAACAATGAAAATCAGCTCACAAATCGCTTATCCTCAACTCAGAGTAAGGAATAGAACTCTATCACTTCACTATCCATCAGGACATCATACCTTCACCTCAACCTCAAAGTACTATCAACATGAACCCATCTGGGTGATTCTATAACCGACAACTACTACCTATGGGCTGACGATGATACAACGAAGAGATGTCATTGCCACATTAATTTTTTACCTTACCGAGGTAAAGAACAAGTCTATCGGGGATCCCAAAAGAAGTCTATCAAGCCCTTTGTAGGGCAAAGGAAACATATGCTTTCACAGTCTAATACTTTCCTATGCTGGACACGTAGTTAATGAGTGTGAGTGAGACTCACTCTTACCCATTTCAGTGCTAATACTCCTCCCAAGACTCAATATGCTCATAAGTCTTTCAATACATCAAAAATTTCCATCACTCAGCCTATACAGGCAAGAAAACACACACCTCATCTCATCATCTATCAACTCAAAGAGTAAGATTATTCCTTCAAGCTAAGGTTCAACTCCATGTAAGCTCTAAGAACCCTATTTCCATCTATTTCAGTCATCAATACTCTCATCTCAAGACTCAGACTCCAACAATCAGCACATTCAGGCAATCAAGGCTCCAGTCATTACCCTAAGTTCGTTCTTGAAGTCTTTAACAGAGAATCCATGTAGGGTAAATATATAATCACATAATAATGCATGTAAACAGTAAATTTAAGGCAAAATGATCATCCATTTAAGATAATTTGTATAAATTAAAGATAAGTTTCAAGATAACTTTCAAGAATTACAATTCAAGACTTCTCAATCATTAACTATCGTCCTATTACATGTATGAGGCACATGGAAGAACAATTCCATGCTCTGGGTAGCCTTTACATACCTGGAATGAAGATTGTTCGAATCTTCAAGGAAATCTTGACTTCGAGTAGAAACCCTCAACCCTCCCTTCTTCTCATCTTTTAGAAAGTACGTTCAGCTTAAGAAAAATATGGCTTTTGAACCCTCAATGACTAATAAACGAACTCCAAAACAAGTTTTAAGACTTAAAAATTAGTTGAAAATATCCAAAATGCCCTTCCCATAATTAGAGGAAAAACTTCAAAAACTGATGTGCTGGTTCGCGACGCACCAGGGGCGCGGACCAGTACATTTTCACCATTTTTCAAAATTTCAATTCCCGTCAAAAATTTTTAAAAATTAACAAGTGCATCTCTGTGCCCCCTCCGCGTCGGGCCTGGGCGTGGACAAACACTGTTTATGCAATAATTAGAAAAATTTATTTTTCGCTCCGGTTGCTCTTAAATCGGGTTAAGATCATTTTCTGTCTCGATTTTCTACGCTGATCACAAATTCGGTCTCAAATTTCCATTGGAGATTCGGAAGTCACATTGTGCGCACGATTACGTTTCAGGGGCATTTTGATAATTTCATGGGGTATTACAAGGTGCACCATTAAGGTTCAGAGTTCTTGAGTTCTAGATATTTGGTGAGCCCTCCTTGTTATCTGCAGGAGCCTATCTTTATTTATCGATTACTTTATTTTCCTTTGATTGGGCAGCCATGGCTTGTCATGGTACCATCTAGACGTTTAGAGTAGATGCTTCATAAATCTAGAGTGGAGTTTTATCGAGTATTTCATGTTCAGACTTAACTTATTTTAAAAAACTATTTATGGCATCTCTATCTTTTCTTTAATTGTTTTTACATGAGTATTCTTCCGCTGCTGAGTAGATGTGACGATGAGGCCAAGTGTTTCGCTCGGGGACTAGCAATAGTCTTTGAGTGCCGAATACGTCTAGGGTTCCCTCTCGGGGCATGAAAAACTTGGTATCAAAGCATATAGTTCAAGTGACCTAAAGAGTCTATGAAGCTGTATCTAGTAGAGTCTTGTTTGTGGGTATGTTGTGCACCACACTTCATAAGCAGGAAGCTATAGGACATTAGGAATGGTCACACTTCTTTGGAGTTCTAAGTCGTGCGATAGAGTTTAACTCTATCAAATTCTTGTCTAATTCGTGCATTGCATTTGTAGATCATGCCTCCTAAGTGTACAATAACCAAACGAGATGCCCAAGCCCCAAAAACTGAGAATCCTCCATCGAAGGTCCCTACCCAAATAGGGAAGAAGAGACGGGGTCGACCTGCCTGAGTTGTTGAGGCTCCACAAGCAGCTCCTGCTCAGCCAGCCTCCACTTCTGAGGCTGACTTTAGAGGAGCCATTACGATGCTCACCCAGCTTGGGCCTCCTATAGTAGCAGCCGAGGTCTCCAAGCCCCTAGCTCTAGTTCTCAAGAGCCCATGGCTGCTACAAGGCTCAAAGATTACTCGAGGATGAGCCTTCCAGTTTACATGGGGTCCAAGGTTGAGGAGGAGCCACAAAACTTTATCGACGAGATGTGCAAGGTCTTGAGAGCTATGCATGTGACTAAGGTTGAGGGAGTCGAGCTTGCCTCCTATCAGCTTAAGGATATGACGTACGTCTGGTATAACTGATGGGAAGATGGGTGAGCATGTTGAACCTGCTGAGTGGAATGAGTTTGAGAGTGCTTCCTTGACCACTTCTTTCCCAAAGAGTTGAGAGAGGCAAAGATTGAAGAGTTCGTGAACTTGAAGCAAGAGGGAATGACCGTCAAAGAGTATAGCCTGAAGTTTATTATTTTTTTCCAGGTATCCTTCAGAGATGGTCCAGGACATGAGTACAATGGTGAGAAAATTAGTGTTTTGGTTGGGTAAGCATATGAAAAAGGAGTGCAAGTTAGCATTACTGATTCCAGACATGGACATTTCTAGAATAATGGTTTATCCCCAGCAAATTGAGGAGGACAAGAAGAAAGACAGAGAAGAGCACGTGATTTAGAAAGCCAAGCCAACTGGGCACGAGCCTAGCTAGCCCAAGAAGGATAAGGGAGATAGATCTTACTTTCAGAAGAAACATTCGGGGTATGCACCATCATCTGCCAGTGCACCAAATCTAAACATCTAGTATGATCAAAAGTCTCAAGGTCAGTCGAACTTTAGACATAGGGTTTGCAGGCCATTGTGATCCTTGGCTCGAAAGGGAAGCCACCTTGTGGAAAGTATGGTAGGATGCATTTGGGGGAGTGCAAGGAGGGAGGAAATGCTTGCTACAAGTATGGCTAGATAGGTCACTTCCTGAAAGAATGTCCACTTTGGGGTAACAGGGCACAATCTTCTACTAATATGCCACCACCCAGGGGTAACAAAAAAGGTACCACACTAGGTACGAGCGGAGGAACGAATCGTGTTTATGTAATAGGGAACAAACAAGACCAAAAGGTTGCACTAGATGTCGTGACGGGTATGCCTCAAGTCTTTACCTTCGATTGTTATGCTTTGCTTGATCCAGGGGCGATAGTGTCCTTTGTGACACCTTATGTGGTTAGAAAATTTAAGGTTTCACCTGAGTGTTTACTTGAGCCTTTCCTTATTTCTACTTCTGTTGGTAAGTCTATCATAGCCAAGAGAGTGTATAGGGATTGTGTAGTGTCTATCTACCATAGGGATATTCTTACTGATTTGGTTGAGTTAGAGATAATTGACTTTGATGTAATCCTTTGTATGGACTGGCTTCATGCCTACTACACCTCTGTTGACTATAGAACCCGAACTATCAGATTTTAGTTTCCAAATAAGCCTATTATAGAATGGTGGAGAAATTCTATTGCGCCTAACGACAAGTTTATTTCTTACCTTAGAGCTAGAAAGTTAACCTTTAAAGGGTACATTTACCATCTCGTGCGAGTCTAGTTTGATGATGTTAAGCATCCTACTCTTGAATCAGTCCCGATTGTGAGTGAGTTTCTAGAAGTGTTTCCTGAGGATCTACCTTGGGTCCCTCCAGATAGGGAGATCGACTTCAGGATTGATATTCTCCTCGATACCTAACCTATCTCAATTCCACCTTATAGGATAGCCCTCACTGAGTTGAAAGAGTTTAAGGAGCAATTGAGGGATTTGTCAGAGAAGGGTTTTATCGGGCCGACTATTTCTTCTTGGTGTGCTCCCATCCTATTCGTGCGAAATAAATAAAGGTCTCTCAAAATGTGCATAGATTATAGACAACCGAACAAGATCACAATCAAGAATAAATATCCTCTCCTAAGGATAGATGATTTGTTTGACCAACTTTAGGGTGCCTCTTGTTTCTCAAAGATAGATCTTATATCTGGCTACCATCATTTGAAAGTAAGGGAATGTAACATTCCAAAGACAGCCTTTAGGACTAGGTATGGCCACTTTGAGTTCTTGGTCATGTTCTCTAGGTTAATGAATGCACTTGCAGCCTTCATGGAACTGATGAATAGATTGTTCAAACCTTACCTTGACATGTTTGTAATTGTATTCATCGATGACATATTGGTGGATTCAAAAGAAGAGGAAAAGCAGGCCAATCACCTCAAAGTTGTCCTCCAAACTCTTAAGGACCATGAGTTGTATGCGAAGTTCTCAAAATATGAGTTTTGGCTCAAGCTAGTGGCTTTTCTAGGCCATGTTGTTTCGGGTGATGGTATTCTAGTGGATGCTCAGAAGATAGAAGTGGTTAAGAACTGGCTCAGACCAACCTCTCCAACCGATATAAGAAGTTTCTTAGGGTTGGCAGGCTACTACCGCAGGTTTATTGACGGGTTTTGTTCACTATCCACACTGTTGACCAAATTGACTCAGAAAAAGGTCAAGTTTTAGTGGTTTGAGAAATGTGATAACAGCTTCCAAGAGTTGAAGATTAGGTTGACTACTGCACCTATTTTTGACCTTGCCTGATAGGAAGGAAGACTTTGTAATATATTGTAATGCGTCAAGCGTTGGGTTGGCTGTGTTGATACAGCGAGGGAAGGTGATAGCCTATGCTTCCAAGTTCATGAGAGGAACTATCTAACCCATGATCTTGAGTTGGCAGCGGTGGTGTTTGCAGTTAAAATTTAGCGCCAATACTTGTATAGAGTGCATGTGGATATGTTCACTGACCACAAGAGTTTGTAGTATGTCTTCAGTCAGAGAGAGCTCAACTTGCGGTAGAGGAGATAGTTGGAGTTGCTCAAGGATTATAACATGAGCCTTCTCTATACCCAGGTAAATCTAACATTGTTGATGACGCTCTTAGCAGGTTGTCAATAGGTAGTATTGCCCATGTGGAGGAAGAAAAGAAAGAGTTAGTGAAGGAAGTGCACAGATTAGCTTAATTGGGAGTTCAATTTGAGGAGAATGATGAAGGAGGAGTCATGTCCAGCATGGGTTTGCATCATTCCTAGTGGTAGAGATGAAAGAGAACTAAGATTGAGATCTTGTCATACTCCGATTGAAGGAGGCTATCCATAAACGAAAAGTGATGATCTTCTCCAAAGGGGGAGATGGGGTGTTAAGGTACCATAGTCGGTTATGTGTTCCTGATGTTGATGGTGTTCGAGAGAGAATCATGATTGAAGCCCATAGCTTTAAGTATTCCATTTATCCTGGCTCTACCAAGATGTACCACGACTTGAAGAAAATCTATTGATGGAGTGGAATGAAGAGGGAAATCTATTGGTGGAGTTCCATTGTCCATTATCTCGGACAAAGGAACTCAATTCACCTCCCAGTTTTGGAGATCTTTCCAGAAGGGATTGGGTACAAAGTTAAATTTGAGTACAACCTTTCATCCACAGATAGATGGCCAGGCATAACGCACCATTAAAATGTTAGAAGGTGTTGAGAGTTTCTGTCCTTGACTTCAAGG
The DNA here is from genome assembly GCA_011800125.2 of Solanum clarkiae. Lineage (NCBI taxonomy): Eukaryota > Viridiplantae > Streptophyta > Magnoliopsida > Solanales > Solanaceae > Solanum > Solanum clarkiae. The sequence continues at coordinate 9,028,732 of JAABOM020000049.1, forward strand.
GGAATTAGAATGACCATCTGCCATCGATTGAATTTGCGTATAACAATAATTATCATGCAAGTATCCAAATGGCCCCCTATGAGGCCTTGTATGAGAGAGGATGTAGATCACCAATTAAGTAGTTCGAGGTCGGAGAAGCAGAGTTGATTGGACCTGATCTTGTCCACCAACCAATGGAGAAGGTTAAGGTCATTAAAGAGAGGTTGAAAGCTACATAGAGCCGCCAAAAGTCTTAGACTGACGTGAGGAGAAGAGACTTAGAATTTGAGGTAAATGACTAGGTGTACTTGAAGGTGTCACCTATGAAGGGTGTCATGAGGTTTGGAAAGAAGGGAAAATTGAGTCCTCTCTGTATTGGCCCTTACCAAATAGTGAGAAGAATTGGGAAGGTTGTGTATGAGTTAGAGTTGCCTTCCGAGTTAAACGCAATCCATCCCGTATTTCATATCTCGATGTTAAAGAAGTTCTTGGGAGATCCTACCTTGGTGATCCCCATTTAGAACATTGGAGTAAAGGATAGCTTGTCCTATGAGGAGATTCCAGTCCAAATCCTTGATCGTCAGGTTCGCAAGTTGAGAACCAAGGAGATCACCTCAGTTAAAGTCCTATGAAGAAATCAATTTGTTGAGGAAGCCACTTGGGAAGCTGAGAAGGATATAAGAGCTAAATACCTACATCTATTCATGCCCACTAAGGAGAATGTTGAAGGTAGTGTTCATATCTTTGACTTTATCGATGCTTTTATTCTTAAGTTGATGTGTCCATCCTTGAGTCTAAGTAGAGTTTATCGAGGTCGATGAGGAGTCAAAAGAGTTTGAGTTGTCAAGTGAGTAATGAGATAGATATTGAGTCTATTCGTGCATTTTACCCACCTCTACTCATCATTCAAGGATGAAGGATCCCAATAGGGAGACCCCAAAAAATTACTGAAATACCCTTAATGCATTTTCCCATGCTCCATTTGAAAATTCGAGACCAAATTTGCAATCAACATGCAAAAATTGAGTGGGAAAATGGCCTCATTTGATTTTAAAGCAACCATATCGAACCATAATTTTTTGACCCGAAAACCAAAACAGCGTCGGTGCGCATGAAGGTCGCGATGCGCCCTGGTCGTGGACCAACACTTATATTTTTATTACTCCCTCTGTCCCATTTTATGTGGCTCTATTTTCTTTTTGGTCTGTCCCAAAAAGAATGTTACCTTACTTAAATTGGAAACAATTTATTTTTAAAATTTCCTTTTTACCCTTAATGAAATGATTCTCAGCCATACAAATATCTAAGAATGATTTTAGACCATAAGTTTCAAAAGTCTTTCTTTTTTCTTAAACACAGTGCCAAGTCTAAGGGTGCCACATAAAACGGGATGGAGGGAGTAATTTGTTTTTACGGGAGGGGGAAAACTCATTTGGATAAAAATATGTACAGGCGCGTCCAGACTGCAACACGGACTGGGTATTCCGTAGTGTAATTTTTTTCTTTTTCTGTAAAGGGCATTCTAGACTTTTCTAACCCCTCATAAATGTAGACCATGCTAAACTAAGTCATTTTTAATTAGAGAAGAGCTTTTAAAACATAATTATAAACCCCCCAAACACACAAACTAGGTTAGAGTTCTTGAAAAAGAAAGAGGAGAAGCGAGGGTTTCCGAGTACAAGGTCAGAGTTTTCTTCAATTCCAGGTATGTAAGGTTACCTAAAGCATTTCATTTACTTGAGTTAAAATCGTGAGTATAAATCACATGTTTTAGACCCCATGGTTCTTGAGTTCTAAATTCTTGCACATAACTGAGTTTCTTGAATATATTTGAGATAATTTACGAGTTGTGTCGCTATTGTTATGAATTATGCATGTATTTTACATGCTTGATACCCTAATCCTAACTTTAATATTTTCATTGCTTATTGATTCGACTGAAATTGGTACCCTAACTTTCGAAACTGAGTCATGTGGACTGAAGAAATACATTTTATTATTTCATATGTGCTTGTGATGAATATCTATGAGGTTTATGTGTTAATCATGGATGATTTGATGTCACATGATCATAATTCGTGAGATCTTGCATGATGTAACCTAAAATCTTGAATTGCATTGTTTTAAATTCACATTTTGAGTTATGGAGTTAATTGAGAAAGTTGATGTTGAGATGAGTTTGAGTTGATGAGCATGTTTTAGTCTTGGAAGGAGTGTTGAGCATCGAGTTGGGTGATTGAGAACCACCCCAGAACTACGTTTGCCAGCATAGAATAGCCGTGCAGTTATATCTGGCGGCTCATGTCCCAATAGATGGACATTCTCTTTGGATCCGAGAGATAGGTAGAGGTTGATGCCCTTTACCGTGGCAAGTTTAGGGCAGGCGTGGCAATGATGTCTTTTTGTTGAACATTACCAAAAACTCATAGTGATGGAGAGTTATGTCGGTAGAGAACCTTCCAAGCAACACTTGAGCCGAGCATATTATGATTTTTGAATTGAGATATATTAAACATTGAATGTACATTTCAAAGCATGTTTTCAAACTTTAGAACTACATCATTTATCTGAGATGAATTATGAGATGAGGAGTCGAGCCTTGAGTCGAGCCATTTGATTGAGTTGAGCCTTGTTTGTTCCATGAGTTATTTTACATACCGTACATTCCACATATTAACGCCACTTGACGCTACATCATTTTATGATGCAGATACAAGAGATAGAGGACTTCATCAGGCGCACCGTTGAGGTTCACAGTTCTCGAGTTCCAGATATTTGGTGAGCCCTCCTTGCTATCTGGAGGAGATTGTGTTTATTTTATCAGTTACTTTATTTTTCTTTGAGTTGGGTAGTCATGGCTTATCATAGTACCATCTAGACATTTAGAGTAGAGGCTTCATAGACCTAGAGTGGAGTATTATTGAGTATTTCATGTTCAGATTAACTTATTTTAAAAACTACTTATGGCATTTCTGTCTTTTCTTTAAATGTTTTTACATGACTATTCTTCCGTTGTTGAGTAGATGTGACAATGAGGCCAAGTGGTTCGCTTGTGGAATAGCAATAGTCTTTGAGTGTCGGTCATGTCTAGGGTACCCTCCGGGCCGTGACATTATAATTATTCACTATTTTATTCCTTCGTAAATATTAAATATTATTAATTTAATAGTAATAGGATACTCTAATAGTACTTTACCTATTTTAATCTTTATCATACTTAAGTGATTAGTTACCCATTCTAGTATTTTGCCTTTAATCTTTATTCTTTTGTACTTCATCTGTTTTTATTAATGCAAATTCTCATAATCATCCTTATCGGGTAAGCTGAAGAACCATTAAAAACTTCAAAATCGAAAATTAATAAAAATTATTTTATTTGTTTGTTATTGGTTTAGCATATTTAAAAACTAAAAATCGATAAATCAAACCAATAATGTATAAAATCAAACCGAATTGATCGATACACACCCCTACTCAAAGCATCCTTGACTTTATTGTTAATGTAACACCCGGTAAAATTATCAAAATATACCTAGATAAGAGAATCCTTGCATAACGTATCTTTCCAAACTTTTTTGGTAGATTTGAAGCTACAAATGTGATTAGTGTGAAAAAATATGTGAAAAAATGGTCATGGTTTATTTTTAGAGCAACTGGATCGAAAGATAATTTTTATGAAAAAACACAATTCCAGAAAAGTACCCCACATGTCTGCATCGTGGACTTGTTGCGGATTTGCACTTAATGGTGACCCAATAAATCCAAAATATGAATGTATGTTAAGGTCCTTTCCTAAGTAATTGAAGTATGTTGGATGTGGTTTGAGGTCGTAGGGACACCGAAGGTCAACACAAGTTTTAAACATCTCTACTGACAAGTGTTCCTACGAGATGATAGAAAAATCAATTTCAAATGACCATATCTCTTAATTTATAATGAGTTAGGTGAACCATAATATATCAAATTATAATGAGTTAGGTGACCATAATAAATACAATAATATCACAATAATAGTATAACTTAATATATAGCAAAATAAAAAGATTAAAAGGATGATACTACAACAATATTTAAGTGAAAGTTACTACCATTATAATATTTTAAGAGTTTAAATTTATACTTGAGTCATGCTGGACATTGTCCTAAGAAACAATTTCAACAGTGTAAAAAAAATTTTCAAGATTAAACAAGTTTTCTCTATTTAAATAGAAGATACAGAAATCAGCAAAATAATTTAAATTAATAAATTAACAAAGTCAAAATCATAACTTAAAAGAAAATTAATTGAAGGAGAAAGAAATAGAGAGAATGAGAGAGAGCGAGAGTTTTTGCTTTTCTACGACATATTTCAAAAGGACAAAATGACTTCTTTTATAGGCTAATAGAAGAGCCTTCTTATGACAAGCTAGTGTCAAGTCACTTGTCTAAAGTCTTTACATGAAAAATGACAAGTGACATAAGAGTTTGTCAAGAAAATATAAATTATTTTGAAATACATACAAATACACTTACATGTCATCATCCATCACAATTCAATAATTCTTGGAATGTAAGTAAACATAGAGTAATAACAAAGCGGAATAGTAGATCGATATACCTCTAACCATTGTTGGCGATGTGTTGGAATCATCGTCGCTTTCTTCCACCTTCCACTAAGTCTTCTAAGCACTCAAACCTCACTCAAGATAGTGTGGAGTAAAGAAAAGAGATTTGTGCTTAGAGACCTTTAACCAAATGTACCTCTATTTATAGTTATTCTATCATCAAAAATAGTAGTGGGGAAGTTATGGTTAGTGGGAAGTTAGTGGGAAGTTGAGTAGTGGAGTAGTGGAATAGTGGGGAAGTTGTAAAGTAGTGGATTAGTGGATGGTTATGTAACTTCTATGGGTAGTAGATGTAGTGGTAGTTTCAACTTCTATGGAAGTTACAAACCACATCAATGGAGGTTATAGAAGTTACGGACCACTATCCATGGAATGTGGCCAACATTCTAACATTCTCCCACTTGGTCCATCACTCTAATCCCATTAGTGAAACATAGTACATGAATTATGGCGACAGTTCCTTTGAAGGTAAGTAGTATCTTCCACGCATCATAATATACTATGCTTCTAAATCTTAGCCCACATAAATTAGTGAATAAACTCAATGTTTATTATAGGTCCATATTTTAGTGATAATTTTGAAAGTAAAACTGAATGTGCACATAGTTAACAAGAATTATCATATATAATAGAGTTTCATAAACATTTATAGTTACATAGAAATATTACATAGTGGGACACTAGGACTAGGTATCATCGTGACTACATGATCCTTAAATTTATGCGGTGGCATGCCTTTAATTAAAGGATCATCTAACATTGCTTCAGTGTTGACGTATTCAATGACCACTTTCTTATCTTTAACACGTTCTGTTATTTCTAGATATTTGATATTGATATGGTTGCTTCTATTACCACTTTTGTTATTCTTAGCCATAAAGACAACAGTTGAATTGTCATAATATAATTTTAATGGCTTAGCTATAGAGTCGACAATTTTAAGCCTAGAAATGAAACTCTTTAACTATACACCATGTGAAGTAGCCTCAAAATAAGAAACAAATTCAGCCTTCATTGTGAAAGTAGTGACCATAGTTTTTTTGACACTTCTCCAAGATATAGCTCCACCGGCTAACATAAAAATATATCCTGAAGTTGATTTTCATCAATCAACACATCTAGCAAAGTCCGAATCAGAGTAGCCAATGACTTTCAAGTCATTTGATGGTTGACACATAAGTATGTAGTCTTTTGTCCCTTGAACATATCTTAAGACTTTTTTTTCAGCTTTCCAGTGGTCAAGACCAGGATTACTCTAATATCTCCCTAACGTTCCAACAACGGATGCTATGTCAGTTCTTGTACAAACCTGATCATATATCAAGCTTTCGACAGCAAAAGCATATCGAATGTCTTTCATTTGCTCTCTTTCAATATCGTTCTTCGGAAAGTGATTCAAATTGAACCTGTCACCCTTCACTATGAGAGCTATACTTGGTGAACAATCTTTCATCGAAAATCTCTCTAGAATTTTATTGATATAGCATTCTTGAGATAGACTTAAGGTACCTCGATATATATCTTGATGAATCTCAATGTCAGTAACATATAATGCATCACCCATGTCTTTTATGTTAAAATTTTTGGAGAGAAATTATTTTATCTCATATATCATTTCCTTATCATTGGATGCAACTATGATATCATCCACGAACAGAACCAAGAAATATATTTTTCTCCCACTAACCTTCTGGTGTATACAGTGATCCATAATATTCTCAACAAAGTCAAATGAAGAGATGACATTATGAAACTCTAAATACCATTGACAGGAGGCTTGTTTTTGTCCATATATGAATTTCTTTAACTTGCATACCAAGTGCTCACCATTACTAGAGTATAATCCTTCTAGTTATTTCATATAAATCTCCTCCTCTAGATCACCATTTAGAAATGCAGTTTTCACATCCATCTGTTGTAATTCTAAGTCAAAGTACGCTACTAATGCCAATATAATATGCAAGGAATCTTTTTTAGACATAGAAGAAAAGGTCTCTGTGTAGTCAATTCCTTCCATTTGAGTGAATCCTTTAGCAACGAATCTCACTTTATATCTTTATATGTTGCCTGATGAGTCCTTTTTAGTTTTAAAGACCCATTTACATCCAGTGGCTTTAACACCATTAGGCAAATCAATAAGATTCCAGACTTCATTACTTTTCATAGAATTCATCTCTTCTTTCATGGCATTATACCACAATTCAGACTCTTCACAATTCATGGCTTGTCAAAAAGACTCAGGATCATTTTTGACTCCAATGTCAGATTCTTGTAAATATACAACAAAGTCACTAAAAATTGCTTATTTTCTTTCTCTAGTAGATCTTCTTAATGTTGCACCAACATTTTCTTATGGGTCATGTTGTTCAACTAGTTGTTCAAGAGTTTCAGGAATTACTTGAACATCTTGATTTATAGGAACATTTTCAGCAGCTTGTGGAATCTCAGTGATTGGTTGTTCAACTCCTAATTGTACTTTAGGGGAATTATGAACAACAATCAATCTTTGACTTGAAGTGGAGGGTCAATCTCTTGCTAAAATAGTATTGTGAAATTGATCATTCCCACTAACCAAGTCATTCTCAAGAAATTTTGTATTTTTTTATTCCATAATTCTAGTGTTGTTGGATGGATAATAGAATCTGTATCCTTTAGACCTTTCGGCAATATCCAATGAAATATCCACTAATGGTCCTAAGATCCAATTTCTTTTCTTGTGGGTTGTAGATTCTTACTTCAGATGGGCATCCCTATATGGTATCTGTGTTAAGATAGGTTTCCAATGTTTGAACAATTCAAAAGGTGTTTTTGGAATAGCCTTGGTTGGAATTCGATTTAATATATACACTGCCATCTTAAGAGATTCAATTTAGCAAGGACTTAGGTAGCTTTGAGTTACTCAACATACTACGCACCATGTCAAATAATGTTTGATTTCTTCTTTCTACTACACCATTCTGATCTGGAGAACCAGGCATGGTGTATTGGGCAACAATCCAATTTTGTTGAAGAAATTCAGTAAATGGATCATGTTCTTGTTCATCCTTAGTATATCTACTATAGAT
>JAABOM020000049.1:9046251-9056967 GCA_011800125.2 Solanum clarkiae
GCATAGGATAGGATTGTACCAAGGTACATTCCTCATTAGCCACTGAGATGGCCCAGTTTTGGGATGGATCCACTCCCCTAGTTCTTCGTCCCCTACCGCGGTAAAATACGAGATGACTCTGGCAACGTGGGAAAGATGTTGTATCACCACAATCTCATAGTGGTGGTTATCGGTTAAAGAAACTCCCCAAGTTAAAGTAAGTTATGATTTTCATACAGATTTTTTTAGCATGTTTGTTTCTAGTATGTTTATTTTCAGCATACAGAGTATTTATCATATATTTTATTCTACTTTGATATATGTTTATGTTCTTTGAAATGTTACATCACTTTGAGTTCCTGTTTTGGCCATCTTACATATCGTACATTCCACGTACTAATGTCCTTAGGACATGCATCGTTTTAATATGCAGACGCAGGTGACAAAGTCCCTTAGCAGGCGTTTCGTTGAGGACTAGATATCTTCCAATCATTGGTGAAGCCTCTTCTCAGTAAGAGGTTCTTGAAGTATTTATGTTTCTTTCAATATTTATTTCAGTTCCAGCTACTTTGGGGCCTATCTCGGTGGTCCTTTCAAATAGTTCTAGATAGAAGTTCCATAGATTATGTGTCAAGTACTTCAGCTCTTATTTATTTCGATTGTTGGCTGTGACTCTTTACATTTCAGCTTATGCAGACAATTATTGATCTTATCTTGTTATTTTTTTATGTCTTTCCATGATTGTTTAAGTCTTCAGCCGAGTAAGAAGTCAGGTCAAGTGGTTCGGTTGGTACCATAAATGGTTCTGAGTACCAGTCACATCTAGGGTATAAGCTCGGGGCATGACAATTTATTCTCAAACAATTCAAGTGAGAAAATAACGAACATAATGACAAAATTATTATTCTCCTAACTTAATTAGAAGTCACAAAAAAATCTACTTTGATCTAATTACATGAAATAAAATCTAGTTCAAGGGCATATTTGGAAAGAAACTTTTTATAGAAATTTAAACCAAGCACAAAATTAAATGGAAAGCAATAAACCAAAAACAGGATAAAAAATAATCACAGCATTATTAATCTCTGCATAACTAATCCCTGCATTACTAATCCCTATATTACTAACCCCTACATTATTTATTTTTGTACTATACAACCCCGTAAATTATTTTAGAGCAAGATTAAAGAGGAGAAAAGATGGAATTTCAAGAGCATTCATTGAGTTCTTCAAATTTGTTTGGGGGTCTAATTCTTCTCTACTCATAGGCGTTGGATTGAGCTCGTTCACACGCTTAATATGTAAACTTTTTCATCTATGAGAATGAATTGAGTTGAGTTGAGAAGAACCCTAATTTCCTTAGGTCCCAAATTGAGTTAATTCTTGTCTTCTGAGTTTCATATAGTTATGTGTTGAGATTATTGTTGTTCCTACACTTTTAATTTTTGAGGTCATTACTCATGGTTATCTTCACATGCATGAAACTTAGTTGAGTTAATAATCATGATTTTAATTTTACTATGCATAGAGTACGAATTGTCCCATAAAGAAATTCACCTTTAATTGAATTTAAATGATTTTTTGAGAAAGAGATTTTGACGACATGTGAGTGATTTTAAAGCATTTAAATTTAAATGATAGAACATGATGGTTTGAGATAAGATTGAGTCTCATAAGAATTCAACGAGACTAGATGAAATGATTTCAATTTTACTTGATTGAGCATATGAGCGTAATAATGTATTTTGGGAATAGTATTAAGCATCTTTGGTAAGAGTTGAAATAACTCAAACTCCATAAATCACGTAGTCAACATAGGATAAGATCATATCATTAATTTGGGTGACCCTGCTCTTGACTCTCAAAAGAGGGCTTTGATTTGATTATGGATCCAGGTAGGTTGATCATCCATAACTCTAGCAAGGTATGGTACGACTACGCATTGAAAGTGCAAGTGTTGTTACTAGCTCATAAGTGATGTTTGTCAATTAGAGAAACTCTCTAAAAATAATAATAGAATTTGATTGAGATTGCATATGATTGAGTCCTTTTATAAAGCATTATTTTTTTTCCAAACTTGCATGCTTTACTTAAGTTTCATGATGTTGAGTATTACTGAGCGTTTTTCCTTTTTAGTTATTTTTTTACATATCGTATATTTCATATACTAATGTCATTTAACGCTGCATTGTTTTATGATACAGATACAGGTGCTAGAGATCCTCAACAAACACATAGTTGAAAGGTCTATTAATTTCAAATAGTGGTGAGACCTTATTGCCTTAGGAGTAATCCTTTTATTTGAGTTATCTTTTTAGTAGTTCTTTCAAGTTATCCATGAACCTGTTCCAGTACCTTCTTATGAGTTGATAAAGATTTCATAGGTTAAGTCAGCAACATACTGATCTTGCAAGTTACATTTTTGTGTAATATATATTTAATTATATTTCGTTAATAAATTCATTTTTATTTGTATTATCCATTATGATGTATAATATGTGACATTTGCTAGTAATTTATATTATTAAAAAAAGTATGGTATAAAATAATTTTATAATAAACGACTATGAAGTGTAAAACTTGGTATTTTAGATCGGAGATGCCCATTGACCAAAGACAGCAGCAAAAATAGACCTGAAAAGCTGCAGCAACAACTAGATGACAATTGATCACCAAACTGCAGTATAATAAGTAATAACAAGAAGCTGCATTTGAATGTTTGTAGCTAATAAGATCAATACATAACTGAACTCCTGACTTGACTTGCCAATTACATCAAATAGGACATAAACCAACAACCAATTAATGCAAAAACAGACCAGTTCTAGTTGTTGGAAATTTATGTAAAAAAAATTTCCCTATGTCTCATATTATATGAGCATTTTTTTTTAAATATTTATCCTATATTATATGAGCATTTATGAAATTATGATAGAATTAATTATTTTTTTTCAATTTACTCCTACCGTTAATGTAATATTTAAAAACTTCAAGAGGTTGATTAATTACTTTCATATTCCAAGAATAAACTATTTCGATATTGTATGTATATTTTTTTAACATAATTTGATGTACATTAATATAAATAAATAATAAAATAATATATTAATGATTTCTTAATCACCGTGTAAAAGAAAAATGTCTATATAATATAGGACGGAAGTACGAGTACATATATTTTGGCATCAATTTCAACTCGTCTTACAACTATGTCCAACAATTAACAGAGTTGACTAAACTTAGAGTTTCCATTGGCTCTCCTAGCTTTCAGCTTTGGCACCTTTTGTTGACTTCAATTGAGGGAGGATTTCCTTTTCCATGTTGAGCAGCCACATCATCAATTATATTGTCCTCCCTCTCATCTTTTTAACCTTTCCACTATTATTAAAAATAAATATCCCCTTTTATCTATTTAATTAAAAAATCAAGAGATAATTTATCATTTTATTATCAATTTATTTTTATTGTTAACTATAGTTATTTGTCTATGCACTTGCCAAAACATTCAAATAACATAGTCATTTTATTTTTAGCTCCTTGAAAAGTATGTCAAATCAATGCTGAACGAGTTAGAAGGAATATCGTGATAGGTGTGCAGCTTGTGTGGAAGGCTACTAGTAGACGGAATAAAATTGCTACTAAAATTTAACAGAAGATTTACTTTTCCATGAAGATGTTATAGAAAATTGTCGTTACTCTAATGATATATATAACTTAAATTCACCAAGAAAACTATAATTTCAAGGTGAATGAGATTTGATATATTTTGTAACTTGGTGGCTGTTTTGCCCAACCAGTAAGCTTGCTTACGATATGAACCCTTCATTTGCATTGATACATTAATAGGTGTTACAGAGCATTAACAGAAGGTTACAGAGATTGATTTTTTGCTAGGATCAAATGCCCATTTTACAAACTATGGGTGGAATCAAATACTCTTCTGAACTCAGCATATAGCCTTGTCGATGTCAACCCTCCTCCTTTATCCGCGCTGACATAGACGGAAGTTTTCAAGGATAGCTACACAAAAATTTAAATGCATAATAATAATTGATCATGCATCAATATTTTCCAATCTCCACCTCTTTGCTAACTTGCCTCGAGTGACAAAAAAGAGCTTCCATTTCTTCCAAAGACTTTCCTTTAGTCTCAGGCAAGAAAAAGTAGAAAAACATCAAAGCCACCACTGTTATCCCCGCAAACATGAAGAAAGCACCACCAGTTGTAATTGCTGAAGAGATTGACAAAAAACTCATAGAAACGGTTGCGTTCATCAACCTATTAACTGCAACACCAATTCCAACTCCTAAAGATCTGTACTTAAGAGGGAAAATCTCAGCACTGTACACCCAAGTCACAGGGCCAAGCCCAATGTTGAAAAACATCACAACCCCATAAGTCGTAATTATGCTAAGGACCAAAGCCCATATAAGCTTTCCACCAGAGTGCTCTGCCAAAGTCAAGAAAATCCCAAGTCCAGATAATGTCACAACCATACCACTTAAACTTGTTAACAATAACTTTCTCCGACCAACTCTGTCAATCAAGAAAGTGGAGAGCACGATGAATATGAACTTAGTAAATCCAACACCAACTGTGGCAAGAATTTGGTGTTTATGATCATGTACCCCTGCTTTGTCAAAGATTATGTGACTATATAATATCACAGCTTCAATTCCTGTTGCATGCTCAAAGAAATGAATTCCCACACCAGCAATTAATATCCATCTAAGTGATTTCGTTGGTCTTAGCAATAATTCTTTCCAAATACCTTCTCCTTGTGACTTCACTGAATCTGGAATCTTCACAGTGTCATCATCACAATTTTCGTCGATGCCTACAGCTTTTTTAATCTCCCTCAGTCGGAATTCAGCTTCTTTAGGATCGTTTGAAACTTTGTACATTATTTCCTTGGCTTCTCGTAGACGGCCTTTCATGATGAGCCATCTAGGAGACTCTGGCATTCTGAGAATGCCAATCGCCAAGAAAAGTGAAGGGATTGCTGCAATTCCCAACATAATTCTCCAGCCAAGTCTCAGAGGCAATCCAGCAAAAATACTATTGGACAAATAACCAAGTAAGACTCCAACGCTAATTCCAACTTCTGGTAGAGATGACAGAAATCCACGCGTTGACGGAGATGAAACTTCTGCTGAATAAACTGGTGCAATCATAAGTGCAAAACCAACACCAACTCCAGCAACACATCGGCCTACTAATAAAACCGCGTAACTTGGACCGTATCCCATTACAACAGATCCTAATAAGAAGATCATGGAAGCTATAACTATAGTGTAACGTCGGCCAATATAATCAGAGGTTCTTCCAGCACAGAGTGATCCCATTAAAGCACATAAATTTAGTATCCCTGCTAGAACTTCTGTTTTTGCATCACCGATATTGAATTCTTTTTTCACAAAAATCATTGCTCCGCTCATCACTCCCGTATCTGAATTCAAACATAAATTATATTTAAGAATAACATATACATGATGGAAAAGGTAAAAAGAAGAAAGCATACCATAACCAAAGATGATGGATATCATGGAAGCAACAATAGAACAAGCACAAGCATATTTGTTAATCCTTGTGGAATTTTCTCCTTCACCCTTCTCCATAATTTTTCACTTTTGGTAGGAAAATATGTCTGCTGAGCAATATATATATACAGCTTGTGAAACACACTCACAATCTATGATAACTTTTTAATCTAGTGCATGCATTACAGATACGGATTAAAAGTAATCATATTTTTTGTCCTTTAATAAACTTAACTAATCTTGGGATTATTTTTTATATGTAGAGACAAAATAGTAGTCCTATTTTAATTAAATTTTATATTTATTTGTGTTTTCAGTGTAAATTAATTAGTTGGATAGGAATTACAAGTTTTACGACTCCTCATGGTACTGACCACTGAACTCCCATCCAATTGCTGAGCATTGACTTTATGCCATTTTTTAGATATCAAATTTGACTTTAATTCGCACAGATTCGCACTCGATATTCATTTAATAGGTGTTTACTCAAAGAATTTGGGGTTTAAATTTAAAACAATTAATTTATATTATATGTTTAAATAAAATTTTAATTTCAAATCAATTTAACATCATGTCCAAACGAATACAGTTAGCGTCAATCTTCTTTAACCAAATATATGATATAGATCTTGGGTAGTACATAACTTCTGTCCCTTACACTTTGTTCGGATGATTGTTATGTATTGTTTCATAATATATTGTGTTGTGTTGTATTGTATTATTTGAGTGAATACAATATTTAGATAGATTGTATTGTTATCCGCTGTTACATAATGTCATATATCCATGATTTGAACGATATATCTACGAGAAATTGTAGGGTATATTGTACAACTACCATAAAAAGATAGGGCAAATGATAAATAAAATTATTAAATAATAAATAAAGTCAAAAATGAAAAGGAGATATTAAAGTAAAACACAACCACATCAAATTGGTTGTTACATGAAATGGGTCTTTCGTCGTTACATAGATGGATTTAAACGATACGATACAATAAAATTTAAGTAACAATCAAAACAAACATTATATTTAAACTAACAATACAATATAACAAATAACAACCATCTAAACAAAGGATTAGATATGAATTTAAGCGGTAAGTATGTTTATTGTATTTATGATTTTAAAGATAAATATATTAAATTGTTTTTCGTATGAATCCAAACATGTGGGTGCTAATAATTAAATGCCTAATTATTGGTCTTGATTCTGCCAACCTCACCTTTCATATTACTCATCTATCTCATATTAATTGAATTTGTGAGGTAATGCACACATATTAAGAAAAGTATTCAAAGACAAAATTTACACTATACTTTCCACTATTGCTCTTTATGATCATAAAGAGCAATAGTAGAAAGTATAGTGTAAATTTTGTCTTTGAATACTTTTCTTAATATGTATGCATTACCTCACAAATTCAATTAATTTGAGATAGATGAGAATAGTAAAATTAAATTTGGATTAATCCTAAAAGGTGATGGATTCTAAATAAAAAAATTGGTCTGATTTTGGAAACCAAATTTTATTTTAAAAACTAATTAAATGTCACTGAACTTGTTTTTAATTAAAGGGAGCCTAATATATATACTCCTTTCGATCCATTTAATTTTCATATTTGCTATTTCCACTTCTTAAATTAATTGAATTTTTGAGACATTTTTCAATATTCAAAATAGTTGAAGTGTTCAAAATTCAAAAAGAATGTATGAAACTTTTTCCATATTTGTCCTTTCATTTATTGAAGTTTTACATTTTCTAGAAAATAAATTATACTACATATTTATGATTTCACAATGGACAATAGTGGAAAGTATGATGTAAGTTTTGTGTTTGAATGCTTTTCTTAATATGTGTGCATTACCTTACAAATTCAATTAATATGGGACAAAGGGAATAACATATTTGACTAAACTTTTAAACTTGTACAATAATTAATTTATTATCTTTAGTAAAATAAAATGGATCGGGATAGAATATTAAAATGGATCGGGATAGAATATTCAAACTTTTGACATTAAATTTTTCCAAAATGGATCGACATTATTTATATGCCGATAAATAAGAGTCATCATGCATCTCTATCTAAACAAGTAAACAACCTACCTCTTTTTATGCCATAATTTTACTAGTAAAAAACATTTTTTTATGTCCTCCTGATTTTGAGATCTCGACTATTAATTAGTCATAAATGCAATAGATAACGTTTAATTTGTCTCATGCATTTTTAACAAGAAAATATACACAATTTGCAACCACTTACACTATATAATATATGTACAATAGGATAGGATGATAAGTGATGATGTATTGGTGCATAGAATAAGTTAAGAGGCATCCTTTTCAGCATTATGGGAGGCTAATATTTATGTTTAATATTTAAAGGCTAAGTCAACTATATATGACTATGAATAGCTACTCACTTGGGAGGCTGATGGGAACTAATCATTGTCATACCATTATTTTTTTGGAAAAAATTATACGGATAAGTAAATATATACTAACTAATTAGTTAATACAGTTTTAGTTTGAACTAATTATGGTTTGCAGCAAATATTTAGCTATAATTACAGTTTGAGTTTATACAAATATAAAAATTATGCACGAATCAAATTGTATTGCAAAATATACACACAGTGCGAAATTGTATTGTAAATTATACGAATATTGAGCACGAATTATATAGCGAAATATACAAATAATATACAAAAACTGCGAATTGTATAGCGAATTATACAAACTTATACAAATATTGTGCAAATTATACAAATATTGTTATTACTATAAATATGGAACATAATTAAAATAATTTTTAAGTGGTTATATGCAAAAATTCCTCTTAATTTTTCAATAGCAATATTTAGACAGCTCATACCTACTTTCATTGTTTAAGTAATGCCAAATAGATTGAATAATTTTGTCATTAAAGTTTAAACTGATAAAATTAAATCACTTAATATTTTCTCTCTTATTTTTTTTTGGTAATTTTCACTTTTACTACATAATTGTTAGGCCATACTCTTATATACTAATTATATGTAATTATGTATTGTCAAAGTTCTACTTTTTACCAATCAAAGTCGATAAGCTGCGCATGATATGGACTTGTTTATTTATTTAGGTTAAATTAGCTCAAAATTTATACTTGTTGGGTTTTTATTTGTCACATTTTTTTTTAATGTTAATATACGAGTTAAAATGGTAGGACAGTTAATGCATATTGGCCAAGTTGCAATAGATATTTCGACCTTTGACCAACCAAGCAGTATTTATTTAATGGGTAGGTGACAATTATAATTAATTGTTGAAGATATTCTGCAGATTACTATTTTTGTGGAAAATCAAAAATCATCAAAGATTTTTCTTTCCCAAATACTATGTGTGTTTTCACGTTACTAATGCGAGCATTATTAATATACCTTATTTAATATTATCCTTATACACTTTACCAATGATCTCTTACAGTATCAAGACTGAAGAAGGAGGGGTTTAGTGAAAACACTACTCACTTACTCATTGATACCATTTGAGTATATATACTTTGATGGCATTAATGAAAATACTATTCAATTACTGCTTAATATCATCAGAGTACATAGATACCATCAAAGTGTAAAAATACTCGGATATATATATACACACACACTTTAATCGTATCAAAAATGAAGAAGCAGTGGTTCAACAACAACGCAATCGGATAAATAATTTGAACTTGAATCCAATCAGGATAAATATATTAGAGTGGATCGAATTTAAACAAATAGTTTGCCTAATCAATCTTTGTATAGCTTTCCCTTTTAAAATTGTCACTTTAGTTTTAATATTTAAAATTAAATTAATTGGGCTCGTGTAAATATCATATGTAAATAAATATTTATCTCTTCTGTGCTCTAGATTAATAATAATTTAATACCCCAAGTTGTGAAGCAACAACATTTTCAAGGAATTTCAGGATACATGCGTCCCCCCATTTAGGGAAAAGCCAGACATGAGAAGGTCTACTTGTTAATAAGTTAATGTTTCTGTGCAAATTGCAATATGATGATATCAAAGAAATATACAGTATATGGTTATGAGGGGACATTAACTAATTAGTTTAGTAGTTTAAAGTGTAGGACTTATTGTAAAATTATCCATCTCTATATGATTTATATATGGGTTATAGGTTTGAGTTATCAAATTAATCGCAAATGTTTATATTAAGATGGGCAACCTACATTACATGCTAGTATTTCTTCGAACACAATATCAATGTGAAATGTTTTATCGACCTGGGTTGCTTAGTCATTAGAGCATACTATGTTTACCCATTTGTTCCCATCCATTGAATAGGGGTCTTTTGTCTCCTTTAGAAAAATCGTGAAAATGACCAAAAATGCCTACTAGTTTAAAGGTTAGATAAATATACATGCCAAGTTTATTAACATGGGCATGAAAAGGTTTAACGTTAACGTCGAAAGATTAACACCTACATAACTAAACAATTATTTTGCAATTATATGAATCTTTAAGAAACCTCATGGTCAATTTATTTATATTCTTGGAAGTGTAGTAGAGTGGTTGTCCCATAAGTTATTGTTCTTTATCAAATAAAGAATATTAATCACAACATCTAATTTTTTTATTTGACGTCGCAAATCAATTCTTTTCAATGGAAAAAAGTTTATATATCTAGAAACAACACAAAATATACATTCAGCCACAATCTTGTTAAAATTATTACAATACTTAATATTTAAACGGATAAAATCATAATCAAGTATATACTATTTGTTTGGATCAGGTTCAGGATCACCCAAGAATCATGCCAAAAATACAGATAAAATTTGTTATGTATCAATGATATAATTCACTTTTCAAAATTCACTCCATATCAGTGATATAAAGTATGTATTAGTGATACATCAAATCGCTCTATAATAGTGATATTCTCTCAATTATTTATAAAAAAGCGAATTTTAAAGAACTCTTGTTAGGTATGATTCTAATATTTTTAAACTTTTGCTACGTTTGATATATAGTGTATAAATTTGGTTGGTTAGGTAATTATCCCTAATATAATCTAAACAATAACCATTATTTAACCATGAATTAAATGGCAATCGTAGGTCCATTTTAATATACTCACTTTATATTGACTATGCATTAGCAACAAAAAGGAAACGAGAAAATATTCCCAAGAAGTATTAGCAA
>JAABOM020000049.1:9058738-9077951 GCA_011800125.2 Solanum clarkiae
ATTTGTGAAGTAGCAGTTAGTCAATGCAACTTTCGATGCTCCTCATGGGTCATCTGGAAATAGCTGCTTTATGTTTTAAAACATAGGGGTTAGGCTACGTACATCCGACCCCCCTTCACCCGGCAATGAGCGGGAGCTTTTTGAGGCACTGGGTATGTTATTGTGTAGCATTTCCATTCAAAATAAAACATATATTAGGGTGTTATGACCTATGAGCATTGAAATGACGCTAGAGCGTGAAGTATGGAGTCATAAGTTTACAAGTGTAAGAGTGAGAGTAGAGATTGATCAAAAAAGATAGTGAGAATAATGGAGATGGTACATCCTTATGGTGTTGATTATAGCCTAGAAAATTTTTATGATACTCCATAGGAAAAGGATAATTAGTTAACATGCTTTTAAGTTTAGTTGAAACAAGGAAGGAACTGCCAAAGAACTAGTGTAGATAGTGAATGGAAACATAGAGTGGTAAAAAAATTTACAAGTGTCGGTTTCAATTGTTGGTTTTGGGAAGAACTTTGTTGCGCGTGGTTTAAATGTATGTATGGATAGATAGATGAGATGTAAAAAAAAAAAAAAAGAAAAAAGAATTTGGTAAGAGATTACAATTAGAATATAAGATAAGTTTTACAATTTTATCATGAAAAATAGTGAATTGATGATCCTCAATTTGTTTTGTAGTAGTTGCAAGCCGGTCTAATAAGGCTGTATGTAGTAAATTTTACAGAGAAGTCCTAAAAAATATCATTAAACTTGACACGAATTATTAATTTCATTCCTAAATTATTGATAGGCTTAAAAACACCGACAAACTAAACTTAAATACACCCCTTATGTGGTATCAAAATAGGTGTAGGAGCCTATGTGGAGTGGCCGTTGTTAGCAAAAGGTAGATGTGGTCCCAAAATTAGACGGGGGTTAAATTGCTACCCAAAATTGATAGATGGTAAAAGTGACCGATTTTCTGTTTAGGGATTTTTTGGGGGATAATTTCAACTACATACATAAACTAACAAATTTATAAAAAATATAATCATATTATATTTACATTAAAAATAGCTAAAAATTATATGAATATACATGATTATATAATATAATTTATCAAAGTCATAGAAAGTATATACTGACTATACAATATAAATTACTTATACATGAACTATACACTCTATATATATTATGATATACTCAAAAACTGAATATAACTTGACTATATATACACCAACTATACATGTATATACAATAAATGACTATTTTTTATAAATTTTTTTGATGGAATGGCCATATACTATAAATATACCTATTCGGGGGGCCATCTGACTAATGTTCAAATGAGTGTGTTTAGAACAGTGTTATCAAAGCCGAAAAGCGCAAAAAATGGTAAGGTCTAAGCACAAATAAAGAGTGGACTTTAATGAAAAAAGGTGTTAAGGGAGAAACAAATACAAATATATATGTTTAGTCCAAGACTAACAATTATAAACATGAAGGACAAATATATAACCAAAGAAATTTTTTAAAGAATATTATGATAAAGTGAAACATCAATTGTTTAGTGTCACTTCTTCAGAAGAAGCTCATTGGCAAGGATAAATTTGTCTTAGAACCTTGATGATAACACTGAAGTGCACACAAAGCGAGATGAAGCACTCAACACCTTCTGAGTCTTGCTTCAGGGCTTCAGTGCGCCTTTAATTACACTGATTTAAAATATATCAATGTAGTCCAAACTCCGAAAAAATTTTGTCTCATTGACTATTTTACTAGTATATGCAAACCCAGCAAAAGTTACATCATGGGCGGATCTACCCATTGTCGACACCCCGTATTGATAAGTCAAATTTTGAGTTCATACTCTATATATATTAAATTTGGCACCTTTTGACACAAGGTAAAGAGCTAGCTTAGTGGTTGATGAGTTGCAAAACTCCTTGATGCATTTTCTTCTTTATTTCTTTAAAATAATTGATGTGTTTTCTTTACTTCGTTTTTTTAACAACTGAAGCCATTTTTCCTCTAATTTTTAAATAATTGACATAAATTGAAATAGACTATTTGATTTTAATATTTTAGTTTTCAAAAATATATACTTTTAGGGTTTAACAAATCCCCATTTCAAAATCCAAGAGAAACAACAGCGGTCGAATTCTCCAACCGCCTCCATGCTCCGATCATCTTCGTAGTTTGTCCATTTGTAAATTCGTCGTCCTGGCTCCGTCACTGTCACTGCATGTAACTATCACTATGGAGGCTTAGATAGACGTGAATACTTCGTACTGTGCATGTACAAAACAGAGGAGGAAGATGTTGTCCCCATCCTGCTCAGTACTTTCTTGGCCATGTCGGGATGCAACAGTTGCACCCGTAATCCATGCAAATGGTATTCCATATACCATTAATCCTCCGTTTCTCTAGGATAAAACAAAAACAAAATCACTTTCACATCTATATGGACAACCAATTACAAGCGTGGACAAACAAGCATATTAATTGCTAATGCAAAATAATCCGCTTCTAAACAATAACCTTTATTCTATGAATGATTAATGCAAAATCAATGGATGGACTTCAGAAGAAGAGAATACTAACCTTTACAAGTCCAAATAAAAAGAAAAAGAGCAGCGTCACCAAAACAAGAAACAGCTAATCCATACATATAACAAATTCCGCACGATGTTTTAATATTGTGTCTATCTCAACTAAGATTTGATTTAAAGAAAAGATCAGATTCCTCAAAACCATCATAGCTGGTGAAACCAAAACCAGAGGAATTTTGTGTTTTGGATTTTCCTCGTTAGCTTAAGAAAATAAAATCCATCAGAATCTGACCACCTTATAAACTTCAACAACAAGTCAAAACAAAGCCACAGGAAACGGGAAGTGCAACTAAACAAATTCACTGGAAACAGAGTGCTACACGAGGGATGGACCCCAAAAACATTTCAAAGTGCCAAATGCTTGTTTCAAGGATGCAAGAATATCAAGACGACAAGAATCATGTGTGGGCACTAGAGAAATGAATCAGAGATTTGTGACCTTGTAACAACTTCATATTACTAAAGTGTAATAGAAACAGAGGTTCGGAAATGGAACAATAGATGGAAGTTATACTGAGACACAATAATCTCATATCTCTTAGAACGATCTGTCTACGTACAACAGATGATTGCTATTACCCTCTACATTACTAAGATGCATTATTTATTTATATAATAATAGGATGACGTATAACTACTTAACAACATTTATGATAAGAACATACAGCTTCTGGCAACTGTTAGAAACGGCCTCGCAGATAACTACCAGTAACTGATAAGAAACTGCTCAATCCTCCAAATTCTGTATTTCTTTGCCTCATCCTCCTTTATAAGTATGGTATATATTGTGGACTTCAGTCACATGCACCTTTTTTGCAGTTACATGTACAAAACAAACTTTTTATGTGGAAATTGTGATTACCCTTTGAACTGTGTCTACTACAGGCAACAAACTTAAGGTAAATACATTCAACAATCAAGGGAACTGTAGTATCTTTAGTTTCTAACAGTAAATATGATTTACCAGAATCAAATTTTCTCTGAAAGCCTATATCTTCATCGCCGCTCTTCTTGCTCCACCAATAAGCTCCCATAGCAATAGTAGCCCCTCTATTAGCATCTTATGAAGCCGTGATGTGATAAGCATCTCTGTCACACATAGCCAGAAAGGAATACTAAAGCTACATAGCGCTAAAACTAAGTGTATGTTTTCTAGAAGTACAACATAAATGAGTTTAACAAATGTCTGCAAAAAGCAATGAAGCAACAAAAAATTTAGCCCATACAATTCAACATTTGCAGATCTTCAAAAGCACTGCAAAACTTCGAGTAAAAGATCTATATTATCTTTCAAAAATAAATGGCACAACAATGTTAGTGCCAAGTGCTAACTGACATCTTTATGACAAACAAAAAAATTTCAATCATGTAAAGTCCCTCAACAGTTAAAAAGCTGTCTACAATGCTTACAGCAATCGCGAACAAAAACCATTACTAAGCAACATTTGTCTGATTAGACTTGATATCACTGACTTCAACTTTAGCTAAACCAAGCTCGTTCTCTAACTTGGTCCAAACTTTAACCACATTTGGAGGGAACTTCGTCTTCATTGTCCTGATCATTTCTTTGGCTTCTTTCACCTTTGAATTCTTCACCAAACCATGCACTAAATACTTGAGTGTATTGACATCCGGAATCTTGTTTGCTCTCACACTTTCCCTGAATACTCTATACGCCGTCTCAAACTGTTCATTCTTACACAAATAGAATATCAAAGTTCTAAAAGTTGAAGCATTTGGATTGCACCCCTTTGTCTCCAAATCCTCATAAACTTTCTCAGCTTCATCCATCATCCCATTCCTACAGTAACAAGACATCAAGTAATTGTAGCTAATCGTGTCGGGTTTTAAACCAACGTTGCTCATTTCCTCAAGTAAACCCTTCACTCCCTCAGGATCACCACCCTGAATGTTCATGATCTTTACATTGTAAGCACCAACATCCGGATCGCAACCTCTCTTCAACATCTCATTCCAAATATTCTCCGCCTCATCACTCCTTCCTCCCTTGTACAAGGAGTGCAGTATGGTTGTGAAAGTAACAGCTGTAATTTCAACACCTTTCTCTTCCATCTCCTTAAGTTTCTCCATTGCCAATTCAGGTTTCCCCATTTCACAGTAAGACCTAATCAACACACCATAGGAGACTTTATCAGGTAAGAATCCATGCTTCTTTGGCATTTCATCAAACAGCTGAGGAACACGATCATATAATTTGGAGTTCACACAAGCTGAAAGAAGCACGTTGAACGAAACTGCTGATCTAGGAGTACCTAAATCGTCCATTTGAAGATAAGTTTTAAGCGCCTGATCAAACATTCCAGCTAATCCATATGAACGAATTATAGAGGAAAGGAAGGGTTCCTGGGTAATTTTTTTGTCATTCTTGTGAGACTCGAGAAAGGCTTCGATGTCAGAGAACCGATGGGATTTAGCGAGGCGTTTGACTGTGTATTCTTGAGCATAACGGGAGGATAAAGGGGAAGTGTAATGATCAGAAACAGAGGAGTAAATCTTTAGGGCTCTGTCTGGATCGTGCTCGGACTTGAGCTTGGATTTTGCTTTGGAGATAGAGATGGCTGCGCCAGATGTTGAAGAAGCAGCGGCAGCGGTAGCGGCGGCCGCTGAGGTTGAGAGGTGGCGCGCCAGACGCAGGGAAATGGAAGAAGACATCTAGGGTTTTAGCCGGTTTTGGGCGTACAGTGGAACTGGGGAGTAAGGTTTTAGGAGGCCTACTTTGTAGGGGTTTGAAAGGAAATGAGAATCTTGATGTATTTAGAGAGTTGGAACTTTTTCAAATTTTCAATCTTTAATACATTTTTAAAGGAAAAAACAGATTATTTACATCTATATATCCCATCATATTTTATATCTTTATATTGTTAAAATTACTTCCTAATATCAAAACTCATGTATTGATATTATGCTGGTGTTAGCACTACTTTATATGATATACAAATATATACTAATAGGGGATCACAGAAGATTAAGCTAAGTCCTCTATGATATCAATATACCGATCGAGTATCACAAAGAATATTTTCTACTAATTTAGAATTTAATAAATAAGTTTGTAAATTTAATAATATTCTCTTAATTATTTTATTTATTAAAAAAAGAGCTTAAAATTATATGATACCGATAGGATATCAATATACTGACTGAGTATCATAACGAATATATTTTCTACTAATTTAGAGTTTAATAATTTTTTTGTTTGTTTCTTATTTATTTCTTCAAAAAATCATAATCCTATATAATACCAATTGGCTGTACATATACTGCTAGAGTATCACAAAGGATTGAGTTTATTCTATATGATATCGATATGGTGTATATATACCGTCGGAGTATATTTCATCGTATTTATGCTGACATCAGCATGACGTTACACGTGAAATAAAAAATGATAAGGGGGTAAAAAGGTAAATAGTTTGGATCATGAGTTCATTAAAAATAAATAATTGGAAAAAGTAAACCAAATAACAAACTTTAATAAGTATTTAGTAAATATAGCTACACTAATTTTTATTTACTATAGATGGATATAATATATATTAAATAGTAAAATACTAGTATTTAATTACAAATCTACTTTACAGCCTAATTACCCTCTTTTTTAGGCTATATACGGCAGTTATACATATCTTTGTTCCCAATACACGTTACGTTACTTATTTCCAACACATATAGCGCATGCATCACTATTTTTCAAATTCTTTTTCATTAACTTCAATCAGTGTGATTCTCTCTATTCTATACAATAAATTCACCATCTTCAAAGGATCCTTTGTTTGAAAGAGTTTGTGAGATCATTGGTATGTGAATATCTTTTAAAATTCATACTTCAATCCGAAAAATTCTAACCACACTCGATTTTTTTGGTGTGATTTTTTGTTCAATTGACATTTTTTATTCTTTTTTTTAGGAGAATGCGAGATTTTAGGTATGAGGATATCTCATAAATCAGATTTCTCGCCACAAAGATTTTTGTATACATATATTTATATTTTTTTTCCTTCCAAATTACCCCCAGAGTTTTTGGTGATTTTTACTTGAATATATATGTATATATATATCCCTAAATTTTTTACAGTGGATGTTCTGTTTACAATTTCATTTTTTCCCATAAATATTTAGTACTCATTTCAGTTTTATTCATCAACACAAGAGGGATGAAATTAACAAATCAAAGAGGGTTACAAGAGGTATAAATTTATTCGATAAATTTTTGGACGATGTACCACCGTTTGATTTGTGCATCACTCAATAACAAGATGTAATTCCAGCTTATGCTGTTGTGATGGAGAACAAAAACGAGCCCGTACCATTGCATACAATTAGTTACGAGCACGCACCATTGAAATTCAAGTTTGGAAAGAGAAAAAAAGTATCCAATAAAGTAAAAGATAAAGAACAAAGTTCAACAGAAAAGGTATTTAATATTATCCCAAAAAGTTTTTGATACTTGAATACTAATCCAAGTTTTTGATACTTGAATCCAAGATATATACAACTTCTGGTAGGGGGTAACTTTTTATTTGGGACGTCATGTTTTGAACTAATCCATGTCATTATATATTTATATGCAGAAAATAGTATATTATGTGTTAAATCGTCCCAGTAAATCTCCGCACCTGCAAATATACACAAATCACCACGTAATTCGTGATTTGAAGCAAAAGTTGAGTCAGGTGCAATTTAATAAATTCAAGGATATATGTTTTGGTGTATACACTCATATGCACTAATATTCTGTTCAGGCTCAAATTTTCAGGTGTTTCATAGCGTGCGAACTGGTAGAAAGTTCTCAAGATATCCTCTTGATTCATGTAAATCACTCAACATTGTGATTCAATATTAGAGAGTTCGCCCTCATCTTGGGGTTGAATTGTGTTGGTGATATGGAGGATTTTCTTTTGACAGAAGTGAACCTAAAAGGCTAATTCAACAATATTTTGGAGGCAAAAGGACTGTTAAAAAGGCGAAGTTGGTTAGGGGATTTAGGAACAAGATTTGGGGTGATGGGTGATGTGCTGTCAAAATACCGCACATTTGATGCCTAAAATAAAGGATTTTGTGAGTTCTTAATACGACTTTTTATGGTTTTTATGTGCTTTATATTATTCTTACAGAAAAGTTAGATTGGTATGATTTTGTAGAAAAATTGCAGATTTTGCTGAAACATAGGACATACGAGCTCACCTACGAGTCGTAGCCCAAGATACAAGTCGTAGGGTATGGTTATAGTAAGAAACAGATACCAAGAACTTAGAAATCTACTAAGTGGAAGTCACCCATATGAGGTCATCCCACGAGTCATAAGTTTCACTACGACTCGTATAGGTGAACTCGTCGCACGAATCAGAGAGCCAAAATGTTGGACCAAAAATTAAAGGCCTAGACTACGAGAAAAGCATACGAGTCGTAGTCCAAGCAATGACTCGCACCAGTGGGTCGTACCAGTTGAGTCCAAGATGCCAAGAACCTGATACGAGACCCCGACTACGACTCGTAGGTCACGCTACGAGTCGTACCTGCACAGCGTACCAGCTGCCAGCTGTCTTTTCTGTGTAATTTTTAAGGTTATTTTGTAAACGTTATAAATGGTTTAAGTTAGGGTTTTAATTAGCAAGATTCGAAATTGTCAAGCCCCGAGCCTACACCCTGGACGTGGCTAGCACTCGAAACCCACTTCTGGCCCCAAGCGTACCACTTGACCTGGCTACTTACTCAGCGAAATACTTAGTAATAGTGGAAAAAGCCATAAAAATAATAAGATGATCTAAAACTATTTGCATAAGCTGAATACGAACATTTTAAAGCAATATCTGAATGAACTAGAAACTAAAATATTAACACATGGTCTATGAAACCTCTACTACAATGTCTAAAAGGGCTATTGAGACAAACCCCAAGTAGCCAGAATTGAAAATGAAAATTGAAATGAAATAACATAACTCATAGAGCCTCGGGCTGAGAAGAGGCCTCACCAAAACTGATAGTTGTCAGGTTCTCAATGAAGCGGCTGCTGAGGAACACTGTCACCTGCATCTGCATCATAAAATGATGTAGGTCCTAAGTACGTCAGTACGCGGTATGTACGGTATGTAAGATGGCCAAAATATTTAAACAATATATTATAATGCTTCTCAAAAGATATAAACATAGTCACAATTAAATAACAATAATAATAATAAAGACTGGTATACTGAAAACTGATAAGTGAAACTTAGTTTCTTAACTTGGGGAGTTTCTCAAATCGACAACCACCACTATGAGCTTCATGGTGATATAGCATCTTGCCTACCTTTGCCGAGGTAGGGGACGAATAACTAGGGGAGTGGATCCATCCTATAACTGGGCCATCTTAGTAGTTAAAGAGGAAGGTGCCTAGTACAATCCTATCCTATGTTGGCTACACAGTTTATGAGTTCGAGTAATTTATTCTACTCTTACTCATATTGGTGCTCAATACTACTCCCAAAACTTTATTAGCTCATACTTAAGACTTGAAGTTCTTAAAATCTGTTTTCTCGAAAACTTAGCCCGACTTACTACTTAGCTTTCTCATATAACATAGCCCGACTTACTACTTAGCTTTCTCATATGACTTCTTTCACTTGACTGAAAACCAGAATCAACTCAGTGGCTCAAAAACATACTAGATTTTCTTGGCTAACAATGCAACATAAATCTTTAAAAATGTGCTTCTTGAACTTAGATTTAAAGGTACTCCAACTAATCTTTTCTTTTCTTGGAGTAGTATCAAGATTTTCAAGAAACTTAACAATAATAAATCTTGATCATAATTGAATATAAGTTTAATAATAATTCTTCAATTGGATGCTATAAATACCAAGATTCATAAAACTTTATCAAGTATATGCGAAATTTATCATGGAAATTAACATCCTTACAAATTTTACGGGAAACTTAGTCTCAATTGATACTTGAAGGTTCATGGGTAAAAACTAATTTTTATCTCTGCAAATATTAGCAAAATAATTACTTTTGAGTGGCCTTACATACCTTGGAATGAGTTCTTGAGG
Organism: Solanum clarkiae; assembly: GCA_011800125.2. Lineage (NCBI taxonomy): Eukaryota > Viridiplantae > Streptophyta > Magnoliopsida > Solanales > Solanaceae > Solanum > Solanum clarkiae. The sequence goes on from JAABOM020000049.1 coordinate 9,068,385, forward strand.
AATTGAAAGGAAAATCTTAAATATCCTAGTAGTTCTTGATCCCACGCTTGAAGTTCTGGGAAGGGGTTTCTTGTTTTTGTAGAATGAAAGAGTAGAAAATACGTTTTAGGAACTGATTACGACTTAAAAACGGATTAGTTTAGGATATGGAGTGTGGAAAAAGTCAGATTTGCCCTTTCACATTTAAAAATGAAACTGCTCCTCTCGTACACTAGTGTGCGACGCGCGCCAGTGCTTTTTAGCACTTTTTTCATGAAATTCTGACTTTTTGTAAATTTTCAGAAAATTCTTAAGTGTGGTTCCATGTCGTGAAAGGGGTGTGGAAACTCCATTGTTTTAAGCTCACTTGGACAAAAATAATTCGCGTTTTTTCGAGTTAAGGCCGAGTCGAGACCATTTTTCGACTTGATTTTTCGTAGTGATCACAAATCCAGTCTCGGATTTGCAAACGGAGCAAGGGAAAATACGTTACACAGAGGGTCAAATCTAGGGGTATTTTTGTCATTTCATGAGGTGTTATAATATCTCTCCCTTGGGATCATTCGTCCTCAAATGATAACGATACAGACAAAACTAGTTCAAACCACAAGATTTTCTAACTTAATAAATATGAACCTTCAAGGTGAAATACGAAAGTTTACCTTCAAGATCCTCACTTAGGCCAACGAACAAGTGTTGATACTTAGCCTTCATGTCTGCTTCTGCTTCCCATGTGGCTTCTTCCATGAATTAGTTCCTCCATAGAACCTTCACCGAAGCGACTCCTTGGTCCTCAATGTACGAATCTGCTAGTCCAATATTTGTATCGGAATCTCTTTATATAGCAAATTGTCCTTATTCCCCACGCTTTCAACCGGGACCACTAGAGAGGGATCTCCCAAGCACTTCTTGAGCAATGTGAAACACTGGGTGTATAATGCTCAACTCTATTGGTAACTCTAACTCGTAAGCAACACTACCCACTCTCATCAGGATCTGGTAAGGGCCAACATATCGTGGGCTGAGTTTCCCCTCCTTCCTGAATCTCATAACTCCCTTCATTGGAGATACCTTCAAGTACACCCAATCACCTACCTCAAACTCCAAGTCTCTTCTTTTAACATTTGTGTAAGACTTTTGTCGGCTTTGAGTTGTCTTGAGCCTCTCCTGGATAACCTTCACTTTTTCCATAGCCTGATGGACTAGATCAGGTCCTACCAATCCTGCCTCACCAACCTCAAACCACCCTATGGGTGATCTACATCTTCTACCATAAAAAGCCTTATATGGTGCCATCTGCATGCTGGCCTGAAAGCTGTTATAATAAGGGAACTCAATGAAGGGACTTCAACCAGAACTCACACTTAGAAAACTTAACATATAGATGCTGATCCTTAAGGGTCTGAAGGATAACTCTAAGATGGTCTGCATGCTCCTCTTTATTTACAGGAGTAGATCAAGATATCACCTATGAACACAATAATGAACATATTTAGGTACGGCCTCAACACCCTGTTCATAAGATCCATGAAAGCTACTGGTGCATTTGTCAACCCGAAGGACATGACCAAAAACTCATAATGACTATTTCGGGTTTCAAAAACTGTCTTAGGAATGTCATTCTCTCTAACTTTAAGCTGATGATACCCAGATTTGAGATCTATCTTGGAAAAATAGGTAGCACCCTGAAGTTGGTCGAATAAGTCATCAATTCTGGGAAGAGGATATTGTTCTTAATGGTGACCTTGTTCAACTGATGGTAATCTATGCACATCCGAAGAGAACCGTTCTTTTTTCATGCAAAAAGAGCTGGATTACCCCAAGTTAAGATTCTTGATCTAATGAAACCCTTGTCTAAAAGATCTTTCAGCTACAACTTTAACTCTTTTAGCTTTGAAGGAGCCATACGGTATGGAGGAATATATATGGGCTGCGTATCTGTAAGAGTATCTATCCCAAATTCTATCTCCCTGTCAGGAGGGACTCAAAGAAGATCCTCAGGAAAGACTTCTAGGAAGTCATTCACAACTGGAACAGATAGAAGGGATGGTGCCTCGGCATGAGAATCCTAAACTCTGACTAGGTGATATATACACCCCTTGGAGATTAACTTTTTGGCTTTGAGATATGAGACAAACTGACCCTTAGGAAAAGGCAATCATTAGCTTCCCTGATTGCAGTTCTATTTGCTGCAACCAACCTTGCAGTCTTAGTAACTGTAGTTGATTGTAAAAGACCTTTAGAACAAATCATAAAGGTGTATATGCATGATAGTCTCGGAGGCAGCAACAACCCGACAATAAGGGTAATCGTGGGTCTATTAACTGCAAATGCGATTTCCATTAAAGTTCCACTCTTTCAACTTTGTCATATTATTACACACAAGATTGCTGAATGCGAGCCGAAAATCAGATCATATTAATTGGTATATTGATGCAAGAATGTATATTCAAATCATAATCTATTGATAAGCATGTAAAAGACACATGTAATATGTATTTACAGGCTCTGCCAGATTTTATCTTTGCAGCACTATCGAGTGACAAGAAATGAACTAGAGTCAGTAATACGTAGGAAATCAAGGCTTACATATAATGAGTATAAGATGTCATTGATATACTCTATGTTTAGGGGGAAAATGATGTTCTATATAGATAAAAATCTGCTTCTTTCATAAGGTAATGACAACGAGTAGGTTTTTTAAATTTAAATTTACTATAGAACTACCCCTCCACTCCAATATTGGTTCGTTGGGAAACTGAAACTTAAGTACTCTGGTTCTGCAATCTACGGAGGCATACCCAACATGAAGCCAATCTATGCATAAGATGATATCAAACTCTATCATATCTAACTCTACCAAATCAGCTATAACAGTCTTATGATGAACTGAGATTGAACAACCCCTATAAATTCTTTGGGCTAAAATAAACTCTCAAGTAGGAGTGGAAACACTGAAAGGCTCAAGAAGGCATTCTGGGTTGACCCTAAACTTCACAGCTACATATAAGGTTACAAATGACAAAGTGGCTCCAGTGTCTAGTAATGTATAGACATCATGAATAAAGATTTTGACCATACCCATAACCACATCTGGTGAGTTCTCCTGCTCCTGTCTAGTGCCCATGGCATACAAGCGGTTTATGCCCCCGCTTGTCCCTGCTGTAGTACCCTTGTGAGGTGGCTTACACTGTGGTGCTGAAGAGACTGGCTGTCATCTGGTATCTCTCATGTTCTACTTCCCTATAGGACAATACTTTAAGAAACGCCCTACCTGACCGCATTTGAAGCAACCATTTGTGCCCATAAGGCACTCTCCGGGATGAGATCTACCACACTTACCACAAGTAGGATAGCGGTTTGGTCCTTGAGCTACACTACACTAGGACTAGATGCCCGAAACCTGCGGTGATGTGATCCTTGTTCATTCCTGACCCTCGATACAGGTGTACTGGCGAATGAAGGTGTTGGTCCGGCTGTCTTAGGCTGAAAAGGTGTGTGACCTCCACCTCCAGTCCCTCTCTTGCCTGACTCCTAGCCTAATGTCTTAACCCTCTTGCTCTTGAACTCCTCCCTATCCTGCATCTTCTCCTTCTCTACCTGTTGCACATACGTCATCAAATAGGCTATGTCCATATCCCCAATCAAGACCGCACTCTTGCCTCTCTCTCTTAGTCATTCGAGAGAGCTCGAACACAAAGAGATCCATCCTCGTACACATGTCTGCCACCATAGCTGGAACGTAACGGGACAACTGAGTAAACTTGAGGCTATACTCCCGTACACTCATATTCTCCTACTTCAAGTTCAGAAAGTCCCTTACCTTAGCCTGCCTCATCTCTCTAGGAAAGTACTGTCCCAGAAAGGTCTCCTCAAACACTGCCCAACTAATAGCTGGGGCCCCATCTACCTTACTCCCTTTTCGCTGGTCAAACCAGAGCCTAGCTACCCCCTTGAGCTGGTAGGAAACCAACTCAACCCGCTTAGCATCACCTATACGCATCACCTGAAATACCTTCAGAAGCTCCTCAATGAAGTTCTCAGGATCCTCCTTCACATTTGACCCCATGAACTCTGGCCAGTTCATCCTCAGAAACTCTCTGACTCTGGCGGTATCTGCCCCATTATAACGGCCATCTCCGGGCAATCCCTCTAAGTGGTGACTTCCTGAGCCAAAGTCTAAATTGCCTGGTGAAACTCAGCATTAGTAATGTCTACCTGTTGTGGCTGCTCCACAGGCACAGCTGGGTCTATAGGTTCCTCTGGAATTTGGCCAGGCTGGTTTACGTTTCTCCTGGTTGGGCATCCTCTGCCCCTTACTAGTCTATTAGCTCTGTGAGGAACATGATTTGAAAAACACGGCGTGGATGCACGAGTTAGAAAGGACTTCACAGAGATATACTAAGTAACACGAGATAAGGGATGACTAGTAATGATGGAACTTCCTAACGTCCCATGGCCTCCCTATTATAGATGTGGCGTGATTCACACCCATAATACGGACTCTACTAGACACGGTTCCATAGACTCCCTAGGACTCTTGAACTCTGTGCTCTGATACCAAGTTTGTCATGCCCCGAGCCTATACCCTGGATGTGGCTAACAGTCGAAACCCACTTCTGACCCCAAGCGTACCACTTAGCCTGGCTATTTACTCAGCGAAAGATTTAGTAATAGTGGGAAAAGCCATAAAAGCAATAAGATGGTCTAAAACTGTCTGCATAAGCTGAATATGAACATTTTTAAGCAATATCCGAATGAACCAGAAACTAAAATACTAACACATGGTCTATGGAACCTTTATTACAATGTCTAAAAGGACTACTGAGATAGGCCCCAAGTAGCCAGAACTGAAAATGAATCTAAAATGAAATAACATAACTCATAGAGCCTCGGGCTGAGAAGAGGCCTCACCAAAACTGATAGTTGTCAGGTTCTCAACAAAGTGACTGCTGAGGAACTCTGTCACCTGCATCTGCATCATGAAATGATGCAGGTCCTAAGGATGTCGGTATATAATACGTACGGTATGTAAGATGGCCAAAACATTTAAACAGTATATCAGAATGCTTCTCAAAAGACATAAACATAGTCATAATTAAATAGCAATAATCATAAAGACTGGTATGCTGAAAACGGATAAGTAAAACTTAGTTTCTTATCTTGGGGAGTTTCTCTGACCGATAACCACCACTATGATCTCTGTGGTAATATAACGTCTTGCCCATGCTGCCAGAGTCATCCCGTACTTTGCCGGGGTAGGGGACGAATAACTACCATCCCACAACTGGGCTATCTCAGTGGCTAAAGAGGAAGCTACCGTAGTACAATCATATCATATGTTGGCTACATAGTTTATGAGTTCGAGTAATTTATTCTTCTCTTACCCGTATTGGTGCTCAATACAACTCCCAAAACTTTATTAGCTCATACTTAAGACTTGAAGTTCTTAAAATCTATTTTCTCGGGAACTTAGCCCGACTTACTACTTAGCTTTCTCATATGACTTCTTTCACTTAACTGAAAACCAGAATCAACTCAGTGGCTCAAAATATACTAGATTTTCTTGGCTAACAATGCAACATAAATCTCTAAAAATGCACTTCTTGAACTTAGCTTAAAAGGTACTCCAACTAATCTTTTCTTTTCTTGGAGTAGTATCAAGATTTTTAAGAAACTTAACAATAATAAATCTTGATCATAATTGAATATAACCTTAATAACAATTCTTGAATTGGATGCTATAAAGACCAAGATTCATAAAACTTCATCAAGAATATGCGGAATTTATCATGGATATTAACCTCCTTACAAATTTTAGGAGAAACTTAGTCTCAATTGATACTTGAAAGTTCGTGGGTAAAAACTAGTTTTAATCTCTGCAAATACTAGAAAAATAATTACTTTTGAGTGGCCTTACATACCTTGGAAAGAGTTCTTGACGAGGAAAATCTTGAATGCCCTGGTTGTTCTTGATCCTACGCTTGAAGTTCTGCGAAGGGCTTTTCTTGTTTTTGTGAGAATGAAAGAGTAGAAAATACATTGTAGAAACTGATTACGACTTAAAAATAGATTAGTTTAGAGTATGGCGTGTGGAAAAAGTTGGATTTACCCTTTCTCATAAAAAAAATGAAACTGCTCCTCTCATACACTAGTGCACGACACGCACTAGTGCTTTTTAGCACTTTTTTGCGAAATTATGACCTTTTATAAATTTTTGAAAAATTCCTAAGTGTGGTTTCGCGTTCACTCCGTGTCGCGGAAGGGGCGCGAAAATTTCACTATTTTAAGCTCACTTGGACAAAAATAATTTGCGCTTTTTTAGTTAAAGCCGAGTCGAGACCATTTTTCAACTTGATTTTTTGCACTGATCACAGATTTGGTCTCAGACTTGCAAAGGGAGCAAGAAAAAACACATTACACCAGGGTCAAATCTAGGGGTATTTTCATCATTTCACGAGGTATTATAGAAACAGAGGAAAAGATACCATCTTTGAATATTCTCTCAAGAAAACCCTTAGGTTTTTAGCTTAGTTTATCTTTTTCTCTTGGAAAACCCTATTTTGGGGATTGCTAATCTTGTTTTGTGCTTATTTTCAATCTATCAAGCTTGTGGTTTGCAACTTGTGGTGTCTTCAATCTTGATTTTCTTGGGTAAAGTTCTCAATCATATCTTTCATATGCATTTTTGTTGATTTTGCCTTAGCCATGAGTAGCTCACCCACAACTTGGGGTTGTGGGAAGCATGGGTATTTGACTTGAGATAACCTAGGTTTATTGCATTTCTATGATTGGGGTTTTGCATGTATTGTTTATTTCCCTTCATTATAATTATTGTTTGGTGGTGGCCAACACCAAACCCCGCCTACTATCACCATCCCAACCAAGGTGATGACGAATAGGAAAAGGGAAGTAGATGTCAAAATTCGATTGATGTGTTCTCATATAATCAACCAAACCTGACCAAAGGGAGGTTGACTGGCACAATAGGTAACGGTTAGTTGGTACGCCATGGTAGCCGACCAAGCGCAATGGTGAAATTCGACCTTTACCTTCACAAGAGGGTTGGAAGAACCTAAGTTACCGTCATGTATGGAAATCTCCAACTGTAGTTATGTTACCTAGGGTAATCGAGTTAACGAACCATGGGGAACACAATTCCCAAGTTGTCCCTAAAATTGAGTATTTTTCCACATCATAGTATAACGTTTATTTTATGTTGTTCTTGAATCCCAACCCCCCATTTTAGAGATTTTAATTATCGATACTCGAAATGATTGATAGTGAATTCTTTTAGTCAAGCCCTGTATTCCCTATGTATTCGACCCTAACCTTCAGTTAGGTTAATTGTTGACAGCGATCGATTTCTTGTTGGAGCGTGAACATCATCGAAAATAATGGTGCCATTACCGGGGAATATAGCTAGGCTTTGACTTGATTTTACTATTAGTTAGTTCTAGTGTTAATTTCTGGAGTCTAATATATTTTACTTTTATTTTTGTTTTTGTTGTTTGATTTTACTTGCAGGGAAAGAAATTCCCGTCACCTACATCGTCGCTCCTTTCCGACTCTTGCTGGAACAAACATCAGTGGGTTTCCGGCGATCTCTTTCTTTCTTCTTTGGTCGAATCATTCCGGCCATCTCTTTCTCCGGCAATATCAAGCTATTCCAGCAAGAGTTTCTTGCCAGCTATCAGTACTACTCGATTTTCGGCGAGGGTTTCTTGCCAGTAACTAGAACTACTCGGATTCCGGTGAGGGTTTCTTGCCAGCAATTAGAAATACTCGGATTCCGACGGCTTCCCAGCGAAATTTCTCACTCTCTGGCCAGTCAATCCGGCGACCAGATCAGACCCATTCTGGCGACAACATCGATCTGCATCTCTGGTGTCCAGCAAATCACAAGTTTCAAGGTTCCGACGAAGGCATCAATCAAAATTCTACATTCCGGCGACGTGTTCAACCATAGCATCCAAGTCAGTGATTGAATTATTTGGGAGTTACAGCGAGGTTTCCAGGTGATATTCCCCAATTTTTTCTCTATTCATTATTGTCTTAGACTGAAATATTGACTGTTCTTGGATGCAAAATTTTGTATTGTTCTTGTTTGTTGTCTTGATTGTACTTGGATGCCTATTGGGATTGTTCTTGACTACCTATTGAGTTTTGCCTATTGGGATTGTTCTTAGCTTTGTTCCATAATTTTACTGTTGCATATTGTTGTTGATGTTGTGTATATTGATGTTGTATATTGTTGTATATTGTTATATATTACTGTATACGAATCTTGTTACTATTGTTGTTGTATAATTTATTGTTGTTGTATCTTGCTGTATAGTGATATATATTATCGTATATTATTGCTGTCTATTGCTGTATTTTGCCGTATATTATTGTACATTGTTGTATATCTGTTGTTGGTAGTTATTCTTGTTTAGTTGTATATTTGCTAGATTGTATTTTTAATTTTTTTTTATTGTTGTTGGTACTTGATTATTGTTTATTAGTTCTCATTGCTATTATGGGTTGTTTGGTATATATCGTGAGTATAATGCTGGGTAGTTGTTACATATTGCTAGATACTGCTGATTACATATTGATTGTGGGCTATATAGCATATTGTTTTTGGGTATCTTCCTGTTGTTGGTAGTCTTCTGGTGGTTTACTATTTTACTCTCGCTAGATTGCTTATTGTATAACTTATTTCTCCGAATTTGTAGCTTCGAGAATTTTTAGTTTTTAGTTACTAGCATTGGGACCTCATGGTGGACTAGGGTCATGTCATCGGTCAGGGTCAGGAGTTAGGGGTAGGGGTGGTAAGGGAGATTAGGGTTATTCAAGTTAAGGGTCGGGTCGTGGAATATAGGATCACTTATGAGGAAATCCATAAAGCTAGTGAAGTGTCTTAAGAGGAGACATATTAATATAACATGTGTCCAGGAGACCAGATGGGTAGGAACCAAGGCTCGAGATGTGTATGGGTTTAAGCTGTGGTACTCGGGTGGTTCTAGGGATAGAAATGGTGTGGGTATCTTAGTAGATGAGGGTCTGAGGGAGTATGTGGTTGAGGTTAAGAGGGTTAATGACAGGATGATGTTTATCAAACTCGTAGTTGGTAGACATGTGGTGAACGTAGTTAGTGCGTATGCGCCTCAAGTAGGCCTAGATGAGGAAGTCAAAAGGCTCTTTTGGGAAGATCTGGATAAGGTTCTACGAGGCATTCCGGAGATGGAAAAAATTTTCATTGGAGGTGACTTTAATGGGCATATTGGGGCAACCACTAGCGGGTTTGAAGGTGTTCATGGAGGTTTTGGCTTTGGGGAAAGGAATGGTAGTGGGATGTCTCTCCTGGATTTCGCCAAAGCCTTTGAGTTAGTGATTGCTAACTCGTATTTCCCAAAGAGGGAAAACCACTTGGTTACCTTCCATAGTACGGTAGCTAAGACTCAGATTGATTACCTAATTCTCCGAAAGGGCAATAGAAGCTTATGTAAGAATTGCAAGGTTATTACAAGCGAGAATGTTTCTACTCAACATAGGCTTTTAGTGATGGATGTGGAGATCAAGAGAGAAAAGAAGAAGAAGGTT
>JAABOM020000049.1:9090208-9102557 GCA_011800125.2 Solanum clarkiae
GACACCGTGGCCCCAACGGCCTAGTCATATGCATTTCCTTTTGGCTTATTATCACTGTTTATCTACTTTAAGGCATGTTAAAGGCAGAAACCCCTCATAATACGTATAGTAAGCGCATATAGTTACAGGTTGGTTCTCCCAAGTCTCATCGGCAACGGGTGCCGGTTCGCCCTACGGGACTTTGGTGCTTGACAAATTTATGTGAAATGCTATATGTGCATTGTCATCAGCTAATGTCTCATCGTCTGGAACATAAGTTGCGATATAACTCAAGAGAATCAAACAAGGAATCTGAACCATTTGTTCTCCAAATTAAACATGTGGAACAAGGTGTTTGGTGCCTCCTGCCTGAATTATAGCCTTGCAGTGATTGACTCTGAGGAAATTATCAGAGCAAGCAAATTTGCTGAGTGCAATTGCAGCTTCCCTAGTTACTTTCAGTTCCCTATCATCTAAAAGAGCCACCAATAGACCAATGATTCTGGTTTCTGTTGCTCGAAAGATCTTGGCCAGATGCCCTATAGATTTGATGCATAGATAGAGCAAGAAAAAATCTATGCACAGAAATTTATGGATTTATGTCTATCTAAGAAAAAATCATGATTGTTCTCTTCGATAATTACTTTATCTGAATCCAAAAAGACGCTTTTTGCTTACTTCAAAATTATGATCGTTAACACAAAGTGCGACTACTTCAGATTAAAGAGCATTTTCAATAACCAATGGTGCATGTGTATTGAGAAGGGAGGGTGATGGGGTGACTCCCATTTAAATAATTTTTGGTACTAATTTACTGGGAAGTGAAGGTGATGGGATGGACTCCATTGATATGGAGAATTTTAAAGTGACACATTACGGGGAATTAGATCTAAATGAAAAAGGGGAAAATTTAGATCTTTATCTTTTTGGAATTGGAGTTCAAATTTTATATAAAAAACTTGAAATTGGCATTAATTGATAAAAAAATGAAACTAATGCCTAATTTTTAGGCGTCGATTATGTAATCATGGGTATGATGGGTATGAGTAGTCTAGGTATCAGTAGTAGGAGAGAAAACCTGAAATTATGGGATTTTAGTAATTTTTTTAAATGGTAGGGATTATTAATAGTTAAATTTATAAAGGTTGCGTAATTGTGTAATTTTTCCATCAATCTCAGATGGAGCCAAAGATTCACTATTTTTTGGCTTAGGGGTATGATGGAATAAAGCAAAATTGCTCTTTAAACTGTCTGCGCTTCTTTCAATTGTGAAGTAGTAGTTAGTCAATGCAACTTTCAACGCTCATCATGGGTCATTCGGAAACAGTCGCGCTATGTTTTTAAACATTGGGGTCAGACTGCGTACATTTGACTCCCTTACCCCGCAATGGACGGGAGCCTTTGAGGCATTGGGGTATTGTTGTTGTTGTTATTAATTAGTGTCTCCAATCTTACCATAATTACATAAGTATTTAATGAAAATTTTTGAAATGTAAATGAGGAAGTATAATTATGAATGAATTTATTAAGAGAAAACACGTTGTCTTCTTGTTCAAGAAAAAGAAGGGAAGGTTTCTTTTCAATTCCAATTTTGGAGTGGGAAGGGTTCTTCTTTGTTATAAGTAGGATTGAAAGTTTTAATTTTGTATAGATACTTGCCCAGCCTTGAGAGTGTTGAAGAAATCTTCTAAAATAGTAAGATTCTTATTTTCACACTTGATTTCTTGAATTTTTCTTAGTCCTACATTTTCCTATGTTCACCCTGCTTGTGTTGTTTTTGAGACAAGGTTCCTACGAAACAATTCTCTCTACCTCTGTGAGATAATAGTAAAGTATGCATACATCGTTGTTGTCGCCTTGCTTGAGTTGTACACTTCTTTAAAAGTATGTCCCATGGCTAATCTTATGTGGACGATTAAATGTTATATTAATTTATACTTGTTTAGCAAAAGGATTTCATATAGCTCCTCCTGCAATTCTAATGTTTCCTTTAACATCGGGGCAGGTATTGTCAACACTCCTTTTTAGTTGTATTGATTAATTTTATTTTCAAGATTCTTGTATATTTGTTCTCTGATGGGGTTGTGGCAGTTTGAAGCTCTTTCTCCTCTGCTGATCCAGGAATTGACACAACAGGTTTGTATTTCCTAACTTGTTTATTAGGTCACTAGGCATGCTTGACGAGTTTATGTCGTTGGACTTCCTGCTTCTTCAAATGAACAGGTATCAGACTAATCTCATGAAGTAGTTGGTCTCTTTGACATTGTCATAGTCTATATAATGTTTATTTTTTGAAACAAACAACACAAACACTTTCTTGTGTGTCTTGCATAGCAGTTTTTGCTGTTTCTGATATCATCATCTTTTCTTCCCCTTCAAATATGAGAAATATTTATGGGGTTAGAATTACTTTGGTGCAAATTTAGAATTTCTTATGATTTGACTTTGGTTGTTTAAAACTTATCGTCTCAAATTTGGGAAGTTACTTTGTTTATTTTCATGTTTTGACATCTTTCAGAATCAATTCGATATTTTTAATATGATTCATCATCGAAGTATCATCTTTTTGATATTTTCCTCATACAGTTTGTCGCGACCTTCTTTAATCATGTTATGTCTGCAATTGGAGGAAATGCAGCTGGTCGAGGTTAGTTTAAAATTTTGCTCTCCTTTGTCGAACAAATACAATTTAATTTACCTTTCAAATGCTCAGAGTATTGTTTGAATTTTCAGGTGATGTTGTTGTCAATATCTGCCTAAACTTTGAGAAGAAGTCTGCTTTTATTGAAATGAGATCTGTAGAGGAAGCTAGTAATGCCATGGCACTGGATGACATCATATTTGAGGTACCTGAATATGTAATAGCTCATCAAGTAGTTTTGAAGTTTTAAAGAAGCTATACTTTTTACTCCTTATAGTTCTAGGTGCTTTATCCACTAGGGAGAAAATTTTAGTTTTAGGGATATGCAATTATTCTCGGTCTCTCGAGTCTTCCTTAGTCCTAGAAAATTTCGAGTGAAACACCTTTCATCCCCTTCTGGTACAAAAGCTGAATATCCTCAAACCTGTTTCTTCTCTTTTATTTTGTTTTTTTTTCAATTATTCAGTTATTATCATTACTGGAGCTTATCAGTTGTTATTGAATAATTCGCTATCCGAAGTATATTTTTTTCCCATTGCTCAATGTTAAGTACATGTCCCTACTTTTAACACACTATTCTGTCCTTGTGTTTTTTGTCCAGGGTGCATGTTGTATAGTCAGAAGACCCAGTGATTACAACCCTTCTGCGGCTGCTACTTATGTTTCTAGCCATCCAAATCCAAACCTTAACTTGGCAGCTGTTGGATTGTCCCCAACTCATGCAGGAGGGCTTGAAGGCCCTGATTGTATTTTTGTTGTTGGTCTGCCCAACTTTTTCACAGAAGCACAAATTAGAGAGCTGTTAGAGACTTTGGTGCACTTAGAGGATTTGATTTGGTTAAAGATGTAGTCTTTTGTGTCTATTGGGATATTTCTGCTACTGATATTGCTTGTGAAGTTCTCAATGGGATTAAGATAGGTGATAAAATGCTCACTGCTAGGCGTGCTAACCAGGGTACAACACAACCTAAACCTGAGCAAGAGAATGTATTGTTAGGATTTAATTTGCAGGTGACACATTTCTGTGCTCTCTAATTCAATTTTCAATTCCTTAAGATTTTAATTTCTTAGCAACAATTTGGCTGCTCACTTATTGATGCATGTTTTTTTGGCAGAGACTTACGTTACAGCCTGTTGCATTAGCCACAAAGGTCTTGTGCTTAACACAAGTTGTTGAGGTAGATGAGCTCAGTAATGATGAGGACTATCAAAATATTTTAGAAGACGTGAACTGAATGTGGGAAATTTGGTGGGTAGTTAGATATGATCCTTTTTTCTTTTGCTGCTCCAAGCGTATGGCAGCAATACTTTCTAAAAATTCTTCCACTCTTATATATATTCTGTAGGTTCACTGGTGAATGTTGTTATTCCACGTCCAAGTCCTAATGGTGAGCATGCACCAGGTGTTGGAAAGGTAAAAATACATATCAGCAGATTGTTTAGGCTAGATTTGTGTTTGGCCATACTGTTTGCAATAAATATTTTGATTTTGAATTTACTTTTTTGAACACATGAGATATGATTTGAACATGGATCTAACATTCTTTGCAAGGACTATCTATAGATGGCTTGATAGCTGTTTTTGCCAATGAAAGAAAGGGTCCAATCTGTTGAATTAATTCATTGTCAATAGCTTGTCTTTCACTTGTAAAATGGGAACTGCTAAACCATTTATGTACCTTTTAGGTATTTTTGGAGTTTGGAGATGTCGAGAGTGCCACTGTGCCAGCAAAGCTCGGGAGAGCTTGAATGGAAGGAAATTTGGTGACAACCACGCTGTAGTTGTCTTCTATCCAGAAAACAAGTTCTATGAGGGGGACTATGATGGTTAGTTGTATCCTCTGAGTTATCTGAAGTGCTCAGCAAGTCTTATGACATAGGAATTCTTGAAAATTTTTATCAGTAAAAGCTGTAGGTCACGCTGGATTGTATCATGGCCCTGTTGACCCAACAATTACAATGGAAATCTTGGTCTCTCTGTTCAAAGTTTAGTTTTACATGATGTTTTCTAGAATATTTTGACCACCAAAAGTTGTGGGTCAATGCCAGTGGATTCTATCTTTGCTTTATTAGTTATAGAACTTAATTGCAGTAGTCACAAAGAGAAGGAAGAAACAATGTTTGAAAAGGAAGAAATAAAGTAAGAGACTGTTGATCTTTTTTTTTAAAGCAAGAACACCAAGAATTAGCTGTTAGAAGTATTCAAGACAGAGACATTGATTGTGTTTTATGTGAGCATATTGTTGCTTCTTTCTGCCACCATTTATTAATCATCACCGCTTGTTCCATTTAATGGACGATAAATATTTAAATTTATTTTATAAATATATACTATGATTATGAATTGGAGTGCTGAAATTATTTACAAGCAGTAAATGCGTTTGATTATAAAAGCAATTAATGTGTTCTATTATGAAAAGTGCTGCTAAATTATTCCTTTATTAGAATAATTAAAATATTCTTAAAAAAATTTCAAAAAGTATTTATATAATATCAATACTTAAAATAAATTCAGTACCACAAAATAACATATTTAGCACCCTACACTAGGAAATGTGTAAAAATAAGGATTTAAGTTACTTTCTCTATTTTTATTTATTTTATTCTTTTAATTTATTTCAAAAATTTATAGATAATCTTGCGGAAATAACTTCTCTATATCTAGGAGCTAGTGATAAGGTCTGCGTATAATTTTATCCTCCCCGGAGATTTTACTAGATATGTTATTATTTATTTCAAAAAATAATATCCCTCTTTTTAAAAATAATTAATACATAACATACTTAAGATCATAATATGAAATAATATTTTAATTTATTTAATACTATATTCTAATTTAAATTCAATAAAGTATTTTTTATATTGGAATAAATGATTGAGGGGGCGCGTGTAGTTTTGTTCTGCTAAGAGGGTCATTTGTGATGAATAGTTTGATGACCAGAAAAAGGACAAAGAAAATTTGACAGAAAAAATTTCTAATTTGGAGGCTAAGCTGTAAACATGTTTAAAAGGCGGCCGGATCAAGCAAATTTGTCATTACAACGAATCACATTTTCCTCTTTATAATTCAGATTTTTCCTTCAGGAAGGTTACAGGGAGAAAAATGAATTGGGTTCAACGGAACATATATCTCTACAATGTCACTTCTGGTTTGTACATGCTCAACTGGTGGGAGCGTTGTCTCTTAAGTATCCTTTTTTGTGTATTACTTATCTATTAGATCTGATTTTGCCTTTTTAATTTATCGATTTTCAATTCATTTTTTGCTAATGTAGATTTCCCAGATTTTGGTTGGATCGAGAGTTCTTAACGCTTTTTAAATATTTTGGTGCTTGTGTTGCTATGTTTATGTGTTACAACGGGTTTCGATTTGCTTCCGAGCTTTTCAATAGGTATGCAGTTCATTTTTCTCTTGAAGATATTTTGTCCTAATTACTTGCGACTAGTTTTATTTTTCAGCAACTATGAGAAATTATTAAGAATAAAATCTAGGATATGTATGCTTTTTGTTAAAAAACGTGTGTCGATGGGAATTGGATATGAAAGGAGTGGCAAATTGGATTAGTAAATCATCAAAGCAAACTGATTGTGGCTTTGCAGTTTAATTCTTCATTTTGAATAGTAGACTACAGTAAACTTGCAAAATGATAGTGAACTTGCATAGTCATATACAAGTATGCCATTTTGTTGGCTATATGATTGATCCTCAATGAATGTAGTGGAAAGATTTGACTATAGTTTTATGAATATTAGCATTAATAATGGGCGAGAAATTTTCTCTATGGGAAATGCCTATAATTGTTACTTGACTTAATACTAGGGTGTCTGACAAATTTATTTAACATCGACAGACTAGAGGCCAGGTCAAAAAAAACCATGTCAGTGATTAATCTAATAATCCATATTTCATAATGTTGTATAACTATTTGGTCATGGACTTTTTATTAGGTATCTTAGAGAATTTATCAGATTGTAAAAAGGTGCATTTTTTCTCTTCTGATCGCCATATATTTATCTAACGAGGTAACACCAGATTCTAGTAGTGATTTTGGTTCAGAGCAAATAGATAATTGCTCTTATGAAAGTTGCAACTACCAGTAGGTTAACATCCCCAACAACAGAAAGAAAAAGCTAAAACCTTTAAAAAAGCATTGAACCCAAGGGTGTGCGTAGTGGTTAATAAAGTGGGAGGAGAATCACAAGATCTCAGGTTCAAATCCCAAGTGAAATGCATCTGAATATACATGGATTAGTAAAAATGAATTTAACTGTGAAAAATAGTCAAGCCAGATTTGCAAAATCATGACATGTAAATGACCCAATTTCATGAACACTCTATTTGCCAGCCTGTTGTTCCTCAAATTCATTCCAATTCACCATTGGTCACCATTGTCTACAAAGCTATTACCAAGTTTTGATATTTATTTTGTTTACAGATTTAGTTGATATGATTTTAAGGTAGAATCAAGTTATTTTGAAGTAACTTTTATTTGTAGTACCTTGTTAATAAATGCAGGTTATTTATGTAGTAACCCGTCATAAGGGTTCTAACTTTCTTATTTGATGAAGTAAGTTGTTGCATTGCTGGCATCAAGAAGATTCAATGGTTACAAAAGAAGTATTGCTGGCTCCAGTACATTTGTCTATGTTAAGATAGGGAACTAACAAAAACAAACAAGAAGGGACGACGTCTGGATAAGAAAAGGGAAACTACGCTAATGTAATGAAGTTGTTTGCTCCAAATATCAAAAAGCCTAATCTATGTGCAGGGAGCTAATAAAGCAGTAATTATTTAGGCAAATTTACAGGGGAAAGTTTCCTCTAACTAAAGAGAAGTAGGACACATTTAGCCTTGAGAGAGTGCTTTGAAGTTGATACACCATTAACACATCTACGATTTCTTTCTGTACATACTATTCGAAAAATGCTGATTGTTATTATAGTCCAGATTTTGCTGATGGCTTTATCAACTTTCCATGAGCTCCAACATTCAACTGCTTCCTTCAGATTTTGTGGCAAGACCTATCCAAGTCCAAAAATAGAATAAAATTTATTCTAAATGTTATTTGCAACTGTACAATGGAGCAGTAAGTGATTGACTATTGATTTTTGACGCAAAATTTCTTATGACGAGGTTGTCCTGGGTCTGGCATGCGCCACATTAGTCTTAGCCAGTTGTAGCAAATCATCTTTTTGGTAAGTTTTTCCTCCAAATCAGTTTACAGATACCACTGTGGATTCGTGGGAACAACAATGATTCTAACCTTTTTAAGCTATGAATATTCCTGCTTTTGTATGACCTTATTTTAAACTATCTGGATTCTGATGCATCACTAGTTACTAAGTTGTCCAATTCTTTTAGGTCTTTCCCGTCATTGCCATTCCTTCTATATATAATGTTCCAGCTATTCCCTTCGCTATTATGAGAAATGGATGAGTTAGTATCATAGCAAAGATGAAATAGTCGGAGGAATTCATTTATTAAAACAGAGTTGCCAAGCCAATTATCTTTACAGAAACTTATATTTGAATTTTCCAACTGAGAAAGATTATTCTGTTAAAATTTCTTCTATAAATTGCTAATGGTTTTCTGTATACCTATCCCTGGAGGTGTTCTTGAAACTTTGGTGCACCAATGATTATAGGTTCCATGCTTGCTATGACCACTTCTTTCCAGAGACATCCTGTTTATACCTCCATAGCCATGTCATTATCATGCATTTGTCATGAACAGCAAGGTCTTTTATTTCTAAACCATCTTGAGATAATGGTTGAGTAACTTTGGTCCATTTCATCTCGTCGACTTAGGCCCAGTTGTTTGAGAACCTTACCTGGCATAGGAATAGAGACATGCAGTAAGTGGGCAAAACACTGTTGACTAGTTGTAAACCTTCCACATAGATACTGCATACGGTGCAAGCCTTTACTCAAAATTTTCATACTCTAACCATATTCCAATAGCTCTGAACTTAACACCCAATGGAAGCCCCAAGTAGGTAGTTGGGAAAATATCAGTACTGAAATACAAATGATCTAACAGTTCAGTCAAGTTTGACACTGAATTAAATGGATACGTCACACTCCCAACATGTTAATGTGAAGATCTAATGAAGCTTCAAATATTATGAGTGTGAGGTCAAGTTTTAGAACTTGGATTAAGTATGCTTGACAAAATATCAAAATACATCCGCCTAAGTGAGAGGCAGTGATTTGAATTTTCAGAGCCAACCTCAAACCTTTTCAGTAACTCATTTGAACAGATTTAGGAGGTGTTTGAATTGACTTTTTTAAAGTGGCTTATAAGTAAAAATCCAAAAGCCATAAGTTGGGTGAGAAATGGCCCCCCTGTCTAAAACCCTTAAAATCCTACTGGAGGACTGTTAACCTACATTGGGAACTTATGGAGATGCTGATCTTGACCCATCAGACACACCTCTCTATAAACCTGATTTTTCTTTGCATAGAGATAAGTTAATCTGATCTTTCTCTGTATCCAACTTATAAAAAATACACGCTTCCTGTTTTTAAGTATCTAATCAAGAACTTCACTAGCAATAAAAGCTGCATCAGCAATTTACCTGCCCTAAATGAAAGCATCAGCAAGGGGCCTAACTTTCTTTAACATTATTCCGGGGGATGAGAACCTTTAGACTGTTTTTGGAACTCCATTAGCAAAGTGAAAGTCTTTTAATTGTTTTAAGCAGTTGAATAAAGAAACAGGCAATTATAGCTAAGAACATGTACCACAAGTGAGCCTGAAAATATGGTTGAAGAAATATAACTGAAGCAGAAACATTGTTAGTGGGTGGGTGCATGGGCTTATTTTAAGTGGCTTTTGGCTTTTAAGCTATTGTTAGTTTTGAAAGTGTTTGGAATAGCAAAAAGTGCTTAAAAGCACTTCTATAGGCTAACAAAATAAAGAAAAAAGTCAAAAGTCGAACGTTGGGCTTCCCCAACTTGCGGCTTTTGACTTTTAGCTTATAGTTACTTTTAAAAAGTCAATCCAAGCATCCTCTTAGTTTGGTGCACGAAATGAAGTTGGCAGTCAGTTGTCACTAGTTTGAAAAAGAACATTGGTTTTTAGTTTTGTTTGCCTGGACCCGTGACCTATGTTATTGAGATGAATCTTAATTTGCTTCTAATTGTCTGTCCATAAAAAAGAATTTGGATATGATTAGGTTGTGATATTTTTGTGTCATAGTTTAACCTGAATTATTGCACTCTATGTTCATTACAGCTATTCTATTGTAGGCTATTATTTCTCTTGCTGATTGATCAAATGAATTGAAAAATGTCATTATTCAAATACTGATGTATCTCTTGATTATGATCTTATGTGCAACACTAAAACCGTCTTTCACTTGTGCAATTAATCTATACTTTTGACTTTGTTGAAAGTCCATTTTATGGTTGTGTGCGCCTTCAGTTATTATAAGTGAGTACCTACTTACATCATTGATAATTTTTTCTTGTCTCAGGCAAATGTGGTGAAAGTTCATCAACTGTGTCAAGCATTATTCTTCACCATAATTAACACAGATATGTATGCGTCTTTTAAAGTTGTGAAATTGTTTGTTGTCCCATGGATATAGTTGGCTTTGTATGAATTCATCTTATTAGAAACATACGACGTCCTTCTTTTCTTATTCTTTACCAATAGAGTTGGAATGATTCAAGTTGATTGATGTGAGGAATTCAAGATTAATATGAGAAATTGTTATCATATTTTAAAATGAGCTGTGGATTAAATTCAATGGCTCCCCCTTACAATTGCCTATGCTTGTTTTTGTTCTTTGGTCACCATTTGTCCTATGCCTCCTGGTTTTCGACCTTGTGAAGAGTAGAGTGGAGAATATGAATATTACGACCTAGTTCATCAATCAAGTTTTACATTTAAAAAAATAAAATCATGATTTTTGAAAAAGTTGTGATGATTTCGAATTATGATCCAAAATTACATACCCCAACGCTAAATTGAAATCATATTTCATATTATATGTTGAAATGTAAGTTAAAGTGAATAACAATTTAGATGTGTTTTCATTACTTCTAAGACCTTTCAAAATATTAAACACAATTTTATTTGATTTAATTTTATAGTTAAACATAATAGCTATAAACTCAACATGCGCTTGGTCCTTAGCCAAAAGATGAAATAGGACACGAAAACACTTTGCAAAAATTATTTATTTCAAAATACTCTTCTCATTATATTTTTGAGGGTCGTTGGTAGAGAGAGAAAATTATTTTTTTATTATAATTTTTCTAGACTAATTATTTTATTTAAAAATAAAATAAAATAATTCTGAAATATCTCAAAATTAAGTATAAGATAAAATTTAACTACATTTAATTAACAGCATCAATTTACTTTAAAGTTTATACTATATTTAGTTGATGATATAAATTAATCGTGTAATTTGTCTCATTTACATCATAGTTAACTAATAATGGTTTAAAGATGTATGGAGTTCGTATTATTTTAATAATATAAAGTTTAGTTGAAGGAAATATACACAACACGTGTCAATTATACAACTAACCCAAAAGCCTTTCTATCAATAAAGAGCATACTTTTCACTTTTATTAATTACCCCCTAACCCGTTATTGCATTTTTCACTTTGAGTAACTTTCTCCTTAATTTAGCAAAATTGACCACTCCTATTTCTAGCCCCACCTCCTGTCACTTTCATCACTTTATTCAAAATGGTTAAATAGCTAACTCTCGTTAAAACTTAAAAATGTTTCTTAGTCATGAACAACTTCGTCTTATTTCAATTATTATAATTTTTATTTTTAAAAATTAAATTATATAAATATTATCTAATAATTTAAAATATATTTTTAATCATATTAATATGAAAAATTTACAATCAATAATACTTTTTGAATAATTTTTAAGTATTTAAATTTTTAAAAATATATTACGTAAAAGTATAAAAAATATTATAAATTATGATAATTGATAACTTAAAATTCTTTTAAAACAAAGAGTTAAATTGCTCAAGCAAGCAGCAAGTTGTCATGCCTGCTCACTTGTTGCTTGCTTGAGTAGCTTGAAGGTCTATCCATAATTTTTCAATGGTTCTTCCATTTTTATTTGTTTGTCTTATTTTTTGTATTTATATATTTAAAATTGCATAAAAAAAATACTAATCAAGATAATTGACAACTTAAAATAATTTTAAAAAGATGTTACTTACAAGTATCAAAAATACTAAATATAAAAAACATTATAAATCATAAGAATTAACAACTTAAAATATTTAAAGAACAAAAAAATCAATTAATATTTGAACCAGTGTCGCATAAATGACGATAGATGAATAACATTTATTTCTAAATTTTATCTTATACGTATCACATAAATTGAGACACAAAAATAATAGATATTGGGCGCACGAGCATCAATATCTAGTGAATATGTGTATTATTTATACATATATATAAGGGCCATTTACATAAATAATATATTATTTAACCTAAATTATGAGTTTTAGCATAATTTTAATTTTTACCAAATATAATTATACTATTATTACCAAAAATAGCAAAGAGAAGGAGAAAGAGACAGATGAGGGAAGCGAGACTGTGATGGTTCGGACATGTGCAACGTAGGAATTCCGATGCCCCTGTTAGAAGGTGTGAAAAGCTAGTGGTGGGAGCTAATCGGAGGGGTAGGGGTAGACCGAAGAAGTACTGGGGGGAGGTGATTAGGCATGACATGG
>JAABOM020000049.1:9113527-9129544 GCA_011800125.2 Solanum clarkiae
CTTGCTTTATCAAGAAAATCTGTTAGCAACTCGTCTAGCGCCTTACGACTCTTAGCATCAAATCTAAGGCCGTAACAATATGCTAGCTAAGCAGGCTGTGGGGGTTCCCTCTGGCTCAGAATAACTAGCACATTGCGCAAATTTGAAAATGCATACCAGCAACATCACAAACAGCCAAACCAAGATAGAATACAATCCAAGTCACCTGAAAACTTAATGGTCTAAAATCCAGCTATTCACTTACTTTTACAATGTTGTCATAGATTCAGATTCAACCCTGAGTTAAAAACCCAGAATTAATGTTACAAATCACACTCAAAAGGGTTAAAAGGGCATAAATTATTAGAAAAACAGACATTTCTACTTCTAAACCACTATAAAAGCTATAGATTTTAAGATATTTGTGAGCATTTTAACCAAAATCAGCTACTCTGTCATGGCTTGTCCTCAACTCTTAGCTTCCTCAATATTGGACTGAAGACACATGGCGTTGGCATTATACTCTAGCTTGGACACAGCCTCTGGCCCACACAACCTCGTCAACTCGTCCTGTTTCAGAATCAGGTCCCAGTAAGAATCAGTATTAAAAGGACAACATTAGGAGAAAAAGAACAACAACAAAATTTCTCGGCACTGTGAGTGCCAATTTTTTTATATATTGATCAACAATTCGATGCGAGGGTTACAATATAAAAAACTAACGGCCCAGGGTAAAATGGGGAAAGGACAGATACTTAAGAATTTACTTTGAAGTGAGGAAAAATCATGGGATGAGCATACAAGAATATAAGATGGGAGAAGGGAAAAGATTGTCAAGTAGTTTTTACCTTTATTGAATTATTCTCCGAGGTAAGTTTCTCACATTCCTCAGACAGTTTTTGCAACTCCTCTTTGAGTCCATGATTCTCATTGCTCAATGTCTCTACCTTAAGTTGTAGCTCTTCACACTCAGCCTGCGGAAGATTAAGCATAAAACAAAACGACTATCAAAAACTTCACATTCCAGGTAGTCCTGAGATGGGCCTATCAATGTTGTCTGCTCACAGTATTTCAACATACCAATACCAGGTATTCATTTGAAAATGAGTGAGAAAGAACAGAACTAAAATGGAAGCCTCTATTTTCCTACCTGTTAACTTCAAAAAAGTGAGGCAAAAGTAGAGCATGCGGAGAAATAAACTCAGTAAGACGATGTGTGAGATTTCTCAGTAAGCAATCTATTTGTTAAGAGCCAATCAGAATCAGGTTCAGAATGATATCCATGTAGTTAGTTTTATCTGAGATTGTTTGCTCAGGATTGAACTATCATTTGCTTAACACGTACGAGGACCAACAAAATGAGTTTTAAGTTCAACAAACATGGAAGAAATTCTCACACACGTGGTCACCGTTTGCTTCTTTCCCCTCCATAAAGTGATGCTGCATGCTACAATTCAGGAGAGCTTTAACAACCTTTTGTATGTACTAAGAAGAAATTCAATAGATAGATGAGAGACTTCCAACGGATTAAAATTTAGTCAACTGATAAGGCGAGTCTTCCCCCTCGGTTGACTCTATGAAGAACCTTGCTGCTCAGTTTAGTACACGATCTGTTGGACAAACTACAGTCCACAACGACAATGATCAGGTGTTCTTTCCCAAAAAGAACAAAATAAAAAATCATAAAACAAAACAAGTCCTTTATTTTGAGTACACCTTCCATTCCTATATGATTGAATCCGGATGAGATTGGCATGAAGAAACTAGTATGCAACTATCACACTTGGGAGAATTGTTTTCCTCTTTGCTTGATGTCTAGTTACTCCCAGTATTTCAATTCCAATCACATATTCACTGCAATTAAGCCCACCAAAACTAACGATTCGGGGTGCTCATGGTATTTGACACAATATTCATTTAGACGTCTTAACTGGAAGTCTATAAAATATGTCTCAGGCACGACTAGCTGACATGGCAGATCACATTTCTCCCACCCAAATTTGAGCATGTTTTGCCGGACAATATGGATTTTACTTCCAGACATTTTTGGCAACTACTTTTTGTTTCCAGCCATTATTTCAACTTTCTTCTTTCACTCATATCAAACTCAATTCCATGTGTCTTCTTTTGCTTCTCCTCGCAAACCTATACCAGATTCAAACCCAAATCTACACTCACCAAAGCACTGTCCTTCTGCACTTCCTCTTCATTTACATCACAAGAAAACTTCACTCGCCTGCACCACTCACACCCATCTTTCCATTCCAGTTAAAGCCTTCACCGTGGAGGATAAGACGGTTCATTCACATGGAAGGGGAAAGAACTCTACTGATCCTAGGTCCAAGTACATTCTTATAATGGAGCTTCCTCTCAAAACAACTCCAACTTCAAATAGAAATGCTCTCCCCACATAATAGTTTTCATTTATGGGTGGGTTTCAAGAATTTTCACCCATGACTATTGTGACGAGCCGTTCACATTCTGCCCGGAAATGACTTAAAAACGTCCATGACAAGCCGGAGCACTCTGGAATTCTCCAGAATTCCCTAGAGAAATATAGATCTTACAAGAAGGCCCTGGGAGCTTCTAGAAAACCCTAGGCAAGTGTAGAGAAAGTCTTGCCTTGTAAATATCTTAGATATTTTTGTAGGAAGATTCTAGAGTAGCATTTGTAGCCGTTGGATCAAAATGATCCTAACCATTCATTTAGGGAGGAGACTAGTATAAATACCACCCCTTAGTTCTCATTTTCATCAACAAGCAATCAAGCAAATAACAAGCAAAGCAAGTCTTAAGTAAAGCATTGTAAAGCTTTCAAGTTCTCTCTAATACAAAGTTCTTTCTTTGTTCCTCAAGATCTTCCTAGTTCCTTCATAGTCTTTTGCTTAGTCTTTCAAAGTTCCTCTAGGCATTAGAGTCAGGTTGACTAGCAACTTGAGCGTTGAAAGTTTGCTAGGCCGCACGGTTCGTTGGAAGTACGACCAAGTCCGTGACACTATGCAAGGTTTGCGAATTTTACATTATCCAGCATTTGGTACTCTTATCCCATCATTGTTTAACATTCAAGTTAACGGATATCTGATGCCACTATTATTGGAACTATTGCTGGTTTTTCTCATGAGTCACTCACACATTACATGATGATCATGCTCAACCCGAGTGTAGAGCTCAGCTCCCTCAAAATGCTATGCTTAGTAATAGGCATCTGTGTTATCTTTTCTTCAATTTGGAACTAAGTTTGGCAAGTTTAAGGAGTTGACTATGTACACAACCTATGTGTGTGTTTGTGTTTGGTAAGTATAAACGAGTTTAACACAACAACAACAACATACCCAGTGGGATCCCACAAGTGGGGTCTAGAAAGGGTAGAATGTACGCAGACCTTACCACTACCTCATAAATGAGTTTAACACATGGTGCAAAAACATTTTACACTATCAAGCCACTTTTACCTGTTATAACTTGCGTTATTTTTAAACTAGTGAACTTACCATGCTTCGCACAGTATATTACTGTTTATAAAAATAGTGTATATATATATTTTAGTCGCAACGAAAGACATAAAGCATATGTAAAAATCCTTGCATCGAACAGTTTCTTCTTTTTTAAAATAAGTAAGAAAAGTAAACGTGGATGAAAAAAAGTAGCAGAAACTTGAAACAAATTGCTGAATTGAAAAGGGGGAAAATTTAAGTTAACTCTCAATGTTATATATAAACTAAAAGTAAAAGAAAATTCAAAATTTTCTGTGAAATAAAATATATAGAACTTTTATGTATGCAGCATAACAATTACTCCAACGTAAGATCTTGTAAAAGACTAAAAAGTGAAAAACCCATAATCACAAATGCTTGAATAATTCATCAAGAATCTGAAAAGGGGTTCATAAGGTATAATCAAGAAATGGCCAAAACACAAAAAATCACCATTTTCAGCGATTAAAGACAAAATTTTTCATACCTCAACTGACATGGAATTATGAAAAAGAACCCCAGAAAAACAATTCACCAGAAGGCTGATCTACAGATAACATCCACAAGCAAAAAATCAAGACCGAGTCTAAGTTGCGAATCAGCAAATGGGAATGCTTTTGGGTTCATTTTGGCACAATGCTTTTTGGTTCTTAAAAAGAAAGAGTTCGAGAAGGTTCAATTGGCCGAAATGACGTTTTTGGTACAGAAAGGGAAAATAATCAGAATTAATTGTGTATTAGAACAGAGAAATCGAGTAAGAAGATGAAGAATTTTGATGAAATCAAACAAAAGTATCAACTACAAAAGCAAAGTTTTTAGAGAGACAACCATGATAGCCCAAAGAACTGTGTGGAGGAGTTTAGTGTCAATGGAAGATGGTAGCCATTGATCCAAAGTGAAGAATGGGAGAAGTTGCATTTAGCATCACTTCAAAGAACATCAATAAATATAAGTATAGACGCGACTTTGGTTGGAAGTTCAGTGGGTTTAATTTGCCGAGTGCCGAACCAGTGCTTTTTTTTTAGGGACTTTGTCTGTTCCTAGAAATTGGAAAAAATCTCAATAAAAGTAATTGAGGATGCTGCGCTGGTGTGGTGCCACGTAGGTGGATTGAAAATCCTCACTTATATATATATATATATATATATATGATTGACAAATCCACTTTTGGAATATGTTTTTTTTCACTTGGTTATCTTAGAAGGGTTAGCTACATCCTATTGGGAAGTATGAAAGGTTACCTGTAGATATCTTTCAAATGACCCAAAAATGTAAAGAGTTATCAACTATGTAGGTGTACGTAATTTAAAACTCTAAATATTTTGAACAACCAAAACTGAATATCATTTCCAAATAACAAACTTCAGTTTAGATAATTTAAACGTCAACATTAAATTTCACTCCGAAAATTTTCCACTTGGGTGGTGAGGGAAATTATTGAAGGTAGACAATACCTGATGCGGACTAACATTCCAGAGGATTTCAGGGCCAAACTGACTACTGTGGCTCAGGGTGGTCTGTTCTCTATCAAGAAAATGTACCTATCTGTGATATCTCTCTACCAGAAAGCACCTTGGGAAAGTCTAACAACACAACATCCATCCAAGACACAAGTTTACACTATGGTTGGCAGTCCTGAAAAGGACTAGCAACAGTAGAAAGACTACTTAAAGTAGACATCCAAGCTCCTCCTCCAACATGTGTATTCTGCAATTCATCTGAGGAAACCTTTGTCATATGTACTTTGGATGTTCTAACTAAGAACTTATGGCAAAGGTTACTGACTCGTTCGGGTATACAAAGGGCTATTGGGGAGTGGCAAGATGAGGTGCTATGGGCTTCTAGATGGGCAAGTAAAAAGTTTTGGAGAGGAGCAATCATTAGTTGTGTATTTTCCGTGTATTTTAGCCTATAGCAACTGTAAATATTGAATCAAGTCTCCGCTCTTTAGATCAGTCCAACCTGAGTGGAGGAATTCTAATAAAGTTTTCCTAAATATGATCTTCCCCTCCCATGAAGAGAGTTTCTTGTTCCTTTTCTCACAAGGATGATGAGCGACAATGACATGAATTCAATACCAATAAAAAAGTAAGCCCACCACTAAAATGGGATTCAATTCCAGAACGGCATGTTCCAAGCAGACAGGGTATGCAGGGAAAGAGCAGTCCACATTCATATTCAGGGGAGAGAGTTCAAAAGGTGGCACGTTCCATCGCTCACACTTAATGTCATGCCCTGAGGCCAGTTTATGCAAAACTGCTGATATTTTGTCAACCTCCTGAGGCTGCAGTTTAAACATTTTCCATTACTGGTTTTCTGTGTATTGATGAAGTACAGATAGCTGCTTTAGAAGGTGTAAACAGTCTCTTGGCTAGTTATAAAGCCATGACACTGCCTGTTTTTATTTTCTGAAAACAGGTGGTCATAGCCTCTTTGACTTTGTAATGTTTCACCTTTGGTATTACTTTAACTGTTTATTTACCAAAAAAAAATAATCTGACTCATTTAGAAAATTTTAACACCATCCAACCCAACTTCGATAAGAAAGTAAAAAGAGTTGCCTCATACGTTACATAAAAGACATATTTAAGATTCTAATTAGTTAAAAAAAATTTATGTGTAATTTCATTGGCAACATTATTGTGGATCATCTTTCAAAAGTTATACAGTTGCTCCTTTGGTAAGTAGCTGTAACTCTCAAATTCAAAGAAGAAATTGCAGACATGCAAAGAGAAGGCTACACATTGTATACACCAACTCCCTCAAGCTTGGCATTAGCTGGGGAGAACTTCATGCCCAAGGTTACGTTAAGTTAAAAAAGAAAACGATGCTACAATTTTATAGAGCATGTTGTAGTGCTCTATGGCTGTGTATAACAGGGTGATCTTCTAAGGTTTAACTTAGATGCACAACCATCAATTATTTTCTCTGTAAGTTAGACCCATCAATTTCTATAATGCATCTTGACTGTTGAAGAGATGGAAGAGAAACAGTATATGTAAGAAGTAACTCATACCTGCTTGCGCAATCTTGACCTCCTAGCTGATTCTCGATTAGACTGCTTTCTCTTTTGCCTTTTAAGTTCACGTTCATCCTATTAAGAAGGGTTGTAAAGTGCTTTAATTTTTTTTGATAAAGAAGAAGGGTTGTAACATACTTAACAACAACAAAAAAAATGCAGTGATGATAATTATAAGGGTACAATCCCATTATTGACAGTAGACACACTGAGAAACAAATAATAATAACCACAATAATGATCATTTTTTGAAATGTGTAGAAATGCCTTCAGATACCCACAAAGTTTACTTTATACATAAATAGATTTGGATCTCAATCTAGCATAGTGTAATGACACGGAGATATAGAGCTTCCAAAATATGGAATGACACTAAAGAATTATTGATACAAGGACTCTGAAACCAAATTCAGTTTCTTGTGACCAAATTTCAAGCCTTATTTAGGTTTAAACTTTTAAATAAATTTAAGTGCATATATTTAGGCAAATTTGGTCCTACAAACAGGAAAATTTTTCACATAAAGAATGAACTGATTGTTTCATTGAAAGTTCTCCGGCAGAATATTAGTGTGTGTTTGCAAGTATAACTGCTGAAAGCACCTCTGATCAGTTAACTAGCCCTCAATATTCAAGGTTTGGATCTTTCTCTATCCCAGTTGCAATACCGTATTCCCCTGAACAATCATTTTTGTTAAATAGTCTCATTGGTTACATGTAAGATGCCTACAAATAGGTTTGTCCTGTGTTACCTTGTTATCAACACATCTAACATTTTCTCACAATTTAATATTTGTTCAGTGAACATGAATACTGAATGTCAAGATACACCAGAAACAGTGAGTCTTATTGAACACAATCTTCAAATATCCCTAGTGAGCATCTGGGACAAATAAGAGTAAGCACATTTTGTGATTTTTACCCACAGGTGGTTAGAGGAATAACTTTGATAAGAAATTGGCAGTATCCTCAGAGCACACAAAGTAGCATGATCAACTGTGGATTCATTTGTTTTAGAAAATTGAACAAATGACGGAAAACAAAACTACCTGAATCCATTCACGTCCCATTCCCGGAGCTGGTGAGACACCAGATTGATTTGATCGCATTTTAATCATTCCAGGACCGGCAGATGGTGCATTCCACAAATCCATCCCAATATTCAGATTAGTTGTGGGCATAGCGACTGGATTCCCTGTTGCAGGATTGTTCTGAGCATTGGATCCTAATAATTGAAAATCATAGACCAATTAAATAAAATGAACGAAGTACAATCAAGAAGCAGACAAGTGAAACAAGTTACCATTAGCAAGCATTAGATCAAAGCTTCTATTCTTGTCTGCAGAAAATTCCTAAAATAATAAAACAAGAAAAGTCAAACCAGCAATTGATATGGAACAGACCCGACAGCAATATATTTAAGCTATGACATTCTTGAGTTAATCAGAAAGCATACATGGTTATCATTTTCATCATTTTCGTCCGATGAACCTTCACTTCCGCTTTCAGCACTATTCAAGAGAATATCGTAAGTAAGATGCAGAAAAGACCACATCAAAAAAGATCAATTTGATCGAAAGTGAGATTAAAATAAGAATCTATAGACAAACTTTAACACCAAATCTATTTCAAAACACCTTCTAGTGGCACCATCATTTCCAGAACCTGAAGCCGCTTTCCCACTTTCTCCTGCCTTGCCACCTGAACATCCCTTCAATTTTTTGCCAGTACTCTGGTCCTTACCATCTGGTGCCTTACTATCTGATTCTGGATTTGCCAGTGTGTTTGGATTCTGCCGAAGGACAGAAGTAAATTAATAAAATAGAGGTTTTTGAAGAAATTTATTTACAGAAAAGCTATACGTGGCTGACTCCCTTTCATCAGCTTTCAAATAGATAGTAACCAATACCAAAAGGATTAATTACCATGGGTATATTAGGATGAGCATAAACTCCAGCAGGAGGATATAAAGCAGGATATGGCACTGGAGCTCCATAAGGAGGCATAAGTGGATGCTGAAATATCACGCAATAAAAAGTACATAAAAAATGTTCTGAGCTTTATACTTCATATAGTAAAAAAGTTGCAATGTGTGATGGAAAAAAAGAACTATGTAAATCACTGAATGCAAAACTAATCACCTGGCCTCCCCACATGTATGGGTGGGGAGTGGGAGAAGCAACAGTTGAGGGAAAGAACGGAGGTGTAGCTCCAGCACCATAATAAGCCTAAACAGGAAAGTTAGTGCTTCAGAATTACAACATTCATCATCTCATTTAATGAAGAATGCTGATATGCAGAAGCTGACAATGATTAATCATAATGAAATTCATTATCAACCTGCATAGAAGACCAATCAGGATATGAAGGGGCAGTCTGTGTCTCCTGAAAATCAAACAAATGAAAAACTAGTGAATAGTGAGCCGCAAAACAGACAGTTTGAAAGTAACACTAAAACTTATATAGCACTTACTCCGTGTAGATGTATGGAAAGAAAAGAAAGAAGGAAAATGACCTGACTTAAAGTAACTTTCGAAGGTTTTGTAGGGGTGCTGCTCTCTTCCCCAGTCCCCATTATGTGTCGATTGAATAGTCAAATGTCTGTTTATTTGATTACTTCAGAAGATCGAGTACTCCATTAAAAGTTAGATTTGCCTGAAGTAGGAGAAATATAGGAATAGAAGTTAGAGATATTCCATTTCCTTTATACATATTACTCCAGTGATTGTCGGAATAACTAACAGTTTTAAGACAGCACAACCATCACTATTACATGAATGGAAATTAATATTTACAAATTATATTCAATATAAAGTTGCAGCGAGGACTTTTTCTTGCCACCTACGAGGAAGCTGGTCATATATTCCCCTCTGTTGTCTGTACCAAAGAAGATGAACCACAAGAAGGTAAAATAGCACCTTCAAAGAGATTGCAAAAGGGCAAAACTAGATGTGTATATATATCGAGGAGACAATTGTAGTCTAGCAATACAGACTTACAAATCGCAGCAAAAACAAAAAGTCGATCCCGCACATAACGTTGACCGTGCAAAGGGGTAAAGCTAGATGTATATATATCAAGATGTATACTCCAAGTATCCTCTACATCAAGAAACAAAAGTAGAAAGAACCTTTCTGCTAACTGCTCCAGTCAGAAACAAATCCCAGATTGCACTTTTGAACTTCCATCCATTTATTTGTATAATAAAAAGCCACTCTAATCATTCTACCCTCCCTAGACCCCACTTGTGGAATTTCACTGGGTATGTTGTTGTTGTAATAGAAAGCCACTCTAACCATAGTATTTCATTTCTTACAACCAAAGATTCATCAATAATTTTCTTGTTCTAGCAAGTAAATACTGGATATTCAAATTGAGGTAATAGCAACACGTTTTTAACACGGGGCAAATATAAGATTACTCGCCTTCCTGACCATTTAAAGCATTAGCAACACATTTTCCACTTAAAACAGTAGAATACTTAACTTCTTACTCAAAATAAAAAGATGCCTCACATTAACCAAAAATTGTTCATTTTATGTCCCCTATCCACAGAAAATTACATATTTTAGTGTAATTAAGAGAACATGACAAATTAAAATGGCAGGACAATGTCAGTTTTCATACACGCGTTCAGTATTATAAAAGAAAAATGAAAGAATTTTCTGCTAAATTACCAGATTAAATGTTGATATAAGTTCAATAATCATATTAAGAATTTGTATTCAATTGTACAACAAAAAAATGGGTCGTAAACTTCCATCCAAATGTATACATTGTTAAATGCAGAGATAAAAGTAATTGCAGCTCCATACACATAGGGATCCAGGATTTTGAACTTATGGGTTTTGGAGCACACCCTTTTTTGCATATTGAGTTATGGACGGATTATTTATACATATCAAGTATATTTTTTAGCACAAATACAAGATCTGGGCTAAAGTTACTGGGTTATGCCGAACCCGTAATCCTATCGGTTGATCCCGCCCTGGCTCCATATGTCACCAAAGTAGTTTTTTCTTTTGCAAATTGCCCAAGGCCTATGCTTTTGTTAATCCAATCGTAGATATTATGCCAGTCGTACCTCTATTCTTTTTTATCTTAGGCTTTGTTTGGCAAGCTGCTGTAAATTCCAGCTTGGTACACTGAACTGATCCTAATACCTGATAGTAAACCTATGACACATAATTGTATTGGGTAAAAGAGTAGCTTGTGTATGTGGCATGATGAGGGGCGAACACGTGGCACGTGTGATGAATAAACGTTGCTCACAAAGGCTTTTTAATGGAATTAATGGTTGGTACAAAGATGTGTTCATGTTTAGTTGGTGAAGCTCAAACCTTGACTAGTTACCGAGAACACAAAATGATTATCATCAGAAAAAAGGCCAGAAGTCATGGCTTGAAGAGAGAAGGACTCGTGTCCCAATTACATGAAAAAGGACAAATACGCTGGATATGTTCGTGCGTCATCCTTCCAGCAACAGAGGGATATTAGCTGGCACAACTAACAGTATTGCCACATAGAATATAGCCATTGGGCATAGTACTTAGGGATCGAGTGGATCGTTTCTATTGGATAATATATTATTTTTTGTTACCTATATAAATG
This sequence comes from Solanum clarkiae, assembly GCA_011800125.2. NCBI lineage: Eukaryota > Viridiplantae > Streptophyta > Magnoliopsida > Solanales > Solanaceae > Solanum > Solanum clarkiae. The sequence goes on from JAABOM020000049.1 coordinate 9,124,607, forward strand.
GTAGTTTTAACATAATTGTAAGGGGTTGGATACTAAACAATACAAAAGCAATACATTGATTTTCTTGTGCTCCAAGTTTCTATATTCTCCTAAGTCTAAGCTCTCGAGCATTACTATACACAAACGTCTCCGGATCCAATACCACGAGCACTCAAACCTCGCCAGGTTCCAGTGCAAACTCATCTCATCGAGGCTCTAATTTCTTCATACGACTCTATTTTACTTTCCTTACAGCTTTCATATAATTGATTAGCAAACATAACCGAACTTAGCAAGTTAAATCAAGACGCCTGTCCTTGACCTCATTATAAATTCAATCGTACCATTTCCCCGATAAACAATATTGTTGCTCAATGGGAAGCACTAATCATGTAAGGGAAAAAGCACGACTTGTTCATGATCCATCATATGATATGTTAAATGCTTAAAGATCCTTTTTTTTTTCTATTGCCAACTAAAGACATTTTTCAGCCATAAACCTAATTTCAATCGAGTCTTTTCTTGACTACTCCCAAACCAAGATAGGAAATACCCAATTTTAGACAGTTTAGATTGAATAACTTCACTCATTAAAAAATATTGATTTTCTTTTGCTAACAAATGTCATTATACTTGAAGGATTTTAACTTGTATCTACAAAATAACTATACTAGGTTACCTAAATGATTAAACATCATAAGTAACCTAAAATTTAAGACATGTTATAATAACAGAATGAAATAATTATGTGTTCTTCACTATTATAAATGTTCACTCAAAAAGGAAATTATGATCAAAAGTTCCCTTAAAACCCCAGCCCACAAATAGTTCAATTACACATGAATTGCAATTGTCTGGTTATGTCAAATATTGAGAAAGCAAGGTTGAAGCGGAACATAGAAATAAGGAAGGAAAAGAAAAGAGGAACCTGTGGGTGAGGTGGAACAACCAGCGTCCAACTCGGATAGACAATTCTCTTTTTTTTTAAAAGTTTCTTCTTCTTTCTTTGGCTGTCCTTATATCCTAAAATAGGAAAAATGAACTTTCCCTATCTTTCCTCACCGCACATCCAACGGTTAGGAGACTTTGCAGGATTACTAATCCAAATCTTTATCACCAATTCTCACTACTTCATTTACAAACCTTACTATAATTAAGAATATCATCATAAAATTATTCTACGCACAGACAAAAGGAGAATTTTCATAAATAATGGGGCTTTGAAACTTAACATAATTAAATGTCTATATTTTATATAATTACATGACATAATTTTAATTATGTGACTTGCATGAGAGGAGAGATGCAAGCAAAATCGAGAGAGGCGGAATGTATATTTATATCTATCAAATAATTATATATGTGTAATTAATATGTATTTTTATATCTGGCAGGAGAGATTGGGACAGAAAGGTGAGAGGCGAGCAAGATTGAGAGAGGGCAAAGAGCGGAGAAAAGTGAACTATATATGTGTATCTATCGAATTGACTATATGCATGTAATTGTATATCTAGTAAGAAATTACAGAGAGAGAAGAAAGGCGAGAGAAGATTAAAATAAAAATAAAATTATAACTATAACTATAAAGTGTAACTTTTTCAAAGTATAATTATATAATGTTAATATATATCATATTTTTATCTAGTTACGTTATTTTTTCAGAAAAATATCTGTTCAGGTTGACCCTGCCCAAAAGTTGGGTTCTTAGAAGTTGACACGTGAGGTAGAAAGAGGAATCCAGCTGGCAAAAGGAAGTGGATAGAAATGACAAGGCAACTATTTAAACAACAAGGTCGATAACTTTATTTAGTTACCCCACCGCCCCACCTAAACTTTATACTCGGGAGACAAAATTACCATTATGGTCCTTCATGTTTTGAGTTAGGTGAGATTTTAGTCCTTAGGCTTTTATTTCAACTAGTTAAGCTCGTTTAGTTAGGAATAAATTATCTCAATATTAATTATTTTGAAATCGTTATCTTATTATTAATATAAAATAAAAATAAAATTAAATTAGAGATAACTAATTTTCTGTTATAATTATTCTATAACTTTATCTTCAACAAATATAAGATAAATTCATCCTAAATTAATATTAAAATTCATTATTCCTTATTTATCCTATCGAACAAGCCCAAGTCTCTAATTTTCGTATCTCTGTGTTTTATATAATTTTACCATGGAGCCTTTTTTTATGTTTCACAATTAAAAATGTTATTATTCTGTTGAAAAAATAGAAATTATGAACGAAAATTATGAAGCAAAGAGAGAGCAAGATTTGTTATTTTCCTTTTGATACATTAACAGAAGAAAAACTTTTGCAAGAGTAGATAAATTTGATTATTATTCTGAATAAACTAAAGTTGATTTTTAAAATATAATAGTAAAATTGTTAGAATATTCTAGAGAAGTATCTAAGATAATCTAAGATATTTTAGAGCAGAATATAATGTTATTAAAATTCTCTTATAGATGTTCTAGAGATTACATTTTTGTAGTGAATCATAGAATTGTCTAGATCTTATAGGAAAATATAAATAAGATGGCCTTGTACATTTGTAATCTAACCTAAAAGTGAAATCAATTCAAGAGTCTTCTTCTCTACCAAAGTTCTCATTTCTAAAATATTTCATCATCTTTTTAGTTTCCCCTTCCTCAGTTAAATTTTGAGATCTTAGTTAACACTACAAAAAATAGCATTTAGCGACGGACAAAATACGTTGCAAAACAATATATTCCGTCGCTATTCTAGTTTATCGAAATGAAAAAATATCATTCGTCGATATTATGCGCGTAGGTAACTGTATAGCGACAAAAATTGAATCCATCACTGGCTTAGCGACGGATATGCGATAAATCATATTTTGTTGGCAAAATTAGGGACAAAAAAAATTGTCGTTGCATTAATGATTTTTGTCGATAATTTGATATGTTATTTTGTCGTCAGATCTTGTTGACGATCAAATATTTTGTTATCAGTTTCATCGCCACATATGTTCATACATTTCTACTTTTTTAACAATGAAAATAATTGCTCACAAGTTTATCGCAAATTTACACACGCGCACACATATGTTGAATATATCCATTCAAACATATATTATAAAGTCACAAAAGTTAATTAATTCATATAAAATTAACTTTCTATAAAGTCCCAAATTCGTAACAAAATACAAATTGCATAATCATAAGCATTTGCAATGATGGCAATGTTTTAAGAGCAAAAGTAACTAATGAGAGACTAAAGAATCACGATCATCATCAGAAATCGATGCATGAACCTTAACAATATTAGCAGTAGGCGGAGCAGGAGCAACATGAATTGGAGATGCCATAGATGATACTTGCTCGATAAGAGTATCCGACTATGATGAGGGTGAAGAAATCAATTCACATACCTGCTCAATAAGTATAGAAAGCATGTTGATCAGTCAGTGAGGAAATCAATTTTTTCACAAACTCATCCATATCTATTAGTGTTGTTTGTGCATTTAAAGGTGGTGTTGAGGTTGAACTATCAGATCCAAAAAGGCATGAAGATTTAACCCGTAAAATAATTTTGCTTGAGATCCAAGACTATACATTCTTCTTCTTTTTTTAACCTCCCGCAGCTTGGTAAAATGCTTGTAACTAATCGCTACTAGATTGAGATTATGCTTGATTTTGTAATATTTCTTTATATTTCTCTTGTAAAAAAATAGCAATAGTAAATTCATTTTATATGGCAATATATTTTTTATAATTAAACAGATTAAAAACAACAAAAAGTGTATGAATTAAACTCTATCATGTGAAATGATGAAATCTAGGAGGGAGACAACATCATATTCTTATCATGTAGATCATTCGATTTGCATCAAAAATCAACCAGTGAAGCTTTTGATAAAGATTCACTCTGTATATCCTGCATAAAAAATAGAATATGACATGTCCTACTTTATTTCTCCAATACCAATTTATGTAAACTTGGGTTTCAAACTTATATTAAGGAGAACCATTACTATGGCCACAAATTTTCTCTTAGTAAATTCTAATCACTATGTGTTTGAACCTAACAGGATCGAAACCAAAGCCACAAGTATCTAAATTAGGCCACTTTCTTACCCCTTGTGCCTCAGGAAAGATGATATATTCTTTGATTCTTGGATTGAGAATGTAAATACTATCAACATAATAAGAAAGTAATTAAAATAAACAAAATCATGAACCAATCCAACAAGGAAAAATGGATCAACAGGAAAGTACTGTTGCAAATTAAGGTCAGCATTTGGATCATCACGAATTTCTCTACTTTACAATCATATGAATTTTTTGACTTGATATACATAATAGTCTACTATACTTTTTCATGTAAAAATTAATTTTTTAAAACTATGCTTAAATAGTATTGCTATTTAATGATAATATGCATTCTTGACTCAGCATATACATGCAATGCACATGTGATAAAACTGCTAATTATAAAAATACAATAATAAAAACAATAACATCCACGATATAATTTCACAACATGAAATTTAATGAAGATATAATGCACAGAACTCAAAAGTTGACATTTCATTGTAGTTTTACAACTTTTTTGCATCACTCCAAGAAGAAGAAGAAGGATGGATTGAAATAGAAGAGGTGGAGATGATGAAAGGGTGAGGGAATTTGTAAAGCAGCGAGTCAAGCTGTAAGGACCTGTTAGATATTTTAAGAATTGGTCCTGTTATTTTCTTAAAATATCCCTCTCGTAATAATTTTAGTAGGTATTTCAGACTATTCAATAAATAAGACTACATATTATTTTTATGTGTATGTTATTCTCGTTAGTTGTAAGTAAAAAAAAATTTAATATTTTGATGGAGGACAAAATTGGTTGACTGTTTTTTAAACTAGTGGATGCAACTGTAAGAAATTGCATCATGGCAACAACATGATATGCCACTCTTTTAATAATTGCCCAATAAAGTCATT
>JAABOM020000049.1:9129644-9150143 GCA_011800125.2 Solanum clarkiae
ATTCAATATCAATATAAACTTATTATTTAAGTAAATTTATATATACATAATTTATTTTTAATTTTTAAAATATATAATTTGGATAAATCACATGAAAATTTTAAGACGCCTCTTTTTCATGATCGAAATCGAAACATGATTAAGATATTCAATTGCCAAAATATACCAATTACTCCAATTTTCTCTTGTCCTCCCGAGAAACTTTCATCATTTAACCAACCAATAATGCTTATTCTTTCTAATGATATGCATCTTGCTTGTTATTTCACATAAAGAATCTAAAATATTTTTTAGTTATATTCATGAATAATAATATTTATTTATCATTCAAGTATTTCTCTTACTATCATAAATTATTTATTAAAAAAAAAGTGAAAGAAGGACAATATTATATATAAATAAACATACATTCATATTCCAATATTAGAAGGTTTGATACAAATAAAAGTGTTTAAATAAACAAGAAGAGCAACGTGAGAAGAATACTACTAGGTGGTGGTTTCGAAGAGCAGAAGAGCATTGAACTGTGGTTTGAATTGAACTAATGAGAAGGGAGAGAGTAATTGGGGTTACTTTAGTTAAAGATATTTTTGGGAATATGAAAAAATATTTAGGGTAAATAAGTAATTTTATTTATCAAACTATAACAACTTTTAAGCTAAAAAATAAAGAGTTGGGGGGTGCAGATTTTAACTCATTTTAAGCAAATTTAAACTTTTTTAAGTTATTTTGAAAATTGTCAAACACTTCTATAAGCTAAAAGAGCTTAAAAGCAGGTTTGACCAGCTTTTAAGTTAAGACAAACGGGCTCTTAGTCATATTTTTAGTTTACACTCATATAGCCTCTCTTTTTTGGCAATAATGTAACACCTCGTAAAATTTCTAAAATGCCCCTAAACTTTATCGTGCGCGCAACGTGTCTTTCCAAACTCCGATGAAAAATTCGAGACCGAATTTGCGATTAGTGCAAAAAATTGAGTCAGAAAATGATCTCACCTCAGCTTAATCGCAAAAAAATGTAAATTAATTTTTCCAAAAAGAGCCTAAAATAATGAGGTTTCCGCACCACTTCTGCGACGCGGAGAGGATGCGGAACCACACCTATGTTATTTTCGAAAATTCGATGGAAACTGAAAATTTACGAAAAAGTGCATTTTTGCACTAGTGCGCGATGCAGTTTTTTTTATTTGAATTCGAAAAGAGAAATTTTGTCCTTCCCGATATATTTTTATATCCCCAGGTCGATTTTTAAACGTATATTTGTACGAAGAGGGTTTTAAACTCATTTTTTTCAAGGTTTTTACGCTAAGTCAGAGAGAAGAAGAGGAGAAAAAGAGTAAGGGTTCCAAGAATCTTTCAAATTTCTTGAAGAAATCTTCATTCCTAGGTATGTAAAGGCTACCCAAAAGCATGAGATTGATCTCCCATATGTCAATATAGAGTTAGGATGAGAAAATAAAATATGTAGAAAATCTTGAATCATGTTTTCTTGAAATTCTTGAATGTTAGTATTAAATTCTTGGATAGTATCTTGAATTCTTGTTTTAACTGTTTAAACTATGTTTTTATATCCAAGTTTGATGATCATCAGGTTTAACCTTTACTATATATTTTTATTACTATGTGATTATGACTTGATCCTTAAAATTATTCTCTATAAAGACTTGATAATGAACTTATGGGGATGTCTAGAGCCTTGAATGTCTGAAAGTGATGCTTAACTGAGTCTGAGTCCTGAGGTGAGTGTGTTGATGACTGTGATAGCTGAAACCATTGTTGATAGAGTTGAATGGGTATAATTCTCTTAGATTGGATAGAAAATCTTGCCCGTAGAGGTTGCATGATGAGGTTTCTTGAAGGATTCATAGACTTATGAGCAAGTTGAGTGTTGGGAGGAGTATTAGCACCGCAACAGGTAATGGTGAGTCCCACTTGAACTCATTAACTACGTGACCAGCATAGAGGAGGATTGGACCGTGAAAGCAGATGTTTCCTTTGTCCCGAAAGGGGACTTGACAGACTATTGGATCCACTGACAGACTCGTCCTTTACCCCGGCAAGGTACTGAACGGATGTGGCAACAACATCTCTTCATTGTATCACTACCGGCTCATAGGTAGTGGTTTTCGGTTATAGAAACTCCTAGATAAATTTCATGATGATAGAAGTCCGATGTGATGTGAATGTTTGATGCTTGATAGCTAGTGAGGTGATGGAGTCTTGTCCTTTATATCTGAGGTGAGGCTGAATGATGGATGAGTGATGATTAAACTGTTTCCTTTTTCTTTAGTCTGTTTTACATACAGTACATTCCATGTACTAACGCCCCTCTGGCGCTGCATCATTTTATGATGCAGACTCGATAGACCGAGGACTTCAGCAGCCCGATCGTTGAGGTTCAGAGCTCTCAATTTCAGACAGCGGTGAGTCCTCCCCTGCATTCGGAGGATGTTTAGTTTCTATTGATTTCTAGTTTTTTATTTAATGTTGGTAGTCATGGCCTATCATGGTACCGTATCAGACTATAGTATAGAGGTTTCATAGACATAGATGTAGATGTTGATGTTGATATCGGGGGTTCTTTTCCCTCTTTCTTTCATTCCTTACATTTGAGATTTTTATTATCTATTCCATTTCCTTATGATAGACTGATGATTGATAGTATGAGCCCACTGATATATAGCATTTATTATCAATATATTATTTATATTCTGCTGATAATTTGACCGAGCGATGACAAAGAGACTGAGTGACCCGTTTGGGGGCTAGCAATAGTCTCCGAGTGCCAGTCACGTCTAGGGTACCCTCCCGGGATGTGACAAATAATATTTGTACACGCAATATATTCTATATATTATAAGCCAACAACAAAAGTACCAACACAGCATCAACATATTGTACGAAGAGCAAAGTAAAAGGTACTGTAAAATTAGACTTTGTGGGCATATTTGATTGGCTATTTAACACGTGTACCTACATATTCTTGTATGAACATCATAAAGGGTCAGTAGCATAACAACTATAAGAGCTTGCTATATATTATAAAGTGAAAGTACCTTCCAAAATCACATAAAATAAAAATATTTCACATAAAGGGTAAAGCACCAACTACATCCAATGAACTGCAGTATATATATTGTAATAAAAATTGCAAAATTTGCAAACATAGGCTTGGGTTAAATTGGGTTGGGCTTGAGTTAAAATTTTAAAATAAAAATTTAGAAGTATACAACAAAAGTACCAACACAGTATCAACATTTTATACCAAGAGCAAAGTAAAATGTACTATAAAATTAGACTTTGTGGGCCTATTTGATTGGCTATTTAACACGTATATCTATATCTTCTTGTATGAACATCATAACGGGTCAGTACACAACAACTATAGGAGCTTGTTATATATTATAAAGTGAAAATACCTTCCAGTAGTAGAACCACATAAAGTAAAAAAAAATTCACATAAAGGGTAAAACACCAACCACATCCAAAGAATTGTAGTATATATATTGTAATAAAAATTGTAAAATTTGCAAATATGGGCTTGGGTTAAAATTGGGTTGGGCTTGGGTTAAAATTTTAAAATAAAAATTTAGAAGTATATATTATAATAAAACTTGGATTTTTCGATGCATTGCGGTTTCAGGACCCTTACACCGAGAACCGAATCGAAGAATCGAAGTTTTCGAAAAAAAGAACCAAAATCGAACCGAAAAATCAAAAAACCAAAAGCGAAAAACCAAATTAGTTCGGTTCGGTTTGATTTTTCAACTTTCTGGTTTTTTTGCCCACCCCTAATTAATTCTATTTTATCATTTACTTTATCTTTTTATGAAATCTACCATATGCCTTTCAATTTCTTGTTATTTATCATTCAAATTATGAATGTAACGACAAAGAACAATACAATCTATCCAAATATTGTAGTCATTGAAACAATACAGTACGATAAAATATAATAAAGTACAACACAATATAATACATTATGAAATAATACATTTACTGAGCCAGGATGTAACCCAATCTAGTAACATTATACATTTACTGTAGATAAGATACCATCAACCTTGTATAAAAATATACAATAGTTATAACAAATTGATTATACACATATTTACAAAATTACACAGAAAAAAATTTAGTTTCGTCTTTTATGAATTTTCAATTATGAAAACCCATTTTGAAATGGATTAAATTTTCCATCGAATAGCTTCAAATTTAAACTATAATTTCAAACCTCAACCCTCAATTTGTCAAAAGTTTCTACAATCACAAAACTAAATGAATTTTCAAGCTTTTAATAAGCCTCAGTAGAATTTATAATTTTACTGGAACATAAGAATTATTTGTGACACATAAGATCAAAAGTGCAAGTCACAATTTGATAAGAATTTCATATATACACTTGACCTTTCAAAAAAAAGCTGTGATTTGCATGAATTCTTGATGAGGACAATGGTGCTTAACGTGGATATCCATTTTAAACATGGATTAAAGCAAATCAATAATAACAACAAATTATTTCCTTTTGTATATTAATTATGATATACACAACATATAAATTTTGATACAAAACTAAAAAAAAATTATTAGCGAATGTAGATCAACTATGTAATGTGTCCTTTTATATTTTGTATGCTTATTTATATTATCGATTTGCAGTCGGGGATAGATGTATAATGAAATAACAAATTTTATATTTATGTTAAGGATTCACTTAATATGTGTAATTAAATAATCTCTAAAACCTAGTTATTGTGTTGTCTTAGAATAATGAACCGATAAACTTGAATTTATTTTTATTGTAGTCAATTTCATGTTATAGAGAGTAATGAAAATTCATATGGTAGAGTCCAATTTATTTAGAAATGAAGCCCAACTGCTGTGTAAAATATTTTTGCAATATCAATTTTACATGCCACAGCAGGTTACTTGTTATAAATTCAAGTTATTATAAACAATTAAAGGTGTCTACATTGTAGAGCCTTTAAGTTCACAAGCATGAAGCAACAGAAGCACATATCGCTAAAATTTGGACAACAAAATTATATGATTATTGCATTTTGGACAACAAATTTCTTTTTTCTGCCTTTATGTAAGCTAATTATATAATGGGTCATACAAAGATAAACTTATTGCAACATAGACCCTTAGATTATTCAAAAGTCAAAAAAGTCATATATATTCCATATATCTAGCTAGCTATTTACTAAGAATGATACACATGCACTAGTCAAACAAAGATTACACATAAATATTACTAGTAGTGATGGGTCACATAAGATATGGTATATTGTAGAGGTTATTAGCCCATTCCCATCCTTGAGCAGGTCCATAAAAAGTAGTATTATCGAACCCCCACTCCCCAAGAAAAGGACGATCCATGACTGCTTCCATTGACAGTGATGAAGTGGTTGGGCTACTGCTTGAGACGCCGTCGGATCGCTCCAGCAACAGCCGTTGTATCTCCTTCTCTGCTTCACACATCTGTTCCTTCAGCTTCAAAACCTGTACTAACAAGGTTGTCTCTTTACCATGTAACATAGATACATTAATCTATTCAAAGTGTAAAAATTTTAACACAATTTGACTAGACACATGATTTAGGAAAATAACAAACTTTTGAATACTATAATGTTAAGGTAAAGACGAATATTTAGTTTAAAATTTGTATCTGCTTAAACTTTTGAAAGTTACTATTGAAGAGAGATAAAAAGTCCCACCAATGAGATGGGTGAAGGCTTGGACAATCCTCCTATGTTTGAACTAGCTTTTGGGGTATGAATTAGACTTAAGATCTAATTCTCATTTTAATTAGCTTTTGTTTGTGATTAAATTTATAAATCATAAATAGGATTTCTAACTTTATACTTTTTAATTCTATCGAAATACTTAGAAATTACTAAAAAAGTTGTATTTTGAATTAGAAGCTGAAATATGCCAATCCAAAACTATTGGAGGATTTCAGCAACCTTTGCTGCCACTGGGGGTGGCTGTCTCCAAGTTTCTTTCTTTCTCGACTTTGTATTGGTTCACCACAGAAAATATCTCTTTATCCACTTACAATATAAATAAAAAAATAAATGATTTTACAAAAAAATTTAAAATAAATTCTACGGGAATGATTAAAAAATCATTTCTCCTGAGGTTACATGTATTAATTGATTTGGCTTTCTTTTGAATTATTGTATCCAACATGCGACACACCTTGGCTCCACGCTTATCAATACATCATTAGTGTCTCTCCATTTTTATTTTACTTTCTTTTGGACACATACGTGGGATATTATCATTTGGTGTTTTCTTTTTTTATAAAATTTGTTCATTCTAATTTTTAAGTCATTATTTCCATTTTTTAAATCATAATTCATAAAAAGGTTGTGTCAAAGCGATAAATACACTTTTTTAATTAAAAACTTTAGGTTCGATCCTTAAAATAGAATCATTTTTGGATGAGATGCACTCTAGCCTAAAATGAGATTTTCTATCACAAATTCAAACTAGTGAGACTCTTAAATAGATGTTGAATAACTAAAAAGACAATAAAAAAATTATTTTCATTTTTGAAGTTTGCAATATATTTGACGTCATTTTATAACAACTTTCAAGTAATATATTAAATTTTTTCTTTTAACTGTTCATGTGATATTTCTTTAAATTATAGTAATCTTCTATATTCTAGTTTCACCGTCACTAATATAAATTATTCTTTTGGAAAAAAAATTATTATTTAAATATAATTATCTTTTAGGTAATTTAATAGAAAAAGAGAGACGACGAACCTCATTTTCAAGGCGGCATTTGTCAACAATATTAGTTTCATGTTCAATTTTCAACTTAGAGTATTCTTCCTCAAGTTTCTTGCTCTTCCATCGAGCCCTTCTGTTTTGGAACCACACAGCAACTTGCCTCGGGTCTAGCCCTAGCTCCGAGGCAAGCTTGTCTTTCCTCTCCGACTCCAATTTGTGTTCATGTCCAAAGCTCTGTTCGAGCAAATTCACTTGTTCCTCGCTTAGTTTCCTCTTCCTCATCATCACCCCGTTTGCAACCTGCTCTCCTTTGTTCTTCTTTCTTCTCCTCCTCGGTTTCCCTTCTCCTGTAATTTATATATATACACTAATAGTGTAAAAAAAGCAAAGAAAACACATTCTTAATAAAATAATGAAAAACTTTATAATTTTTCATATGAAAACATTATAGGAGTTTTCCTTCTTTTTCTAATCAAGTCAACTAAAATATCTGTCCGAATGGCCACCAAACATTTTTAGCTGAAAAAAAAAGTGATTTAGTAGTAGTGTTATACAGTAGTGATAAAAATAAATAATCATGGGATAGTAAAATAGTGAAGGGATAAAATTTTGGTATCTTGTTTAGTTGATAAGTTTGGAATAAATTCTCCCACCATTTATATTGTAGTGATAGGATAAGTTATCTCATATACGATATGAGATAACTTATCCCAGGATAAAGTTGTTCCCAATCAAACGACCCCCAATCTTAAAGAGAAAGCAGTGATGGTATACTAACCTTGTTGACTTAGCTGTTGAGGGTAGATACTAGAATAGTACTGAGAAATGAGTAGCATTTGATCATCACTATTCATCCTGCTTTTTTTTTTTTTTTTGGTGCAGAAATGAAAGTGAATAAAATGTGTAGTGAGGACTTTTAGTTATAAAAACTAGGAGTGGGGTGATGGAAGAGAATAATGTGTTTGTTGTCTAATTAAGACCTTAATTGGGACGATATAGACCTCTTGTGGCTTTATTTATAAAGGTAGCCCCTCGCAAATGAACCTCACTTCTTCTAACAAATATCCATTTTGCCATCTCTCTAATGGCTTACTCCACTCTCTCTATTTCAAAATAATTGAATTTTTGCGTCATATTACACATATTAAGAAAAAAATAAAGATAATTTTTTTACTCTTTTCAAACTCTAAACACTCATTTAATGCATCATTTATTTTGAATACTAAATTCACGAAAAATAAAGAGTAAAATTGAAAAAAAAAATTCCAAACATATCCTTTGAAAAATTAACAATGCAATTATTTCAAAAAATCAAAATATCCCCCAATAATTCAATTATTTTGAAATAGAACGAGTATTAAATGAATGGATTTTGCTCATTTTAGGCCACTCAAAATGAGTTGGCTTAATAAATAGATAGATTATTGAGCCATTTAAAAGTCATATAAATTAACACTACGCATTTTGTTCTTAAAATAAGTTGATCTTTTAATTTTTTTCTCTTTTCAAGATGTATGATTTTTGCCTTCTAGAAATCGAATTTATATTTAATGAGGCATAAGTTTTTTAGATACTGAAGTCACACTGCATAACTTGTAATAGTATGTTATGGTATTAGTACAATGTAAAGATACGCCTTGCCAAAAATTGTTTTGTTATGATGGACAAAATATTAAAATATCATCATAAGATAGGGAACCAAAAGTTCAAATGACCCCAAAAGTTACTTGGTTAAAATGGATAAATAATGGGTTATAATTCATGATCCGTTCAATTTTTACAAAATTTTATTAATTATTTTATTTGTTTTTTTTTTTATATTTTTTTAGTACCTAATAAAGTTATTATATTTCTTAATTATATGGCCATATATAAAAAAAAAGTTAAAATTATTTTGATAAAGAAATTTTATGGAACAATTTGAGCTATACATCAACCTTTTTTTAATTTTTTTTTAAAAAAATAAGTCAATAACTAATTCAGACTTGGACGAATTGGACGAAATATTAGTGAAATGGATTTTTTTTTAACAATTTATCGCTAATTCATAATTAAATAAGATTAGCATGAGACTTTTACTATTTAGATTAAAAAAAAATTATATCACTAATTCTTTACGTGTATCCTACTTATCCAAAACAATAACCATGAGATAAAATTTGTTAAATTGGGGAATTTGATAAGAGAACTTTCATGGAATTAATGACTTCTTTCGACTGATTTGGTGAAAGATAGAAAGATACAATTTATTGTTAAAATAATGAAGAAAAGTTTTATTTACAATTATTTATATAGTATCACCGCATAGTTGTAATTTTTTCCTTCTTAATTTATTTTTATTTGTTATTTAATTATTTTATTTTATTATTTATCATGCATTTAAACTATTCTCTTTTTTTAGTTTCATATCTAAACGATTGGAAGTGTGAGTTCTGTATATAAACTATCACTTATTAATTTGAGAAATATACTTTAACATTGTGTGTAATACATTCTCTTTAATAAAATTATTCAATTACTTACTATTTATTAATTTTTGTGTCAAGTTAATAAAAAATAGGTAAAAAAATAGACGAAGAAAATATAAAAGAGATCGGAGGGAGTATTAAGGAGGACTGGGGCGGGGAGGTTTGGGATCCCAAACTTGACCACCTTGAATATAAAGAAATAAAAAGTTTAAAAAACTAACAAAAATATCTTAGTTATGTACCGATGGTGAATTAAAAATATTTACTCAAGACCATGTATAATCACAATTAAAAATAAATTTGTGTGAATTCAGCATGTATTTAATTTTAACAGGTGATGATAAATTATTAATTTTATCAATAATATTTACTTTTAAATGTTATGTCGTTGAGTTGTTTTCGATACGTGAGATCAGGGGCAGAGCCAACATAAAATGAGAGGGTTCGGATAAACTCATTTTAGTAAAAAATTATATTATTTATACAATATTAAAATAACTTTTGATGTATATATAATATATATCGAACCCTCTTTGACTAGTTCGTGTGTTTATTTCTTCAAATTTTGAACCCTTTTAATTAAACTCCGAACTCTTCTCCTGCATGAGATGGATACAAAACATAGCAGACATGTCATGCCCAGGGAGGGTCCCTAGGCGTGACTGGTACTCGAAGACTATTGCTAGCCCTCGACGGACCATCTAGTCTCATCGCATTCGTTCAATCAGTTCAATAGCTGAAGATAACCAAGAAATAGCAATCTATAAGTGGGTTATAACTATCAACGCAGTCTATCATAAATAAAATGCGAGAAAAAGGGACAATCTCAGGGTAAAGAAAGGGAACGGGTAAAAGAACCCCAACATCAGCCATCATCAATCTATGTCTATGAAGGCTCTATAACTACTGTCTAAGATGGTACCATGACAGGCCATAGTCACCACAATCAAAGAAAATACTTCAAGATAAATGAAAGACAAATATGTTCTCCGAAAGAAAGGGAGGACTCACCAAGTCTCTGTCTGAGAATCCGTGAAACCTCAACGATTAGGTTGCTGAAGTCCTCTGTCTACAGAATCTTCATCATAAAATGATGCAGCGCCAAAGGGGCATTAGTACGTGGAATGTACTTTATGTAAAATGGGCTAAAATAAACATTACACAATGACAATAGCTCATCCATCACTCATCCTCAACTCAGAGTAAGGCGCGGGCACTATCCTCAAGGCAACACACTATCATATCAACATTAGAGTACTATCATCATGAAACCTATCTATGAGTTTCTATAACCGACAACCACCACATATGAGCTGGTGATGATACAACGAAGAGATGTCATTGCTACATCCGTCCAATACCTTGCTGAGGTACGGGACGAGTCTGTCGTGGATCTCAAAAGAAGTCTATCAAGCCCTTTGAGGGGCAAAGGAAACATCCTCTTTCACGGTCCAATCCTTTCCTATGCTGGCCACGTAGTTCATGAGTGAGAGTGGGACTCACTCTTATCCATTTCGGTGCTAATACTCCTCCCAGGACTCAACATGCTCATAAGTCTATAAATACATCAATGGTTCCATCACTTAGCCCCTATGGGCAAGAACACTCATCTCATCTCATCATCTATCACCTCAAAACGTAAGATTATTCCTTCAAAACTAAGGTCCGGTCTCATTAGTCTCTAAGAATACTAATTCAATCAGTTTCAGTCATCAATACCCTCATCTCAGGACTCAAACTCCAACAATCTACACATTCAGACAATTAAAGCTCTAGACATTACCCCTAAGTTCATTCTTGAAGTATTAAGCAAGGGGAATCATGCAATTTAGGTATACAATCACACAATAATGCATATAAACATGAATAAAAGTATGATGATCATCAATTTAAGATAATATATAGAAATTAAAGATAATGTTCGAGAAATCCTTCAAGAATCACTACTCAAGGCCCATCAATTATCAATTGTCAACCGACTACATGTATTGGGGCACATGGAGGAACAATTTCATGCTTTCGGTAGCCTTTACACACCTGAGTTGAAGAATTATCAAGCTTCCTTCAAGAACTTGCACCCGAATTTAGAACCCTTCACTCTCTGTTCTTCTTCTCTTAGGAACCCTCACATAGAAAACTTAGAAAAATAATGGGTTTTGAACCCTCAATCGCTAATAAACGACCTCTAAAACATATTTTAAGACTTAAAAATAGGTTGAAAATGACCAAAATACCCTTCCCAATTTAAAAGAAAAAGTTCAAAATATGTACATTGGTTCACGACGTGCCAGGGGCACGGACCAGTGTATTTTTGCGATTTTCGTCAAATTGCAATTCTCGTTGAAATTCTTTAAAAAAACTAAAGTGTCACTCAACGCTCATCTGCGTCGCGCCAGGGGCGCGGACAAACACTGTCCCGACATTAATTAATAAAAAAAAATTTCACTCCGGTTACTTTCAAATTGGGTCGAGACCATTTTCTGACTTGATTTTCCACGCTGATCATAAAGCCGGTCTCGGATTTCTCATCATAGCTTTGGAAGACGCTTTGGGCGCATGATTATATTTTAGGGGCATTTCGATAATTTTATGGGGTGTTACATCATCTCCTCCTTGGGATCATTCGTCCTCGAATGATGAGTAAGGGTCGAATAGAAACACGAGAAACCTCAAAACTCATCTCATTCCTTACTTGAAAACTCTCGAACTCTCAACTATCCATCACCTATCTATCTCTTTCTTAGACTTGGGAACTAGGCTCAAGACATCAAATTCAAGAATAGCACTTTAATAGCGTTAAGGATAGGGACTTTAACTTGATTTGGCATGAATAGGTGCGGGTATTTGAGTTTCATCGCTTCCTCAGCTTCCCACGTAGATTCCTCAACAAATTGATTCCTCCATAGAACTTTGACGGAGGCTATCTCGTTATTCCTTAGCTTACGAACTTATCAATCAAGGATTTGGACTGGAATTTCTTTATAAGATAAGTTGTCTTTCACTCCAGTACTTTCAACAAGAATTGCTAAGGTGGGATCTCCCAAACACTTCTTTAACATCAACACATAGAACACTGAGTGAACTCCATCGAGCTCAGAAGGTAGGTCTAGCTCGTAAGCAACCTTCCCAATCCTCCTCACAATCTGGTATGGTTCGATATAACATGGACTTAACTTTCCCTTCTTACCAAACCTCATGACACCCTTCATGGATGACACCTTCAAGTACACCCAATTATCCATCTCAAACTCCAAGTCTCTTCTCCTCACGTCCGTGTAAGACTTTTGACGTCTCTATGCTGTCTTCAACCTCTCTTTGATGACTTTCACCTATTCCATAGACTGGTGGAAAAGATCGAGCCCGATCAATTCAGTTTTACTAACCTTGGACCAGCCAATCGGGGATCTACATCTCCTCCCATATATTGCCTCATAAGCTGCCATCTAAATGCTAGCACGGTAGCTATTGTTCTACGCAAACTCAATCAATGGTAGGTGGTCATCCCAATTACCCTTGAAGTCTATCACGCAGGCTCTCAACATATCCTCCACAGTCTAGATAGTACGCGCTGCCTGTCTATCGGTCTGGGGGTGAAAAGTTGTGCTCAGATGTACTTTCGTACCCAATCCCTTCTGAAAGGATCTCTAAAATTGAGAGGTGAATTGAGTTCCTTTGTCCGAGATGATAGACAGGGGAACCCTATTCAACCTCACAATCTCTCGAATGTATAGTCAGATATTCTCCTCAACTGTATAAGTTGTGTTGATTGCGAAGAAGTGGGATGATTTCGTCATCCTATCAACAATCACCCATATCGAATCATGCTATTTTTGAGGTCTTGGTAAACCAGTAATGAAATCCATGTTGATCGTCTTCCACTTCCACTCAGGAATTTCAAAGTTCTGGGCCAGTCCACATCGTCTCTGATGTTTAGCCTTAACTTGTTGACAATTGGGGCATTTAAAGATGAATTCAGTAATATCCATCTTCATTCTATTCCACCAATAGACTTCCCTTAAGCCGTGGTCCATCTTGGTAGAACCAGGATGAATGGAATATCTGGAGCTATGAGCTTCAGCCATGATCCTGCCTCGAACACCATCAACATCGGGCACATACAGTCTGCCCTGGTATCTCAACACCTCATCTCCTCCTTTTGAAAAACCATCACCTTCTATTTGTGAACCACTTCTTTCAATTGGAACAAGACAGGGTCTTTGTATTGCTTCTCCTTCACTTTTAACATGAAGGATGAAGCAAACCCATTTAAAACATTGACCACGCCCTCATTGTTTTCCTCGAGTTGCACTCCCAATCAAGCCAATCTATGAACTTCTTTAGCTAGTTCTCTTTTTCCTCCCTCTACATGGGCAGTGCTACCCATAGACATCCTGCTAAGAGCATTAGCAACAATGCTAGCCTTACTAGGGTGGTAGAGAATGCTCATATCATAATACTTGAGCAACTCCAGTCATGTCCTTTGTTGCAGGTTGAGCTCTTTCTAGCTGAACACGTACTGCAAGCTCTTATGGTCAGTGAACACGTCTATACTCCATAGAGATAAGGACGCCAAATCTTAAGTGTGAATACCACCGCTGCCAACTCAAGATCATGAGTCGGATAGTTCTTCTCATAGATCTTAAGTTGTCTGGAAGCATAAGTTATCACCTTTCCTCTCTGCATAAGAACACAACCCAATCCAACTCTTGATGCATCATAGTATATCACGAAGTCTCCCATCTTGTCAGGCAAAGTCAAAACTGGGGCTGTAGTCAATCTAGTCTTCGATTCTTGGAAACTCTTTTCACATTCCTCAGACCACAGAAACTTGGCTTTCTTCTGAGTTAGCTTAGTCAATAGTACTGACAAGGAAGAGAAGCCCTCAACAAATCCTCGGTAATAGCCTGCCAAACCCAAAAAGCTTCTTATTTCCGTCGGAGAAGTCGGTCTAGGTTAGTTCTTAACTGCTCCAATCTTCTCAGTATCCTCATGAATACTATCTCCCGAAACAACATAGCCCAAGAAAGCCATTGATTTGAGCCAAAACTCACACTTTGAGAATTTTGCACACAACTCATAGTCTTTGAGCATTTGCAAAACCATTCTAAGTTGATTAGAATGCTCCTCTTCATCCTTTGAATATACCGGAATATCATTAATAAATACGATCACGAACATATCAAGATATGTTCTGAATACCCTGTTCATCAAATCTATGAAAGCTGCAAGTGCATTTATCAATCCGAAGGACATGACCAAGAACTCAAAGTAGCCATACCGTGTCCTAAAGGCTGTCTTTGGGATATCACTTTCCCTCACCTTCAACTAATGGTAATCATATCTAAGGTATATCCTGGAGAAAGAAACAGGTAGCACCCTGAAGTTGGTCGAATAGATCATTTATCCTGGGAAGAGAATATTTGTTCTTTATAGTGACCTTGTTCAGCTGTCGATGGTCTATACACATTCTGAGAAACTCATCTTTCTTATGCACGAATAGGATAGAAGCACCCTAAGGTAAGACACTAGTCCTTATGAAACCTTTCTCTAGCAAGTCTTTCAACCGTTCTTTCAATTCTTTCAACTCTGAGGGGGCCATTCTATAAGGTGGAATTAAAATGAGTTTGGTCTCGGAAAGAACATCAATTCCAAAGTAATCTCCCTATTAGGAGGGACTCCAGGTAGGTCATCAGGAAACACCTCAGGAAACTCATTCACAATCGGGACTAACTCAAGAGTTGTAGATTCAACATCATCATACTTAACTCACACGAGGTGATAAGTACAACCTTTGGAAATCAACTTTTTGGCTCTAAGATAAGAAATAAATTTGCCCTTAGGGGTAACAGAACTCCCTTTCCACTCTAAGACAGACTCATTAGAAAATTGGAACTTAACAATTCGGGTTCTATAGTCGACAAAAGCATAATAGGCATGAAGCCAATCCATACCCATTATTACATCAAAATCAACCATTTCCAACTCTACCAAGTCAGCTAAGGTGTCTCTATGATAGATAGATACTACACAATCACTGTAGACTCTTTCAGCTAAGATAGACTCTCCAGTAGTAGTAGAAACAACAAAAGGTTCAAGCAAACACTTCGGGAGAATTCCAAACTTACTAGCCATATAAGGGGTCACAAAATACAAGGTGGTACCCGGATCAAGTAATGCATAACAATCAAAGGTAAAGACTTTAAGCATACCCGTGACAACATTTGGTGCAGCCTTCTGATCCTGTCGATTACCCATAGCGTAAAGGTTGTTTGTCTCTCCTCTTGTACCAGTAGTGGTACCCCTCTACTGATTGCCCGCTGGAGGGGCTGCGGATGACTGGGGTGTGCTGTTCCCCTCACCTCGTCTCCTCTTTGGGCACTCATAACTAAAGTGACCAGCTTGTCCATAAGAATAGCAAACATCTCTTCCCGCATGGTACTCGCCCAAATGAAGCTTACCACACTTGACAAACAGTGGCTTTCCCCTCGTGCCTTGACCTTGGGTAATGCTGGGCTAAGACTGAGCACCCGGAGCCCTGAAATTCTGATTACCATGAGATATTTTACCATACCTGTTTGGCTGCACGGGCACACTTACTACAGATAGTGCAGGATGGAATGATCTCCTCTGAAAGTAGGACTTATCACCCTTATTCTGTCTCTACGGGCTAGGGTCATGTCTCGCTGACTTTGCCTTTCGGTTCATCTACTCTTCTCTATCTTTCTTCTTATCCTTCTCTATTTGTTGGGCATACACCATAATTCGGCAGATGTCCATGCCCGGAATCAGCAAAGTTGTCTTACACTCTTTCTGCACATGTCTGCCCAGACCAAACACAAACTTCCTCATCCTTGCCCTCATGTTCAGCACCATTTCCGGACCATACCTTGACAGTTTAACAAACTTAAGGCTATACTCCTTCACAGTCATCCCTCCCTACTTCAGATTCACGAACTCATCCACCTTCGCCTCCCTCAACTCTTGAGGAAAGAAATGGTCAAGGAAGGCCGTCTCAAACTCTCCCATGCTGCAGGCTCTATATTCTCAACTTTACTCTCCTCCCGCTGATTGTACCACACATTAGCAGCATCCTTCAGCTGGTAGGAGGCAAGCCCAACTCCCTCAATCTCATCAGCATGAATTGCCTTCAGAACCTTATACATCTCATCAATTCTGTGGGTCCTCTTCTACTTTCGATCTCGTATATACTGGCGGGTTCATCCTCAAGAAGTCTCTAAGTCTGGTGGCAGCTGAGAGCTCCTGTGAGCTAGACCTAAGAGCCTGTGAACCTTAACTGTTACCTTGGGAGGCCACCAATTGAGTCAGCATAGTGATGGCTCCCCTAAACTCCATCTCGGTAATAGGAGCTGATTGGGGCTGAGTAGGGGCGCTTGTGAAACCTCAGCAGTCCTAGAGGGCGTCCCGTCTCCTTGCCTGCATCTGAACTAGGGCCTCATGTTAGCTGTTCTCAGCAGCTGGGACTGCGGCATCTCTCCGAGCGGCTGTTCTCTTGGGCGGTACTTTCTATAAACACATAATGCACGAGTTAAAATGGAATTTCCATAAGGTTAAACTTTATCGCACGAATCCATATCATAGAAGAAGGGTAACACTTGCTAATGTCCCAGAGCCTCCTGCTTATGAGTGTGGAGGAAAACACACCTATAAACAAGACTCTATTGGACATGGCTTCATAGACTCCCTAGGACACTTGAACTTTGTGCTCTGATACCAAGTTTGTCATGCCCCGGAAGGGTAGCCTAGGCGAGACTGACACTCGGAGACTATTGTTAGTCCCTAAGCAGACCACCTAGTCTCATCACATTCTTTCAGTTAGTTTATTAGCGAAATATAACCAAGAAATAACAATCTATAAATGGGCTACAACTATCAACTCAGTCTACCATAAATGAAATGTGAGAAAAAGGGACAATCTCAATGTAAAGAAAGGGAAGGTAGAAAAGAACTCCAACATCAGACTTCATTAATCTATGTCTATGAAGCCTCTATAATTACTGTCTAAGATGGTACCATAATAGGCCATGGCTTCCATAATCAAAGAAAATACTTCAAGATAAATAAATGACAAATATGTCCTCCGAAAGCAAGGGAGGACTCACCAAGTCTCTGTTTGAAAATCCGTGAAACCTCAATGATTAGGCTGCTGAAGTCCTCTGTCTACAAAATCTGTATCATAAAATGATGCAGCACCAAAAAGGCGTTAGTACGTGGAATATACTATATATAAAATGGGCAAAAATAAACATTACGCAATGACAATAGCTCATCCATGACTCATCCTTGACTCAGAGTTAGACACGGGCTCTATCCCATCACTATCCGTCAACGCATCACACTATAATATCAACATCAGAGTACTATCATCATGAATCTTATCTGGAAGTTTCTATAATCGATAACCACCAGATGATACAACAAAGAGATGTCGCTGCCACATCCATCCAGTACCTTGCCAGAGTACAGGACGAGTCTGTCGGGGATCCCAAAAGAAGTTTGTCAAGCTCTCTATGGGGTAAAGAAAACATCCATTTTCACGGTCCAATCCTCTCTTACGCTGACCACATAGTTAATGAGTGCGAGTGGGACTCACTCTTACCCGTTTTGGTGCTAATACTCCTCGCAGGACTCAACATGCTCATAAGTCTGTCAATACATCAAGGATTTTCATCACTCAGCTCTTACAGGCAAGCACACTCAGCTCATCTCATTATCTATCACCTCAAGGAGTAAGAATATTTCTTCAAAACTAAGGTCCGATTTCATTAGTCTCTAAGAACACTAATTCAATTAGTTTCAGTCATCAACACCCTAATCTCAGGACTTAGACTCCAACAATCTACACATTCAGACAATCAACGCTCTAGACATTACCCCTAAGTTCATTCTTGAAGTATTAAGCAAGGAGAATCATGCAATTTAGGTATACAATCACACAATAATGCATATAATCGACGAATAAAAGTATAATGATCATCAATTTGAGATAATACATAGAAATTAAAGATAATGTTCAAGAAATAAAGATAATGTTTAAGAAATCCTTCAAGCATCACTACTCAAGACCCATCAACTATCAATTATCAACCTACTACATGTATTGGAGCACATAGAAGAACAATTTCATGCTCTCGGTAGCCTTTACATACCTGAGTTGAAGAGTTATCAAACTTCCTTCAAGAACTTGCACCCGAATTTAGAACCCTCCACTCTCTGTTCTTTTTTCTCAAGAACCCTCACGTAGAAAACTTAGAAAAATAATGAGTTTTAAACCCTCAATCGCTAATAAACAACCTCTAAAACATGTTTTAAGATTTAAAAATAGGTTAGGAATGACCAAAATACCCTTTCCGAAATTTTTAAAAAAAGTTCAAAATATGTACATTGGTCCGCGACGTGCCAGGGGCGCGGACTAGTGTATTTTTGCGATTTTTGTCAAATTTCAATTCCCGTTGAAATTCTTTAAAGAAAAGGAAAGTGTCAGTCTGCGCCCCTGAGACATTGTCCCGACATTAATTATCAAAAAATATTTTTCGCTCCAGTTGCTCTTAAATCGGACCGAGACCATTTTCTGACTCGATTTTTCACGCTGATCGCAAATTTGATCTCGAATTTCCCATTGGAGTTTTGGAAGATATATTGGGCGCATAATTACATTTTAAGGACGTTTCGATAGTTTCACGAGATGTTACATGAAAATTGGACCCAATGCCCCCCTGGATATATACATATAATAAGTAATGATAAAGTGATACATGATCTGATAAAAATAGTACTCCATTTACTATAATAAGTTATAGTACTAACCAATCATCTTTGGAGGGACAATTATTAATTATTAGCTAGGGAACGGTTAAAATGTCAATGAGGGGATAAGAATGAAGTGATGAATTAATGTGAGATGGATTTGTTGCTCCTAATAATCTTTGGAAGAACCTAAGCATGTGAATATCTGACCATCATCTAATCTCTTTATCCACTACTACTTAAATTTACAAGGCTTTTGCTTTCTTGATAGGGACTTGCATCAACCATTTCATACCCTAGGAAGTTGGATAAAATTAATTGGTCAACAAAAGACTACTACTTCGTCTGGTGCTTAAAAATTGAATCAAAATTGATAATTTAAGTTAAAAGAATATTAGTGTACATTTTGTTGATAATAAGTTATTGATTTATCAGTATAATTTTATAACAATTTGGAATTTTTCTTAATGGACTAACGATAATCCAATAATAATTATTAAGCTACAATTGAAATCCTTCGATATATAAAGTCCTTCACCAAAGATTTACTAAAGAAAAAGTTTTTTTCGCATTGTTTTCTTCTTCCTTCTCCAATTCTTAAAAGATTCCATTGAAGAATCTAGTGAAAAGTTCCTCTCTAAAAGATATAGACTTTTGTAACAAATACGTAATTATACATTATAATTATTTAAATATAATTTTTATTTTATAAACATATAATTATACTTTCTAATTAATAAAATAATATTCAATAATCTTACAAACTGTGTTTGATGACCTTATAGCATAATGTACGAAATTAATTAGTAGGGAACAAAAGCAAAAAGCTAAATAGTAACAAGCTAGAGTACAGTATAGGGGGAAACGTGGCATGTAATTAGCCATGGGACACATATTTTTAAATCTTGCGTCATAGCTATAGAATAGTAGAAGCCTAGAGGCTAAATATGAGACAAGGTCAATTTTGGTGTGAACAGAAAAAATAAAAAAACAAGATAATAAAAGTGCACTATTAGCCACGCTACTTATCGGTAATTCTTAGTTAATTTATGATTAAATAGCTTTTAGCTAATTAAATTTTTGTATAATCAATTATTAATTCATAACTAAATAAAATAGACATTAAACTTTTATTGTTTATTTATGACTAAATTTTCTGTTAAAAAGAAATTAGAAGCAAATAGTTCTGAATTTAAAGATGTAATGGAATGGTACTATAGGTTCTTCAAGTCTAAAAGTCAAACACTAAATGTAGTATAACATTAGTTTAAATTAACCATAGCAATAACTTTTAGTATCTATAATTTGAAAAGAAAAAAGAGAGGCAAATTGTGCAGTACTTATAGCTTGTTTAGATGGTTGTTATAGGTTGTATTTATTGTTAGTTTAAACTAAATATAGTAATATTTATTTTGTTTGTTATTTAATTATATTATATTATATTATTAAATTTTTATTAAATAATAATGAAAAGTTTCATGCTACGACAAAAACTTATATAGTATGATTGCATCATTATA
>JAABOM020000049.1:9150243-9160814 GCA_011800125.2 Solanum clarkiae
GTGAGACGGGTCCTGCTCTGATACCATGTTGAAGTAGGTCTTAGGCCTAACTCACACCCCAAAAGCTAGCTCAAAGGAAAGAGGATTGCCTAAGCCTTATAAGGAGACTACCCGTCCCATTAACCACCAATGTGAGACTTTGTATCTCAACAAGATGAGTATCGCAAAAATCAGTAAAAAAACAGTGTGTGGAGAAAGAAGATTTTCATACCTCGATATTATAGTTAATAAAAAATGATTACGAATTAATTAATTAAATAAAAAGTATCAGGAAGGATAGATTAGTCCGATCATAATTTGTTATACTATTAATATTAAATAAACTAGAAATATTGTTACAAGAAAATAAATAAATAAATAAATAAATAAATGAAGTGAGTGTAATATCCTAAATCACAAGAAAAATCAGTGTTGTAAAGCCAAATCTAAGGAAGGGTTTGTAAAATTATCTCAAATATAAAGAAAAATTTAAAAAAATTAAAAATATGTGTAAGTTTTATAGCTTCAAAAAATAAAATAATATATTTAAATTGTGATTAGAAAAAAAAAAAAACCTCAATTCATCTTGTTCCTCTTAAAATTAGCTTAATAGGTCCATTTGTCAAGCTCTAGTTATGAGTAAACTAATGGAATCCAGTGGCGGAGCCTATATTTTCGTTAAGGGTGTTCATATTTTTAGAATATGAGTGAGTGATTTTTATATGAAGGGTTTTCAATAATTAATATATACTAAAATATTTATATTTAAACTATATATTTTAAAAAAAAAAATTGACAAAAAATGTTCATCTAATCATCATTCGATACATGTAACTCCACCCCGAATAGAATCAGTGGAAGTTTCTCAAGTTGCAATTAGTTCATTGAACGTCGGGGACTTACCTAAGCTATAACATCATATGCTCGTGATATTTTTGTATTCAAATATATATATTTACACCAAAAATTAAATAGATTAACTTCAAAAATAAAAATAAAAATGATCACACAAATAGTGGCTCGACACCTTATGTACGTCTGTTGAAGGTATCTAGCTTGCTTCTCTATTATGATGGAGTAGTGAAGTCGTACAAAGATAAAAAGCTGACCCTGCTTTTCACATTGGGGACGACTTCTTAAAAAAAAAAAGGATATTTTTATTGTTGTTGCTATAAAATAGTAAATATCTTTTTAATATAATATATCGGTGTAAGTTTTTCTTTATTTAAAATAGATATCCAACTTTTCTATTGTGTTTGAAAAATGAAGAGATGATTTATTATTTCATATTTGTTTTTATCCTTATTATTAAAAAAATACTATTCATTTTTAACATTCAGATAACATATAATTAATAAGGCTGATATTATAAAGCTATATATTCTTTTATTTATTATTTCTTAATGGGCATGTTAAGACACATATAAATAAGTAAAGAAGGACAGAAGGAATAACTCCTTGAGTCTAATCTTAACTCCGTTGGGAGAAGGCCTCATTTTGTAACACGGTCTTAAACTATATATGTTTAAATCTTCGGTAGACATATATTAGTATATTTAATCTATGAACTAATTTTTGAGATTCCTAGAAAATAATCTTTCTATCTTTGTAAGGTAATGATAAGATTGTACACATTTTACCTTCTTCAGATTCCACTCATAAGATTCCACTTAATATGTTGAACTAAATTTTAAAACTACATAAAAAATAATGTATTTATAGTGATGAGTTGGAAGTAAAACTTTACAAGTCTAGGATGTTGTCATTTTGTCTGCAAAGAGAAGAACACCAAGTCAAGTATATTGTTGGAGCCCCACCTCCACCACTCCTTAATTAGTTCATTGATGGGAAAAAGGAAGAAAGAGGAATACTACTTGCAACTCTCTAAGAGACAACAGGCATAGATTGGATTTTCCTTTTTCAAGGTGGTATTTATGTGGACTATTTTGCTTAAGCACCAACTCCTTGTCTGTCCTTCTATTTTCACTTCTTCACCTTTTTATCTATCTGTCAATTCTATCTTTTCTGTCTTGGATAAAGCTTTTATGTTTCACAAACTATCACCAAGACTTTGACTAATTCAACTACTTCAGTGCCAATTCCACATATATGACATTCCAAAATTAATATTCTTCTCGTTTCAATTTATATAGAGTAATTTGATCTTATCTGATATTTAAGAAAGAAAGATAAATTTTTTTAATTTATGATCTAAAATGAGTCAAATATATTTATATAGGTAGAAATCTTTTCATTAAAGATACAATGGACATTTTAAAGTTAAATTGTTACTAAATATAAAAATATCTCATTCTTTAATTTGAAACTGACTAAAAAAGAAAGTAAATCATGTAAATTGGGACAAAGAGAGTAGTATTTTAATTTGACATAAATATTCGATAGCTACTTTCTTTGTCTTTGTTATGAAAATATCGTGAATTAACTAAGACACAATCGTAAACAAATAAACTAAAGAAGAAAAAAGATTAACATATAGATTTAATAAGGTCCGGCTAGGCCTAATCCTCTAAATAAAAGTAGAGAGAGTTCTTGTATTCAAGTTCCCTTGAAGCAACTGATGATACTACTAGAAAGAATTAAAATATAACATGACAGAGAACTTTTCCTAATCAAGTTCCTTGCATAATTCGAATTCACATAATCTAATACAATTGCTTCACTAGTTTGTTTTTGAGCCAAAAGTTTTCTTAGTGATTGAGTCTCGATATAAGTTTTTATAAAAATTAAGTGATTCAATGACTTTTAAGTTATACATATATCGGGAGGATCAATTCCTAAATAATTAAAGTGTATTAGATGTGATCTAAGGTCATAAAAGATCTTTTACATCAAGTCTAATTCAAAGAATTTCTATCAGTTAAGTTTCAGAGTGAGTTCATAGAAGGGTCAACTTCAAATGATTATATCTATCAGCACATAATTAGTTAGATGACTTGTATCCTATCAAATTAAATATCTTTGAATTAGCTTTCTAATGCATCCAATTTCGCCTTAATCAGAGTTTGGAGTAATAAATTATGATCATTTTACTGAAGACGCGCAGAGTTGTCTAAAGTCTACGACAGCTTCGCAATGCGGAGTAGACACGAACTCTTCTTGATAAGTTAAATGATGTCTTTTTTTTTTTTTTTACATTTTGAGGGTAATTTTATCTTATAACCTTTTGAGGGTTATTTTAATGTCTCAAACTCATAGAATATCAGTTTTTTCATAAGAAAAACTCTCCCGTAATTCACTCCTAAACTTAAACGCTCAAGAATCATTAAGAAAATCATCAAGTTAGGATTAACTTTCAAGATTCGTAATCAAGGTAAGTTATTCTCCATAAATTTCAAGTTTCTCAACCCAAATTTCTTCATTCATTCATGAATTACTAAGGGGTCGTTTGGTTTGAATACAAGTTATGAAGGGATAAGTTATGTTGAGATTAGTAATGATGCGTGAGATTATTTGTTATTGAGTATTTGGTTAGTGGTATAAATTTTAAGAATATGTTATTTGTTTACAAAAATACCCTTTACTTTATTAGTTGTTTTTTTTAATGTATTTTCTTTGTTAGCTTTAATCATTCAATATTTATTTTTAAAATAAATCTTTCATCTTATTTAGCTTAAATATTATTATGTGTGCATTTTCATGATAATATCATACGCATTTAAAGAAAAAATTTCTTTTTATTTAATTTAAAAGTAGAACTTGCATTTTAAAGTTTGTTAAAGTAAAAAAGGATTTATGAAAAAATAAAATATAAAAAACATAAGAATTAGTCAATAAAAATTATATCATATAGTGTAATATTTTATTAGAAGAATATTAAGAAGTATCACAAAAATAAGTAGGGAAGGTTGTGAATATTATTATATACTGCATTTAAAAAAATATAAATATACAAAGAGAAGTATAAAAGGATTTCTTTGTCATTTATTATTTTTATCCTGGAATAAGTTATCCGGGGATTATAGTATACATACCATCTAAGAGGATAAATAACTTATCCCGGTACTATTTATTAGTCCGCGATAAGTTATCCCGAATTTGCCAACCAAACATTAATTCAATGACCACTATATTTTTATCTCGGAATTATTAACACTTATCCTTCACACCAAGCGACCCCTAAAAGAATCTTAAATTATAATCTAGGGTTTAAGAAAATAAAATCATGAATTCCAAGAAAGGATTTCTTGATTCTTCTTCTTCAAGAATTAGGGTTCTTCTTCAACAACTCTAAAGATTTTAAGTCAAGATTTAATTAGGAATCAAAGAGAAGCTCTTCAACCCATATTTTTCTAAGTTCTTCTACCCTAAAAATCCACAAAAGAGATTTTTTTTTCTCAAAAACAAGCATCAAGGTTTCAAGATAAAGACTTCCTTCAAAAAAGCTAGTGTTGTTCAATTTTTGATTATAATATCAATCTTTCAGGTATGTAAGGCCATCTGAAATCACATTTTCGTGCATAATCTATATTACTTATCAAGATTCTAGTCAAGAGTCAAGTCAATTTCATTTTTATGATCTTATGGAGAAATTCTAGAACCTTGTTGAGAAATTCTTGTTATTTTGTTATTATTATGTCAAAAACTTCATTGTTAAATGCGTCTCTATATATTCTTGAAGTATTACTATATATACAAGAATCCAAATGAGTTTGGAGAATCATTTCATTGTCATGCTTTAATTGTATTGACAAGTGATGAAATCACTGCAAGTATTTGAGAAATTTAAATACAGTTTGAGTTAAAAGATTTTCTTTGAGATTGAGTTAAGAGACAAGATTAAGAAAAACTAGTCTAAAGAAAATATATTGACCAAAAATTCCAAGTTGCAGATTTTTAGTTTTCCCCTAAAGTGGGACTTTTTACAATTATTTAGCATAGTACATATTTTGGGAGTAGTATTGAATACCAATGTGAGTGTGAGTTCAGATAACTCCAACCCCACAAACTATGTAGCTAGCATAAGATAGGATTGTACCAGATTGTACAACTCCTCATGTGCCATTGAGATGACCCATCTAAGATGGATCCATGAGTTAAGTTTCGTCCTCTTTCCTAGCAAGGTATCGGATGACTTTGGCAATATGGGCAAGACGTTGTATCATCATGATGCTCATAGTGATGGTTATTGGTTAAAGAAACTCCCCAAACTAAAGTATATATTATTTTCAAATACAAACTGAGTTGCATTTATTTATGCATTAAACTAGATGTTTTACTTGTTTTGTATTGCTTATGCCATTGAGTTATTTTTGGCATTGAGTTATTTTTTGCATTAAGCCAATGATTTGAGCAGTGTATCGTGAGTTTTCCTGTTTTGGCCATTTTACACACCGTACACTACACGTACTAACGCTATTTGGTCCTGCATCATTTTATAATGCAGATTTAGGTATCCATGATAGCAGACATTCTATAAGACAACTTTCCAACAGCAATTTGTGAGACCTGTTCACTTTCAGAGGACTTTAGTTAGTCCAATTTATTTATTTTATTTTATATTCAAGTAGTTATAGGTCTTGTTGCTACACCTATCTACAGTATGATAGAGGTTTTATGGATAGAGATAGAGAGTCGGTCCAATTTGTTCATTCTGATATTATAAGCATTATTAGTATTTGTAAAAAGATATTTTTAAACTTTGTATAGATTATGATTGAGATTCTTTGATATTTATTAAATATCTTAAAGATTTATCTTGTAAAGCTTTTGCATACATGTTAAATTCTTCAATTAAGTGAGTCAATTAGATCAAGAATTTACTTGGGAATTAATAATAATTTTTAAATATCGATCATGTCTACAATATAAACTCAAAACTTTATGTTATTTTTTAAAAATTTTTTGTTAAAATTTATAATCACTTAATTCAAAACACGCAAATAAAAAAGAAGAGAGCTTAAATTTTAGACCGAAGCTTTGAAGGGAGATGGGTGCAACTTTTACACGCGTCTTCTCCCCAGTACTCGTAGAACAGGTCCACACCAAATTATACACATTCTATGTCTACCAATCACCACACACTTCATAAATTTCTTCTGCCACACAAAACAAAAACTTACAGCTTGTTTGTATGGTCGTTTTTCATAGTATGGTATCATTTCGTTATTAAGAGATATTATGATTATTTTATTAATTATATAGTATGATAAAAGTTTGTTTTATAGTTCTACAATTATGAAAATTTTCAATTTTAAAATCATCAATTGCATGTTATTTTATAGTTCTCTTATTTTTTTTTTCAATTATACATTCATTTAATTTTAAATAATTCTAATTTATGTTTTATTCCTTATTAAATTTTACCCTAATATGTATATTATTTTTGTATTACTTATTTTTCTCCGTATCAATTTTTGAAACTTTTTTTCCGTCTACCATCTTTTCTTTCAAGTTTTAGTCTACTTTTTGAGATTCGTTTTTTAAAAGTTTTTACCTTTTTATTTTCTTGTATTGTTATTTGATAGATTGAAAATATATTAGCTTGTATGTTTCCCTAGTCGATTTTATGTATTTATTTTTAAGAAATTATTTAAAAAAATATTGATAAATTCAATAGTTATGATAATTAAGGATATTTTTATAGTTACTATACAGTCAAATCAAACAACAAATTACTATTAAACAATAATAACTCATACATTCTATTCAAATAGTATATGGTATTGTATTGTACGATACTATACCATATCATACAGTATCATACATTGTGAAACCATCACAAACCACCATCCAAACAAGCTGTTAGTTTTTGGCCGTTCATTTTGATCCTTTAAAGATACTCCTCCTGTCTCATTTTATGTGATATCATTTGATTTTGTAGAGTGTTTAAGTAAAAAATGAAGACTTTTAAAATTTATGATCTAAAATTATTCTTA
Source organism: Solanum clarkiae (assembly GCA_011800125.2). Taxonomy (NCBI): domain Eukaryota; kingdom Viridiplantae; phylum Streptophyta; class Magnoliopsida; order Solanales; family Solanaceae; genus Solanum; species Solanum clarkiae. The sequence continues at coordinate 9,157,119 of JAABOM020000049.1, forward strand.
AATGTTTGTGTTGCTTAAAATTATTTCATTAAAGATAAAAGAAGGATTTTTATTAAGGAAGTATAATTTAAGTATTTTTGATATCTTAATTTTATTAAAGTGAAGTATTTCTTATCTCTCTAACATAACAATGTTAAAATTAATAGCAAAAACAATTTTCTCAACGATGCAAAATTCAATTGACAAAGTGCTAGCTGGCTCTTTCGTGATTGACACTTTTTTATTTCTTCTCTCTCTAACACTCTTCCGATGCATCATGCATGTTATTATGATAAATAATAATAAATATATGATAAAATAACCAAAATATTGGTATGATAAGCCAACAGTTTGTACCATTCCAATAAGTAAACCATTTTACGTTTGCCCTTTTTAGAGGAATCTTCATGTATCGACTTTGGATTTTTTTTTTACCGTTAAAAAGGTTGCAACAAAAACCCCCCGTTAAAGTAATGAATACTAATTTGGAAAGTCCAAATTCAGTTTTGGTCCACCTATTGTAGCCAAAATATTATTGGATTATCTGTTTGTGGAAATTCCAGTTATCTGCATTGCATGTGTGCTTCTAGTCACCAGTCACACATTTTGAGTTATATTTCACTCATTCATTTACCTATTTCCTTTCAACTGCAACATTATATTTGGTCGCAAACATCACGTAGAAAGTAGTTTGTCCATTCTAATTGATGTGATATCTAGTTAATTTGATTTATTTTGAAGTTAAGTGTGAGCTAGTTAGATTGACTTAATTTTTTAAATTAAAATTAAAATGTAGCATTATATAAAAAAGTTAAATAAGTTATAATTTTTCTCATATCAATCTGATAGATAAAAAATATATATTATAAAATGTTGATCAAAATTTACATAGTTTGAAATATCAAAAAATAAAAACGTATCACATATGAATTGAAACAATAGTGATCGATATAGTAGTTGCCAGTGACGTAGCCAAATTATTTAAACATATATTCTTGGTTGAAAACTTATAATATAATATAAAGACAAATTATATGAAGTATATAAGGTCAAGATTACTTTTTATATATATGTATTAATATGTGAAATTTGTTATTAGACTTTAGTGGCCATGGCATGCATATTGACCCTTTTCTAAAAGTTGAGTTTTAAAATCATATTAAGTGGAGTAGTAAATTATGTCTCTAAAGTACGTGATAATTAAGCATGCATGGAGGATAACTGCTCTAATATTATGATTAATTCATATCATAACTAAGCCTCTTTATTCTATAAAATCGAGCTAGCTAGAAAAGAGGGTACCTATATATATTATTTGCATGGAACTAGATCAAGCTGATGTATATTTTCCTGTGGCGTTAATCTTAAGAAAGAAAGATAACATCATCACTAATTAAGAGTCGAAGATAATTTATTAATATTAAGGGATAAAAATAAATAGCTATGGGATAAAAAAAAATGGTGAAGGGATAAAATTTTGATAGCTTGTTTGGTTGTCAAATTTGGAATAACTTACCCCATCATTTATACTGTAGTGATGACATAAGTTATCCCATATACATAATGGGATAACTTATCCGAAGATTGTTAATCGTAAGCTAACTAATCTTGGGGATAAGTTCTTCCAACCAAACGGCCCTTATGGTGCTAGTATTACTAGCTATATAAGGTTAATAAACAAATTGGATTAAAGTAAATCTAATTAATGGTGGCGGTGGATAAGGATGAAGTGTGTATCTGAAAGAGACATTAAGAGAGAGATTCCTAGCTCCTACGTAGTCCTAGGTTGGCAGCTGCTAATTGCTACTTATATGTTGATTAATTATCATGCCCCTTGTTTTAAGGAAAGTTTAATTAATTAATTAAAAAGAATTAAGATGCACATGATGTAGAGAGGATTCCCCATCATATATGCTTTTGATGGGTTGATTATTCATTTATAATAATACATTTTTTTTCATTTTGCTTAAGCTAATTGGTGTCATGTTTATCCCGACAAGTCAAGCTCATGTTTCCAATATTCCAACTTGGACTATTATATTTGACTAATTAACTTTTTTGTTTTATATACTTTTCATACCATCAAATTGACCTACAAAATAATATTTCCTCCATTTCAACAATTCATTCATTTTAAAATAGAGAAAAATACTCTTTTAAATAGGTACATAAAGTTATAATAATCAAATTTAAAGTTTCATAAAATTAATTTAGTAAAATATACACATAATAAAGATTAAGCATGATTAAGAGGTTCAAGCTCTACCGAATATGAAGTCGCTTTTATTCATAACTTTGCTTAGTTCTGCAAATTCCTACTGCGCGTGGATTGAGCTAACAAGATTTAATACTACTAATCCATCTTTTTTTAATACATCTATACCTAAGAATTCAATCATCCATAATTTACGCCGTAATTTGTACCAAAATATAGGTAGGTTTAGGTTATAACTATACTACTAATTAAATATGATGTCCTAGGAATCCACTAATCAAATGCTAATCCCATATAAGCGGTATTCCACAAACTTGCCGTTAATTTTGATTATAGATGTCAATTTTCTCCCATACATGTACTGTAACCACCTACTCATAGACGGAGTCTGAATTTGATATTTATAAATGGATTCAAAATTTTAGGACAGTAATATCAAATGTTAGTAATTGAAGATCAGGTTAATTTTTGTGCATAGTGAATTTCTTGACACAAAAATTAATAGGTAACTTTTTGGCTTCACCCCTGCACCTACTCAATCAGACGAAACATGAACAAATTATAAAAGTGACGTATTTATTTACATTTATTATTCGTCATTCACTTTCAAATCATGAAGTAAATCTATCTGCCTGTCAAAAATGACTTCATTCCTCAAGATTAAACTTAACTTTTTATTAAAAAATGGCAAGATGCTTATCAGTTATCACACCCTCAACCTTTGAAGACTTTTGTTAAATCAACCACCTTTTGGAGTTGAAATAAGTTCAAAATGATTGTAACACAAATGTATCAATCTTTCTACATATAATATATTAGGCCAGTTTGGACTACACATTTGTAGCCTAAATCAACTCATAAGAGAGTTTAGTGAAATCAAAAAAAGAAAAGAAAACCAAATAGTTTTTACATGTAAGATATATAATTTTTATCTTATTTTCACGTACAAACTTAATTCTACTAAAAATATTCCAACCAAAAAAAATAAAATGCTTAAGGAAATCCATAATGACGGGTTGCAGTGAGGAAAGGAGGTGTTACACGATAAGAGAATAAAGAATTAGCGCCAAATAAAATTTCATACTTAAACGGTAAAAATTGCATACTAATTTCATTTAGCTTCAATTAAGTAACGAATTATAAGAAACTTTTAATTAGTTAAAAGCATTTTAGTGATGGATTAGATGAGAATTACCATAAATTTCATAACTCATTTCATGTTTTCTCATAATGGTTACTCCTCTTTCTTTTTCTTTTCTTTTCTTTTTTTTTTCTTTTTTTAAATTTAATTTATCAACATCAAATTTATACACTCACACCAAGTCATGAGCTACTAAAAGGGTAAAGTACACTTGTCAAGAATTTTTTTATTTGTTTAGATGGGTTGGGTTAAATTTGAGCGGGTCATTATGAGTCAAGATAATAAACGGGTTGAGATCTAACTCAGTCCAAATTTGCTTGGGTCAAAACAGGTTGAGTAATGAGTTATAGAGCGGATAAAG
>JAABOM020000049.1:9167590-9191279 GCA_011800125.2 Solanum clarkiae
CCCCATTCCCCCCCCCCCCCCCCCGCCGCCTTTTTTCAGTAGGTGCAGCACTAATCCTTGATGTAAACTTACTCTAAGAACACTACACAATTGAAACAAAGAATCTATACATGCAGTACCAACTAATTAGGATTAAGATTTAATGGTTGTTTCTTGCATAGAGTCCACTGTTCTCATGAGAATTTTTACTGTTATGACACTTATGTTAACTTAAGGCTACTTCCCACATCAATAAAACTGGAAGGAAGACCATGGGAGATCAGAGTTCGAATCCCAAGAAAGGAAATATTTACAAAGCTACCTAATTATATTATTGACTTAGAAAGCTTTCCTCAGGGTAATGCTCCCAGGCACTACTCTCGAGATTTTTAGATTTGAGACTGCCACACCCTCTCTCATCCCCCTTCAGTGGTCCTGATCACCGGAATACCCTTAGAGCCATCACTTTTGGTGTTATTCGACTACCGGATTGTTAGCATTGTCTTTCTTCTTTCCTCATAGCCTTTTGTCATTCATGGACAATGGTATTTACTTACAATGGTATTTACTTAGGTCTGGGGGAAAGTCCTTCGACATTACTGAGACATCGTTCTCAAGGGAGCTCTGATATGAATGGGTCGATAGCTCAAGACTACATATCAGAAGAATATCTTTAAGCAGAGAGGCATCATCTGGGTGTCATGGAGATTCAGAGAGGCATCCAGCCTCAAGGGCAGGGTGTACAACACTTAGAACTGTAGATATAAGACAACTTCCCTCTTCTGTTCCATGGAATTTAATAAGTTTGGCCATTATATTTCAGTTATTGCTGTCACGGGGGAATCCAGAGCAGTAAGTATTATGCCAGAATGCTTTTAACGAGGGTTGGTCAACTGTAGCATTCAAAATGGGAAGCTTCGTTAATAGGGGATCGTCAAGTCAGGAGGCATTGAATACCAGAAGGACAAGAGAAGAAAGGAGCTTTAAAGAAGCTCTAACCTAGGTGGTCTTAGGGAGATATCGCAGGGTAGAGGGAGGAGGAGGATAGAGGAGCAGGGCCGTCACATTCTGAGAATCTGCTTTAAAGGAGGTGTTTAGTGGGAAGTTTCCCTGAATATGATGAAATTCCTACCCGAAATGACGTACGAAAATGGGTACATCAGACTTGGATTGGGGTTCACGGCATCCAAGTCTTTGATATGAGTGGTATCCAATTCTTATTCGAATTTCAAAATGAGAAAGATGCAGAACATAGCTCGACGGGGGAAATGGCAGAAGTGGGAAGACTCAATCTCGAGAGGTGGTCACTGTTGGCAGCCCACTTAATACCAGATTTCACTGGATCATAGTCCTTTGGACTGCCACTACATCTGTGGTCCACAGAGGTGATAAAAGAGAGATGTGACAAATGCAGCGGCTGGCTGAAAACGCAATAGACTGAGCTTAAGAATCATCTAAGGTGCGCTAGAATCAGAGTTAAGGGCCCATCAAAAAATATTCTGGCATATGTTGATGTTGAAGATGATGAGTGAAGTTATAGGTTGCCGGTGAGATGCGAAGTACCGGTAAGGTACGAAAAAGTTGGGGTTACCAAACAACAGATGTGTGATATCTCATCACACATAAACAGAAAAAAGGAAAAGAGTCAGATGTCTGAGATAGCAGAAAAAAATTAGAGAAGCGGAAAAGAAATTGCTGTGAAGAACCTAGCAGTTTTCGAGAAGGAGAGGGGTTTCTACGCAGGGGTTACAAGGGATGCACACATGGCAAGTGGCAGCAATTTTAAAAATTGTGGACCAATGAAGACAGCTAGTGGGCATTCTCATTTAAATGAACTTGGGTCATCCTCTTATTTAACAGGTATGGACCCAAGTTTTAGTAGGCCTAAATGAATAAGTAATAAACCTCCTTTGGTGGCTGAGCCTTTTACAGAAAGAATTAACACATTCCTGAGAAGCATCGAAGAGGATAAATTTTTCTCCAGCTTTAGCTATGGAGACGAGAGAAGAGAGTTAGCTAATACAAGGAACTCGGATAAGCAAATGCAGTAAAGAGGAGCGAAGAATGTGGTGGAAGTGGTTAAAAATTTAGGAAACTCGAACTCGAACTTTAACAGAGTTGAAGAAGAAAACAATGGAGAGAAAACAGGGGAAGCATTGCAGAATTAAATTATTACATTGGAGGAGCCAATGCAAATTCAATCCCACTCAAGTGAATGTATAAAGGTAGTTGGGTCTGATGCTATGATTTGGGTGTAAGAAAACATCATTAAGCTGAGCAAACAGTTTGGGGCCATGTTCGATCGATTGGAAAAGGATGCAGAACAGTTATTTAAAAAACTTGACCAAAGAGGGGGGTGTCCCTTTAGTGTTAATAGTAACAACCAACTGGTTCCGAATGAGGTTAGAAATCTAACTTTTGATGTCAAATATAAAGGATGGGGAACCAAGAAGTGAGCTGAAGAAGGGGAGGAGACCATCAATGGGTGATCAATGAAAAAACAAAATTATCTCATGGATGTAAGGGGATTGAATGGGATCGATAAGAAAAAAATGGTGAAGCAGCTTGTGCAATGTGCATCAAAGGGGAGCAAATATTTACGTCCTCATACATACTAAGCTAGAGTTAGATGTGAAGAATTTGCTTTTAAGAATTATGGGCTAATAGATGGGTGGGGGAAGAGCATTTGGAGGAATGAGGTAGTAAGGGACGGATCTTGATTATGTGGGATTAAAGGGAATGGGAGGCAGAACTGGTGGAAGTTTCGGGCTGATTGATTACATGTAAATTCACTGGTAAAAACCAGGATCTAACTTGGTATCTTAGTGCAGTATATGCTGACTGTAACAGAGTGAAGAAGAGAACTTCGGAGTGCTTTAGAAGTTGCAGAAACACTTGTGAGGGACCATGGGTGGTGTGTGGGGACTTCAATGTTATGAGGTTTGTGACAGAGAGAACATATCGTCGTGGAATCTCAAGGGCAATTGAAGAGTTCTCTGGATGCATAAATAATCTAAAATTGGTAGATTCTCCTTTATTTGAGGATCTTTCACATGGAGGAGGGAAGAAAATTATAACAGTGCTTCTATGATTGACAGGTTTTCCATATTCAGCAGACTGGGAGTGTTTTTCTTCAGGTCAAGCAGACTTTACTCCCAAGGATAGGATCTGATCACAATCCAATCCTCCTCAATTGTGGGGGCCGTAATTTCAGGAAATCTTATTTTAAATTTGAAAATTGGTGGCTAGAAGTGGAGGGCTTTAAAGATAAAGTCAAAGATTGGTGGAACTCTTTTCCGAACAATGGCAGACCCTCCTACGTTTAAGCTAATAAGTTAAAGCTTCTTAGAAAGAAGTTAATACAATGGAGCAGAAGCAACAAGGTGACTGGAAGCAGAGGAAAGAAGTAGTACTTCAGCAGTTGGGTGCTTCGGAAACCATATAAGAACAAAGAATGCTTACTGATGATGAGCTAGTTCAGAAGACAAGTTTAGCCAAAGAATTCGAGGAGGTGGCAGAAAAGGAAGAAATAGCTTGGAGACTGAGGTCAAGAGTACAGTGGTTGAGAAGCGGAGACAAGAACACAAAGTTCTTCCAGCGGATGGCTAACTCCCACAAAAGATTCATGATTGCATTGACTCACTAGAGGTAGATGGTCAAGTCATACAATGGTTGAAAAGCAGAGACAAGAACACACCATTGGATGGATAACTCCCACAAAAGATACAATGGCATTGACTTATTAGGGGTAGAAGGTCAAGTCATCAGTGAGCTGGAAGCAATCAAGAGTGCCATTCAAAGCTACTACCAGAAGTTGTATAAAGAAATTGAAGAGTTGAGACCCGATTTCAATATACAGGGTGCAACAATCATTTCATTCAAAGATGAGATGTGGTAACAAAGGGAACTTTGAGGAGGAAGAAGTATGGGAGAGCATCAAGTCATGTGCAATTGACGTGGCCCAGATGGTTTCAATATGAATTTTTTTCAGATGTTCTGGCAGGTAGTTAAGAGTGACATCATGAGCACCAAGCATTTGAAAGAAGTTTGAATGCTACATACATAGATAGCCGTTATCCCGTAAAAGCAGTAGTAGTGGAACACTGGAACTAAGGACTTTAGGCCCATTAGTCTAATTTCAGGAGCGTACAAAATAATTACAGAAGTAGTAGCTGAAAGACTAAAGAAAGTAATGGAGAGACTGGTCAACAAACATCAAACGAATGTTGTGAAAGGAAAAGACAGATCATGGATGCTTCCTTAATAGCTAACGAATGTATAGATACAAGGATCATGGGTGAGGTAGCTGGCTGATGTGCAAATTAGATATTGAAAAGGCCTATGATCATGTATATTGGGGCTATCTATTGAGTGTCTTGAAACAAATGGGATTTGGGGAAAGATGGCTGAAGTGAATCAGTTTTTGTATTAAAACTATTAGGTTCTCTATTTTAGTGAATGGAGAGACTACTTTTTTTCCCCCTCTGAAAGAGGATTCATATTAGGGGATCCTTTATCTCCTTTCCTGCTCATACTTTCTTTGGAAGGACTTAGCAGCACCATGAGAATAGCAATGCGTAGCAATTGGCTGAGGGGTTTCAGAATTGGGGAGGGTGACCTGGAGATACGTCATCTGCTATATGCAGATGACACTATCATTATTTGTGAATCTATAGGTCAGCTATATTAGAGTCGTACTGGTGGTTTTGAAGCTATATCTGGTACAAAGGTGAATTGGAGGAGCAGTATTTTCCCTATCGAAGAGGTCACAAAAATTCAGTCTCTTGCAAGTGTGCTTGGATGTGGTGTGGATGCTCTGCTCACTGAGTACTTGGGAATGCCTTTAGGCAGGAAGTTCGAAGAGGTAGAGGTATAAGATAAAATTATAGGGAAGTCTGAAAGAAGACTAGCCCAATGGAAGTCACAGCACTTTTCTTTAGGGGGAAAGGTCACACCGATCAATTCAGTGTTGGATTCCTTCCCCGCCTATGTGATGTCTTTGTTTCTCATCCCAGCCAGTGTGGTGAAAAAACTGAACAGATTAAGAAGGGAGTTGTTATGGAAAAGGAATAAAGGAGAGGGTTATAATCTGGTAAAATGGGAAGTGACTCAATCTGGCAAAGGCCTAGGAGGATAGGGAATAAGGAATCTGAAGACCCAAAACAGTAGCCTTTGATGAAGTGGCTTTGGAGATTTTGTGAAGAAGAGTCCTCTCTTTGGAAGCAAGCAATTATCCATAAGTTTAGGCGAACCAACCCTTGGCTCCCAAATGAGGTAAATGTTACAAATGGGGTGGTTGGTTGGAGGGAAATTAGAGCACTATGGCCAAAGTTGCAGGAGAACTCTAGGATTAGGGTGGACAATGGCCTCAAAACCAGGTTTTGGAAGGTCAATTGGCTAGAGGAAGCTCCACTGCCGGACAGATTCCCAGATCTCATGATGTTATGCAGGAATCCAGAGATAAATGTTGCTGAATGTTGGTCTAACAATGGCAGGATCTCAATTTCAGAAGATGTCTAAATGATTGGGAAGTGGAAAGGGTGGCTAGTCTGCTAAATGAAGTGAAAATTTTTGCTGGAACCACAATGGAACCTGAGAAGCTAAGGTGGAGACACACTACAGAAAGAAGTTTCTGTGTTAAAAATGTGTACAAGAGGGAGAATAGTGTTATGCAGGAGGAAGAGCCAAGGATATGGAAGAATATAGCTCCTACCAAGGTGAGATGCTTCAGTTGACTAGTAGTTAAGAAGGCATGCCTTACTCCTGTAGTACTACAAAGGAAGGGGAGATAAGTGGTGACTAGGTGTTCTTGTGCAATGAAACCGGAGAGACAAATAATCACCTGTTCCTACGCTGTAAGTTCACTAAAGTGTGGAATCAGTTTTTCAGTCTCACAAAGACAATATAGACAATGCCAGAATACAACTGATCTGAAGAGTTGTTGGATTAGAAGAGGGGGCAGCAAGAGCCAGAAAAAATGGAGGATAATAATACGCTCATGCATATTGTGGACAATTTGGAAGGAGAGAATGGAAGGTGCTTTGAAGAACAAGATCAGGTCCATTCATGATGTGAAATGGAACTATCTAGTAACCTTATTTTTTGGCTTAAACAAAACTGTATAGAGGAAGTAGTGGAGTTGGTTGATTTCTTAGGTGCTTTGTAAAGTTGAGATTTGAATCTCACTCCCCTGTAACATGTTTGGAGGGTGGCCAGCATTCCTAACGGTGAAGAATATAACAGTACTAATTCTCAAAAAATATATAAAACTACCTTGTCAAAAAGAATAACATAAAACTAGTTGATTTTTCTCCCATCTGCCTAGTTTTGGGGTGTATAGTTACCTGAATATTGTATTGGTATAATAAACATATAAATAATTTTGCCTGAGCACCATTGTTGTCGAAGAAATTGTTAGTTTAGAGAATGTTCAATTTAGAGAACCTTTACTTTTAGAGCATCACTACTTTACCTTATAGAACAGATTGTCTAGTATTAGAACAAATAGGTTTGAATAAACCGCATGGATGACTAGAAATTATATGGCTGATCCAACTATTTTAGGATTAGTATTTGATTGATTGATTGTACATATTTGTAGGTACTAGGCTGTAGTGATATGTTATATGTGCTACAAGTTTTCTTGATGCCATACCTTGTCAACTCATTCCACGGAAGGTGGGGGAAATTAGAAATATATATATGGTAACCTGGCTTAAACTCATTGTTCTGTTTTTGTTTGAGTCAGTATTGATGGGAAGCAGACAAAAATGACTGAAGATCACAGAATAACTAGTCACTCTGAGAGGCTGCGGATCCAGGCAACAGGGGAGCCTTTAAAAGATGGGGAAACGAGAATGTGTGGTGAGTAGAATCTTTTGTTTCTGTTGTGCTTGTATCCCCTGTACATTTGACCAGCAATTGATTTGCTTGTTCTTGCCTAGGTTTAAACCTTGCTCGTATGCTCGGAGACAAATTTCTTAAACAACAAGATGGTCGCTTCAGTTCAGAACCTTATATTAGTGAGGTTGTGTACATGCATCAAGCTAGCAAAGGATTCGCACTGTTAGCTAGGTAATTCTACTCATCTCATGTATTGCTACAAAGCTGTTACATTCTCTCTTTAATCCTTTTTTTCCATCTCATTTCCCCATCCCACCCCCTCTTAACGATTAAAGAGAAGAATAACTGTCAAGCAGGTTTTCCTTCATTTTTGTTATCTATTTTATTGGTTTGCCTTTACATGCTTCTGTCTTGACGGTATAGGACATTGATAAGTACATCTCTTCCAGATTCTTCAAAACATGCTAAAGATTTGTAAAAGAAACTACCCTGTATCAGATACTCACACCCTTACTGGATACCTATGGCTTAGTCTTGCATTTACTGTAGATACTGTAATTATATTTGCTTTCTGTTTTATCCATTTATTCCAATATTGGGTATACCGAGTGTTAGAAACCATATTGCCATTTGCTATTCTACTATACTATGTTTGATGTCTTTTGGCTTAAGACACGCTTTAATTTGTTGTTCCAGTGATGGCTTCTGGGATGTTATTAATGTTAAGAAAGCAGTCCAACTAGTCCAACAGGTATATAAAGCATTTTGGTGGTTCCTGTATGTAGTGTTCTTTTCAAGTTTATAGCATGTTTAACCAATGTTCAAAAATTGCAGGCAAAGGAGAGAAGCTCAACAGATGAAATTTCTGCAGAGAAAATAGCCAATTCTTTGTTGAGCGAGGCTAGAATATTGCGTACAAAAGACAACACTTCCATAATTTTCTTAGATTTCGACACCGCCAATAGAATGAACTCTTGTAAACTTGATTCATAGGATTGCTTTCATATCTTTAGTATGTTACAGTGATAAATATATGGTTGATTTTCTTCTTTTTTTTATATATATATAAAGAAAAGAGAGTAAAAAATTGAAGATCAGTTGCCTGAATTTCTTCTCTCGAGCCTTGTGTTAATGTTCGTGTAATTCTCAGCTCTGTACATTCTCAAACTTCAACAATCAACTGGATGATCCTTACTTATTTTTAATCAGATAGAAGGTGAATATAAATATTGTTGGATCCAAATGCCAGTATCAAAAAGGTCTTTTTTTGTGTATTAGTGTACGAAAATTTAGAATATAACTTGCACTTCAAAGTATTGTCATTTTTTTAGCTCCACTTTATTCGGTAAAAAGCAGAAGCAGTTTCAATTTGTAATCATGTTCAAATATAATTTTTCACTTTGAAACAAAACAATGTTTTAAAAATTTTATAATGAAACATGGCCAAATGTTCACGTAGAGTTCGATGTGTTTTAAAACCTAGTTGGAACCCACAATTGTAACAATGTCTACAATTTTGAGAGGAAAATGACCATTTTGGTCCTTGAGTTATGACGTTATTTAATGAGTCAAGTCTCTATTTCCATGAGGTAAGAATAAGGTGTGCGTATATTTTATTCTCTCCGAATTCTACTTGTAAGATTCCATCAATTATGTTATTGTTGAGTTACGATGTTAGTTCAATTTTGCTCCCTATGTTTTTCAGTTATGTATTTTTAATTTCTAACAAATATATCGTTTTAGTCCTTAAAACCTAAGGAAAGTTAACTGTACGTAACAACCCATTTAGGGATCGTTTTTTGGGTAGAATGTATTAGGAGAAATAGTTAATGTATATATATGGTATTATTTAGTAGCACTATGTTTGGCAAAAATTTTGGGCTTACCACATAAAGCTATAGAAGTATTAGTTATACACTATATTTGATAGAGGTTAATCGAACTGAACCGAAAATATAATTCAAATCGAGAAATAAATTGACTTTTGGTTTGATAACAAGCAACAACATACCCAGTGGAATCCTTAACTTAGAAAACTCAATCCAAAACCAAATCAGTCTGATATTGTATGTATAATTTTTAAAATTTATTTTATACCTAAAATATTTACTTTGATATAATTTATAAATGTTTCTCATACTTTTTCATAATTTTTATCTTTTAACATATAATTTTAAGTTAAAATTTTGAATAGTCCAATAAAAGTTATGGTCTATAGATATTAGTGGGGCTAATTTCAAATATGTAAAATAAACTAATTAGTTTACAACAAATATAGTCATGTTTTATTTACATTAAAAAAATTGCTAATTAATGGGATAATTATAGTAGATGATTATTCAGCCAAAGAAATTACTGAAAGAATGACTCGTTGTATAATTATATATAGTCACTGTACATTTCATATATAGTCAAGTTGTATTTAATTTTTGAGTGTATTGTAATGCATATTCGGCATAGACTTCATATATAAATAATCTATATTGTATATTTAATGTATACTTTTCATGACTTTTGACAAGTTATATTATATAGTCATTGAATCTTTTTTTTTTTTTTATGATTTTTAGATTTTTTTAATAAAACTCAAATCAAAATCAAATCAATACTAATGCTATCAGAAAAAATCAATTCAATATTATAAATGACCGTAATGTTAAATATTTATTTTGAAATTATATTGGCTGAGACAATTAAAATACATAAGCTAATTTTAGTATTTTTCTCTAATATTTAATCATGTAATAAATACTTATAGACTAATTTTAGTATAATCATTTTTTATGATTTATTAACTTGTAGTATTTATTTTATGCAATTCCATCATTTTTTATTTGTTGAATATTATAATGTCATTCTCATATCATATTTTATGCTATTTTCCTAAAAAACGTCTTAGATAATTACATTCTGGTAAGACTAAAGAAATATTTGTTTCACAAGTCAATTATACATTTGTATGAATATTTTATCGGAAAAATTCAAAACAACTCAAAAATTCAAAAAAAAAAATCGAGGTTGAGAAATCTGAGTTTTATTGGTTTGGTTTGGTTTGGTTTATAGATTGAAAAACTTGACGTAAATGATTTAGTTTGGTATTTGAAAAATTCAAATCAACCTAGTCCATATATTCATCCCTACTATTTGGTATTATAAGGTGCATAACTGACACAACCCAGGCCTAAGGCCTAGTCGTAACATGGCAAATGGGAAATCTGAAAGGCATCTCACCCAAGCCTCTTAGCATACATCAAGTATTTCATAGAAAATGAATATAAATAAAAATGGAATTTAAATGGGAAGCAAGGCTTTAGGAGGATCAACGTAAAATTCGTAAAGGAAACTTAAAACATAGACTCATAATACTTTGTCTAACAATGCCTCTAACATAGACTTGGCGGGGGCTAAGACATGTTTAGACTTACCCTCAAGCAGGGGCGGAACTATACTAATCCGAGGATGGTCAGATGGACACCCTTTGTTGGAGAACTTTTTCGAATATATAGATTAAATATAGATATTTTATATCAAGTGTTGAACATCCTTGATAACAAAATCATCTATCCATGTTCTAAAAATATGAACATTTTTGAAAAAAAATGTTGGGCTCCGCCATTGCCCTCAAGTAACATGCAACAAAAGAAATACAACTAGATAATTCAAAGATCTTAATACATCAATAATGAAAGAAACTAGGATATTGCCCTTGAACTAGAGGATTCACCAACTCTTGTCTTCAATAATCCAAAGCTAGTCATGTGGAGGAGGAGCACCGTACCCTACATGGTTAAATCATGTAGGCAAAAGTATGTGTTAGTACTTTGAATATACTAGTATGTAGGTATGCAATGCAATGGGGTACATATCATGAGCTAGCGAATAATATGATCATTTAAGACATCACTTAAGCCACAGACCATAAGATAATGTATGTGGAAAGTAAGGAACGTGCACTTATTCAAATGCATGATAAAACACTTAAACTTAGAATAATGAAAAATGTAAGTTGCTAGGCACAAATAAAATAATAATACCTTTAGAAAAATAATGAATTGCTTTAAGGAAAGGTCATCTTACTATGAATGAGACATTAGTAATCATAATGAAGAACACCTTGCATACTTGAAGAGAAAATCATATACCTTTATGAAAGATACCATTAGTAGTAACAGGGGAGCATAAACGTATGTGAGAGCAATATTTAACCGACATAAAACATGTGAGCTAAACCATAGAGTCCTGATGTTTTTCTTACACTAAAAGAAGGGGAAGATCACTTGCCAAGGTAAGCTCCTAGATGCCTAAGTGGATCCAATAAAGCTAACTAGTGAGCAAGCCTCTACTAACATGTGGTCTAGAAATCAACATAACCTCTACTAGCGAGTGACCCCTATTTCCTATGGTGACACGTAGTTATGGGACAATGAAATTCTACTAACGATCTCAAGCCTCTTCTAACAGAGAGCTTTCGCATTCATTCAAGATACTCTCGGTGCCAAGTAAAACTCTCACAAAATAATCATAAGCATGAATCTTAGATTCATTTAATATAGAGAGGTATTCTACTAACTCATCTCATTAACATTTAGAACATTAATCATCATCATACGGATAGCTCCTAAGGCATGTCTATGCCTCTATTAACGGCCTATCTTCATTTCATAATCATAGCTATAGTGAGAGAACTCATATCTCAATCATTCTTGACTTAGACTTCATCATAAGAGCATATTGTAGGACACTTCATGGCTTGATTCAACAATGCATATAAACTTGCTTAAAATCATGTAGTTTGGATGAAATATGTATATCCATGTAAATTGAAGATAATGAAATCATAATTGAGATAACCCATAGCTAATTCACAACTCCTCTCCATACGTCATTAGAATGCACGAGCCAGTATGTTATAACATGCGAGTTATGCAAATTTCATATTCACTAGTCATAAGAAAGCAGGAGTTCAAGTCATATTAAGCAACCCAACATTCTTCTTGTAAACCCTAATTTTAAGTAAGGAAAAGTCACAAGGTAATCATAAATTTATGACATTATTAGCTATTCATGTATAAGAGTAGTAGAATCCATGAATTTGAGACATAACTTACAAAACCCATATCATAGTATCAACAACCCTCATATTTACTTATAAAAGGAACCTCAAAAAATTTATGAGTTATAAATAAAATAACTTAGTTTATAATTATTCATGCTTATAGGTAGTAGAATCCATCAATTTAGAACCGAACTTTAGAGAACCCATCAAATATCTCTAAAAACTCTAACTTTCATAATATAGAAATTCAAGACATAGTATCCTTCCCATGAAATTAAACATTATTTCGTAATAATATAGGTTAATTAACATCAATAAATCATAATATAAGCACTTGGAATCATAATATCAAAACCCATGAAGAATTGCATAATTGGAATTAAGGAATAGAGTATAAAATGCTTTGGATCTCCATGGGTGAAAAGAACCTATGAATAAAACCTACATAGCTTGGTGAAAATCTATGGAAGAACCTTGATTGAGAAGAGAAACTTGAAATTCTAGGTTTGGTCTTCTCTTAAACTTGAGGAAGAAGGAACTTAAGAGAGTTAAAATGTTTTGGTTGAATAATTTGAGAATGAAGTATAGGCACATTTTAGGAATCACATAGGCTTAAAACGACGTAGTTCAGTAACAAAATGTATGAGAATTTACCAATAATCCCTTAATTAAATTGGACGAACCAAACTGTTAATGCCCATTTACGGGCCGTAAATGAAAGTACGAGTTGTACTGTCGTTTGTAAACCAAGATCCAAATCCAAAACCCATTAACTCAAGCCCCAAAATCACGAACCCTTACAATCTGTAGAACAGACTACAAGCTGTAAAAGCACCTCGTGGTAAACTTTCAACTTCCACGACCTTATTTACGACCCCTTATTACGATCCGTAGACCTCTCTCATATTTTCCTTCCCGACTTCAAAATTTTTCCTAAGTCAAACTCATTCCACGAGGCCTATCTATAGTCCATAAAATGAACCACGACTCATACTTCGGGCTTTGTGGTTCCAATCCAAAAATCAAATTCCAACCTTTTTACACATCTTCAAACTTCTGAGACGTTACAATAACTAATACTTTTCGTTCAGTGGTATTAGTAATATATAAGATTTAATACTATGAGATTAATATATGTAAAGATATAAAATGCCCCTCAAATCATTTTAACAATTTTGTTTATTTTGTTTATTTTATATTTTATATTTTGTACTGGTAAACTTATTTAAATAAATTAGCTTACAAATTTTACTATTAGAATGCGTTGTCCATTGCTAAATAAAATCAAATACAAATCAATACAATACTAAAAATGTGAGTCTTTTAACATTTACTAATTGAAAAAAACAAATACACATCAAATGACACTTGCGATGAGCCTCTTATCCATTCTCATTGAACAACGGTAGAGGAGAAAATCCAACTAGAAAAACTCACATTGGGCTTACGGATAATCAGGCTTGAACTGGTTTAGCGTCAACTCATTCAACGAATGTTCTTTCATTCACCACACGGATGAATCTTACTCCGTATTTTCCAGCGGATAGTCATTAGTCTAAAGAAAATAGACATATAGCAGCTCTCTCTCATAACAGAATGAAAGCAAGCAAGAACGAAATGAATGCTTACCCTATCGACTGAAGCTACTATCCTAAAATAAGAAACTCCTAAATTAAAGAACCACAGGAAACACTGAACAATATGTATTATTTGTTGATATATATATGATTTTATAATTATTTGTATTTTGAACAATTTGTACCATTGCGTACACATTAAAACTACGACTTGCAATTTTTATGTATAAATGTAGATGATTTATTTGATTCTACTATTTTTTTTATCACTTTTCGATTTTAAAAGTAAATGAACTATCTTTTTTTAATTGAAAATTTACATTTTATGTCTGATCAATTTATTAAGATACAGTTATTTACGTTCAATAGTTAAAGTTAGAACATCAAAAAGAATAAAAAAGTGTTGCAAAGATGGATGAGTCTTCATAAGGGCATAATCGTAAAGATTTTCTTTTTTTTTTTGTAAAATTTTAAATAAAAAATAATACATGATATATCTAGTTTTTTAACACAATGAACAAATCACTTCACTAAAAGATAATGTTTGCATTACAATTTTTATATTATTTGTTTTGATTTTAAGGATTAATTAAAAATTAAATATATTGGTGAATAATACGAGGATCCAAATTGGAATAACATCGTACCTCGAAGAGTAAGAGCTTGCTTGGATAGGTGAGTTTTGGTGGTATGATATGGGATGGTTATGTCATGCCCCAGGAGGGTACCCTAGGCGTGTCCGGCACTCAAAGACTATTGTTAGTCCGTAGGTGAACCACTTGGCCTCATTGTCACATCTTACTCAAAAGCGGAAAAATACTCAATGATAACATTTAAAGAAAGGTAGAAATACCATAAATAGTTTCTCAAAGTAAGTCACGTCTGAATATGAAATACTCAATAATGTTCCACTCTAAGTCTATGAAGTCTCTACTCTAAACGTCTAGAAGGTACCATGACAAGTCATGGCTACCCAACTCAAACAAATAAAGAAACTGAATAAATAAAAATAGGCTCCTCCGAATAGCAAGGAGGGCTTACAAATATCTGGATCTTAGAACTCTGAACCTCAACGGTGCGCCTGCTGAAGTCCTCTATCTCCCGTATCTACATCATGAAACGATGCAGCGCCGAGTAGTGTTAGTACGTGGAATGTACGGTATGTAAAATAGCTCAAGAAATATGTGAGGCTCAAATTAAAACATCTGACTTGACTTAAGACTCAACTCCTCATCTCATAACTCAACTCAAATAACATAATGCAAGTTTAAAGTTTGAAAAGCATGCTTTTTTAAATAAACTTAGTATTTAGTGTAACTCAGTTTGAAAAACTCATGATGTGCTCAACTCAAGTATTTGCTTGGAAGTTTCTCCAACCGATATAACTCTCCACCCCATCATTAGTTTGGTGATGTACGAGGAAAAAACATCATTGCCACGTCCTTCCTAAGCTTGCCAAGGAATAAGGCGTCAACCTCTAACTCTCTCTCGGATCGTAAGAGAGTGTTCCTCAATTGGGAACATGGGTCACCAGAATTTTCCTATGCAACCATCCTATGGTGGAAACATAGTTCTAGGGTGACTCTTCTCACCCAACTCGGTGTTTAATACTCCTTCCAAGACTAAAATATGTTCACCAACTCAAATGCATCTCAACATCAACTTTCTCAATTAACTCCATAATACAGAATGTAAATTTTGACAATGCAATTCAAGATTTTGGGTTACATCATGCAAGACTTTCACAAATTATGGCCATGTGACATCAAATCATCCATGTTCAACACATACGACTTAACAAAACATACTTCTCAAGTCCATATTACTTAGTTTCAAAAGTTAGGCTAGTAATTCCAATTTAATCAATAAGCAACGAAAATGATAAAGTTAGGGTTAGGGTATCAAGCATGTAAAATACATTCATAATTCATGATAATAGCGATGCAATTGATAATTTAACTCAACTATATTTAAGAAGCTCAGTCATGTGCAAGAATTCAAGACTCAAGAATCATAGGTTTTAAAAAATGCAATTAATACTCAAAATCTCGACTCAAGTTGATGAAGGGGCGTATGGATGAACATAGTTCAACGCTTTAGGTAGCGTTACATGCCTGGAATCGGGGAAAGCTTTAACCTTGAGTTAAGAATTCTCGCCTTTTCTCTTCTTCTCCTCAAGAACTCTGACCTAGTTTATGTATTTTAGGGCTTAGAAATACGTTTAAAAGACCTTTTTTTGATTAAAATCAACTCAATTTGACCTGGTTTACATTTATGAGGGGTTGAAAAAAGTCTAGAATGCCCCTCTAGAAAAAAAATAAAAAAAATTACACTATGGAATACTCAGTCCACGGCGCACCTGTGTATATTTTTGTCCAAAAATTTTCGGAATGAGTTTTCCCTCTCCCGTCGAAAAAAAATATAAGTGTTTGTCCCAGCCCAAGGCACGTCACGACCCTCACGCGCATCAACACTATTTCGACTTTCGGATTGAAAAATTATTTTTCTATCTGGTTGCTCTAAAATTTGAACAAGGTCATTTTCTTACTCAATTTTTTGTGCTGATTGCAAATCCGATCTCGAATTTGTAAGTGGAGCATGGGAAGATGCTTATGCGCATGCCCCTCCTTTATGGGTATTTTAGTAATTTTACCGAGCATTACATCATCTCCCCCTTGGGTTCATTTGTCCTCGACTGATGACTAAAGGTGGATGAAATGCACGAACAGACCCAGGACTCATCTCAATACTCACTTGACAATTCAAAATTTATTGACTCCTCGTTGACCTTAATAAATTCTACTCAGACTCAAGGATAGATACATCAACTAAAGAATAGAAGCATTGATTAAGTCAAAGATGGGAATATTACCTTCAGCGTTCTCCTCAGTGGGTATGAATAGATGTGGGTATTTAGCACTCATATATTCGTTAGCTTCCCACGTGGCTTCCTCAACAAATTGATTTCTCCACAGGACTTTGACTGAGGCGATATCCTTGGTTCTCAGCTTGCGAACTTGACGATCAAAGATTTGGACTGGAATCTCTTCGTAAGACAAGTTATCCTTTAATCCAATGTTCTCAGTGGGAATAACTAAGGCAGGATCTTCCAAGCACTTTTTTAATATCGAGATATAGAATACAGGATGGATAGCGTCTAGCTCGGAGGGCACCTCTAACTCATGAGCAACCTTCCCAATTCTCTTCATGATTTGGTAAGGGTCAATATAACGAGGACTCAATTTCCCTTTTATCCCAAATCTAATGACACCCTTCGTGGGTGACATTTTCAAGTACACTCAGTCATTTACCTCAAATTCTAAGTCTCTCTTCCTTACGTCAATATAAGAGTTTTAGCGGCTCTGTGCAGTTTTCAACCTCTCTTTAATGACCTTAACCTTCTCCATTGACTGACAGACGAGATCACGTCCAATCAACTCAGCTTCTACCACCTCAAACCACTCAATTGATGATCTACATCTCCTCCCATACAAGGCCTCTATTGGGCTATCTTAATGCTTGCATAATAACTATTGTTATACGCAAATTCAATCAGTGGAAGATGGTCATCCCATTTTCCCCTGAAGTCAAGGACACAAGCTCTCAATATATCTTCTAACGTCTGAACAGTGCGCTATGCCTGGCTATCTATCTGTGGATGAAAGGCTATACTCAAATTTACCTTCGTATCTTATTCCTTCGGGAAAGATCTCCCAAACTAGGAGGTGAATTGAGCTTCTTTGTCCGAGATAATTGACAATGGAACTCCATGCAGCCTCAGAATCTCTTGGATGTACAATTTGGCATACTCTTCCACAGTGTTAGTTGTCTTGACTTCCAAGACATGAGCCGACTTGGTCATCCTATCCACGATTACCCATATCGAATCATCCTGCTTTCGAGACCTCGGAAGACCGGTAATGAACTCCATGTTGATCATCTCCCACTTCCACTCATAAATCTCAAAGTTTTGTGCTAGTCCACATGGCTATTGATGCTCAATTTTGACTAGTTGATAGTTCAGGCACATAGAAACAAACTTAGCGATATCCCTCTCCATCTCACTCCACTAATAGACTTTCCTCAAGTCGTGGTACATCTTGGTAGAGCTAGGATGAATGGAATACCTAGAGCTATGAGCTTTAGTCATGATTCTCTTTTACACCATCAACATCAAGGACACTTAACCTACTCTGGTACCTTAACACCCATCTCCCCCTTTGGAGAAGACCATCACTTTCTGTTTGTAGACAGCCTCCTTCAATTGGAGTATGGCAGGATCTCGATTTTGCTTCTCTTTTACCTCTGCCACTAGGGATGATGCAGACCCACTCTGGACATTGACTCCTCCCTCGTCATTCTTCTCAACTTGAACTCCCAATCTAGCAAATCTATGCACTTCCTTCACTAGCTCCTTCTTTCCTTCCTCAACATGGCCATTGACAACCTGCTAAGAGTGTCAGCAATAATGTTAGCCTTACCTGGGTGGTAGAAAATACTCATATCATAATGCTTGAGCAACTTTAACTATCTCCTCTGTCGCAAGTTGAGCTCTCTCTGGCTGATGACATACTGCAAACTCTTATGTTCGATGAACACATCCACATGCACTCCATATAAATAGTAGCACCAGATTTTAAGTGGAAACACCACCGCTGCCAACTCAAGATCATGAGTCGAGTAGTTCCTCTCATTAACCTTAAGCTATCTGGAAGCATAGGCTATCACTTTCCCTCTCTGCATCAATATACAACCCAACCCCACTCTTGAAGTATCACAATATATCACAAAGTCTTTCATCCCATCAGGCAAAGTCAAAACAGGTGCATTAGTCGATCTAGCCTTCAGCTCTTGGACACTCTTCTCACATTCATCAGACCACTGAAACTTGTCCTTTTTTTATGAGTCAATCTGGTCAATAGTGCAGATAGGAAGGAAAATCTGTCAATAAACCTGTGATAGTAGCCCACTAACACCAAGAAACTCCTTATGTCAGTTGGAGAGGTCAGCCTTGGCCAGTTCTTAATCGCTTCAATCTTATGGGTATCTACTTGAATACCATCACCCAAAATATTATGGATTGGGAAAGCCACTGACTTAAGCCAAAACTCACATTTTGAGAACTTCGCATACAACTCATGGTCCTTAAGAGTCTGGAGGACAACTCTGAGGTGATTTGCATTCTCCTCCTCATCTTTCGAAAACACCAATATGTCATCGATGAACATAATCACAAACATGTCAAGGTAGGGTCTGAACACTCTATTTATCAGGTCCATAAAAGTTGCAGGTGCATTCGTCAACCCAAAGGACATGACAAGAACTCAAAGTGGCCATATCTAGTCCTAAAGGTTGTCTTTGGAATATCACATTCCTTCACTTTCAACTAATGGTAGCTAGATTTGATGTCTATCTTTGAAAAACAGGAGGTGCCCTGAAGTTGGTCAAATAGATTATCTATCCTTGGGGAGAGAATATTTCTTCTTAATCGTGACCTTGTTCAATTGTCTGTAATCTATGCATATTCTGAGAGACTCATCTTTCTTTCACATGATGAGAATGGCGCACCCCAAGGGGAAACACTCGGCGTGATAAAACCCTTCTCTAATAAGTCCTTCAATTGCTCCTTCAACTCTTTCAACTCAGCAGGGGTCATCCTATAAGGTGGAATTAAGATAGGCTGAGTATCGGGAAGAACATCAATCCTGGAGTTGATCTCCCTATCAAGAGGGACTCTAGGTAGATCCTCTCTGGGAACTCACTCACAGTTGATACTGACTCAAGAGTAGGAGGCTCAACATCATCGAATTTAACTCGTACGAGATGGTAGATGCACCCTTTAGAGATTAACTTTCTAGCTCTAAGATAGGAAATAAACTTGTCTTTAGGTGCAATAGAATCTCCACTCCATTTTATAACAGGCTCATTGGGAAACTGAAACTTGACAACTCGGGTTCTACAGTCAACAGTGGCATAGCAGGCGTGGAGCTAGTATATACCAAGAATTATATCAAAGTCAATCATCTCGAACTCAACCATATCAGCAAGAGTATCTATATAGTAGATAGACACTACATAATCCCTATAGGCTCTCTTAGTTATGATAGGCTTACCAACAGGAGTGGAAATAGGGAAAGACTCAAGTAAACACTCAGGAGAAATCTCAAATTTTCTAGCCACACATGGTGTCACAAGGGAAACTGTTTTCCCTGGATCAAGCAAAGCATAACAATCGAAGGTAAAGACTCGAAGCATATCCATCACGACATCTGGTCCAACCTCTTGGTCCTGTCTGTTCCCTATTACATAAAGACGGTTTGTTCCTCCACTTATCCCCGGTGTGGCATCCTTATATTTACTCCTGGGTGGTGGAATGGTAGTAGAAGATTGTGCTACGTTGGCCCAAAGTGGACAGTCTCTCAGGAAGTGACTTGTCTGGCCATACTTTTAACAATTGTTTCCTTTGTCCTTGCACTCTCCTAAATGTATCCTGCCACACTTCCCATAATATGGTTTCCTTCTTGAGCCCAGGGTCATACTGGCCTGTGAACCCTGTGCTCTAAAGTTCGATTGCCCTTGAGATTTCTGATCATACCTGATATTTGGAGTTGGTGCACTAGCTGATGATGGTGTATACCCCGAATCCTTCTTCTGAAAGTAAGATCTGTCTCCCTTATCCTGTTTGTACTGGCTAGGCTCATACCCTGTAGACTTGGCTTTCTTACTCAAGTGTTTTTCTTGGGCTTTCTTCTTATTCTCCTCTGTTTGTTGGGCATAAACTATGATTCTAGAGATGTCCATGTATGGAATCAGTAATGCTACCTTGCACTCTCTCTTCACATGTTTACCCAATCCAAACATAAACTTTCTCATCCTTGCCCTCATGTCCTGGACAATCTCTGGAGCGTACCTGGACAGCTTAATGAACTTGAGGCTATACTCCTTGACGGTCATCCCCTCTTGCTTCAAGTTCATGAACTCTTCAATCTTTGCTTCCATCAACTCTTGGGGAAAGAAGTGGTTGAGGAAAGCACTCTCAAACCCATCTCACTCTGCAGGCTCAACACCCTCATCCCGACTATCCTCCCACTAATTAGACCAGACATTCGCCACATCTTTAAGTTGATAGGAGGCAAGCTCAACTTCCTCAACCTCAGTCGCATGCATAGCCCTCAGTACCTTGCATATCTCGTCGATGAAATTATATGGCTCCTCCTCAACTTTCGACCCCGTGTAGATCGGCGGATTCATCCTCAAGAAGTCTCTGAGCCTAGTAGCAGCTTTGGGCTCTTGGGAACTAGAGCTAGGGGCTTGAGGACCTAAGTTGTTGCACTGCGAGGCCATTAGTTGGGTGAGCATCGCAATGGCTCCTCTAAAGTTTGCCTCAAAAATGGAGGTTGGCTGAGTAGGAGGTACCTGTAGAGTCTCAGCATCTCGGGCAGTTTCTCCTGCCTAGGTAGGGACCTCTGGTGGAGGGTTCTTAGTGTTCGAGGCTCGGGCATCGCATTGGGCTGTTATACACTTAGGAGGCATGATCTGCAATACGTAACACACGAATTAGACAGGAACTTTATAAAATTAAACTCTATCGCACGACTCAGAATACCAAAGAAGAGTAACCATTCCTAATGTCCTATAGTCTTCTGCTTATGAAGTGTGGTCCATAACATACCCATAAACAAGACTCTACTAGACACGGCTTCATAGACTCCCTACGACACTTGTATGCTCTGATACCAAGTTTGTCATGTCCCAGAAGGGTACCCTAAGCGTGACTGGCACAAAAAGATTATTGTTAATCCCCAAGCGAACTACTTGGCCTCATTGTCACATCTTACTCAATAGCGAAAAAATACTCAATGATAACATTTAAAGAAAACACAGAGATATCATAAATAGTTTCTCAAAATAAGTCAAGTTTGAATATAAAATACTCAATAATACTCCACTCTAAGTCTATGAAGCCTCTACTCTAAATGTTTAGAAGGTACCATGACAAGCCATGGCTACCCAACTCAAACAATAAAGAAACTGAATAAATAAAAACAAGCTCCTCCGAATAGCAAGGAGGGATCACAAATCTGTGGATCTCGGAACTTTGAACCTCAACGGTACGCCTGTTGAAGTCCTCTATCTCCCATATTTACATCATGAGATGATACAGCGCCGAGTGGCATTAGTACGTGGGATATATGGTATGTAAAATAGCTCAAGAAACAGGTGAGACTCAAATAAAAACATCTGACTCGACTCAAGACTCAACTCTTCATCTCATAACTCAACTGAAGTAACATGATGCAAGTTTAAAGTTTCAAAATCATGATTTTTGAAATAAACATAATATTTAGTGTAACTCGGTTTGAAAAAATCATGATATGCTCAACTCAAGTATTTGCTTAGAAGTTTCTCTAACCAACATAAATTTTCATCCCACCATTAGTTTGGTGATGTACAACAAAAAGACATCGTTGCCATGTCTGTCCTAAACTTGCCAAGGAATAGGACGTCAACCTGTAACTCTCTCTCTCTCTCAGATCCTAAGAGAGTGTTTTTCAATTGGGAACATGGGTCACCAAAATTTTCTTGTGTGACCATCCTATGTTGGTAACATAGTTCTGGAGTGACTCTTCTTACCCAACTCGGTGCTCAATATTGCTTCCAATACTAAAATATGCTCATCAACTCAAACTCATCTTAATCATCTCAACATCAACTTTCTTAATTAACTCCATAACACAATGTAAATTTTAATAATGCAATTCAAGATTTTGGGTTACATCATGCAAGACTCTCATGGAATACGACCATGTGACATCAAATCACCCATGCTCAACACATACGACTTAATAGATATTAATCACAAGCACATATGAACAATAAAACTTCTCAAGTCCAAATTACTTAGTTTCGAAAGTTATAGTATTAATTCCAGTTTAATCTATAAGCAATGAAAATATTAAAGTTAGGGTTAGGATATCAAACATGCAAAATACGCTCATAATTTATGATAACAGCAATGCAACTCATAATTTAACTCAACTATATTCAAGAAGCTCAGTTATGTGCAAGAATTTAAGACTCAAAAATCATAGGTTTTAAAGAATGAAATTAATATTCAAAATCTCGACTCAAGTTGATGAAGGGGCGCGTGGATGAACATAGTCCAACACTTTAGATAGTCTTACATACCTGCAACAGGGGACAGCTTCAATATTGACTCAAGAACCTCGCTTCTTCTCTTCTTTTCCTCAAGAACTCTAACCTAATTTATGTGTTTGGAGGATTAGAAATACGTTTAAAAGGCTCTTTTCTGATTACAAAAGACTTAATTTAACCCGATTTACATTTATGAGGGGTTGAAAAAAAGTCTAGACTGCCCCTCACAAAAAAATTACACTATGGAATACCCAGTCCGCGTTGCGGACTGGCGCGCATGTGTATATTTTTGTCCAAAAATTTTTCGAATAAGTTTTCCCCCTCTCATCGAAAAAAAAATATAAGTGTTGGTCTGCGTCCAGGGCGCGTCGCGGCCCTGCGCGCATCAACACTATTTTGATTTTTGGATCTAAAAATTATTTTTCGATCCGATTATTCTAAAATTCGAATGAGGTCATTTTTCACTCAATTTTTCGTGCAAAGATTTACAAACGGAGCATGGAAAGACGCGTTATGCGCACGTCTCTCCTCTTGGGGTATTTTGATAATTTTACCAGGCATTACAAGTTAGTAAGAGAATCATGTTTATTTTAATTATTTCATTAATTATATGGTATGGTATGATTTGGTTCCATGGTACTACAACCATAAAGCGCTCACTTTTTGAAACCACCAATTTGATAGTATCCTATGGTTCTCTTATTTTTTTTCAATAATACCCTTCTTAAATTTAAATAATTCTAATTTATCCTTTATTCTTTATTAAACTTTACCTTAATATATCTACAGCTTTTGTATTACTTATTTTCTTCCGCATCAATTTTTTGAAACTTCTCTTCCGTTTCTCGTCTTTTCTTTCAAGCTTTAGTTTATTTTTTGAGGTTTGATTTTTTAAAAGTTCTTAATTTTTTATTTTCATGTATTATTTGTATGGATTAGAGATATATTAGCTTGTATGTTTCTCTACTTGGCGTATTTATTTTTTTAAAAAAATTATTAAAAACAACAACAACATACCCAGTATATCCCACAAGTGGGGTCTGGGGAGGGTAGATTGTACGCAGACCTTACCGCTACC
>JAABOM020000049.1:9191379-9204753 GCA_011800125.2 Solanum clarkiae
TTTTTAAAAGATTTTCTCTGTTAGGTCTTTTAAAAATAATTTAAAGGTTTCCTAATTATCCGCAAAATTAGGTGGCGGCTCTGTGTCTTCAAATTTCAAGAATTGATTTTTACTCAAATTAATTGGGTTTAGATTGATTCTTAACTTTCGAATTAATTTTCAATTTTATTTTTCAATTAATTTATTTTAAGCCGGTAAATTTCGGCATAACAGGGAGCAGTAAGTATTTGAATATTTTCATGATGGATGCAATTTTTATACTTGGTGATGGAAGTTTTATTATTAGAATTTTAATGATAAATTAAGTTTTGCATACGATATTAGAACTTATTTGGTTATTACTATTTCTAATTTTTACTCTTTTTTTTTTCTCTTCATATTCTTCTAAATTGAATAACAATCATGACCAATGCAATTATATACTTTGTGACAGAATTTATTCTTGATGATTAAGTATTGTATAAGATATGAATGCTTATTTGATGTACTACTGTTATTAGTCTTTAATTATCTTTTCACTCTCCTTTTAAACTTTTGATTTAAAGTAAGTATAACTTAAATAAATCGTATAGTGTTAAACGCTAATTACTTTCTATTCCTATTGTATAATGTTAAGAGCTAATTACTTTTTATTTCTACTCTTTTTTAAATTATAAAAATTCCTTAAAATTAATGAATTTCATATACAACACTATATTGCTTGATATATGGTTGATTAATATATTACCTTATTGACTATTGCATTAAAAAAGAAAAATATATCAAATTAAATATCACTTGCACAACACGCAAAATAAATTGACAACAATCTCTCCCAAACAGTAACAACTTCAAATAATTCAAACTTCAAAATTTCTTCTCCCAATTTATCTCAAATCATAACAAATATTTTCTTGTTCATCATCTTCTTCCTCCATTTTTTCTTTTCAGTTCATCAATTATCAAGTTTTTTTGGATTTTCTTTTTAGTCTTTTTCATCTACAATTTTTTTTATACAGATGGATGATGCTTTATTTTCTTATTATTATGATTCTCAATTAGCTAAAGAAGGATGCATCCTACACTTCAAAAATGACTATGGGAAAAAATGCTAAAAAAAAGAAAAAGAAAAAGAAAGATCGAGTTGCTGATGGCTCTGATAAGGACTTTGGGTCGGGATTTATGGATGACATTATTATTAAAGTGAAAAAAGTTACGTGAATCAATACAGAGCAAAAAAAAAGTGTAAAAGAATTTCTTTATCTTTTTTTCTTTTTTCTTTTTGTTGCTTTTAGCCGATCATATTATTGATTTTTTAAAATTTTTTGTGAAACATATAGATTTAGATTTTTAATGTATCTAGTTATTTTTTTCCTTGAATTAATTTATAATGACTAATGTCTTCTTTTCAACATTATGATATATTATAACTTTATCATGTACGATGTATCATGTTTAAATGTTAATTTGATACATAAACACTAATATTTTTATAACAATATTAGTTTATATCATTCTGTAGTTATGTATATGACACGATATTGATAGAACAACTGATTCATGTGTTTTTTTTTTGTTGTCAATCTTTTTTGATGCATATAGTTTTGATCTATTTTTAGTTTTGAGCAATAACCTGATAGAGTTATGTTAAAAAGAGTTCTAATTTTATTGATAGCTGACTGATTGTAAAACTTCATTATTGGTAATTAATATAAAAAGTTTAGTTACCAAAAGAAAAATACCTTCATCATAATTTACTATTAGAATGCATATTTTTTCCATCATGTTTTGAAAGAACTAAATTACCCAATCTAATTTAAACCTGAAGTACGAAGTCTCTACCCTTCATTGGATTTCTTGAATAGGAGTCCAAAAATTGAGAACCTTTTTAGTAGAAAACTCTTTTGCGCTCGTTGTGAGCCTAATCCAGCACTAATCATAATTAATTGATAAAACTATATTGTTACCATCTTATTTAATTTTAAAAATAAAGTCAAACTCAATACGACGACGTTACATACCATGAGCATTTCCTAGCCAAGTCCACTATTCCACCTACCCAACCATAATCAATATCCTCCATCTCCATTCCCGCCGGCCACTCCCACATTGTTTCCGATCTAAAATCTTTCACTAATAAAACCCTAAATTGAGTTCAAACAGTATAATGGGAAAAGGAGGTGGTTGTGTTCCCAGCAAGAAGAGGGTTTCCAAATCAACCTCCAAAAACCCGCCACCCATCCCCTCCGGCGAACCAGATTCCATCCCAAACGACGCCGTTTCCACTACCGAACGCTCCATAGACACACTTCCGGCGAATACCCAGAAGCTGAAATTGTTCATCATATTCTACTCCATGTATGGACACGTGGAGAGCTTAGCAAGGAGAATGACGAAAGGAGTTGAAGCTGTAGATGGTGTGGAAGCTGTTCTTTATCGGGTACCCGAAACCCTATCCGAAGAGGTTCTTGTTCAAATGCGGGCCCCGGTGAAGGATGATTCCATTCCGGAGATACCCTCACCGGAAGAGCTTGTTAATGCTGATGGGTTCTTGTTCGGGTTCCCGACAAGGTACGGATGCATGGCGGCCCAAATGAAGGCGTTTTTTGATTCTACTGGGCAGTTATGGAAGGAGCAGAAGCTTGCCGGAAAGCCCGCTGGGTTTTTCGTCAGTACTGGGACTCAAGGAGGTGGACAAGAGACCACTGCGTAAGCTTTAACCATTTTAGATTGCTAAATTGCATAGATAGTTTGATCTTTCTACCTGTCTATTCTTGTGGCTAACTGTGATCAGTTTTTGTGACATTTTAGAAGTAGGTAAAAGCAGTATGTGCGTGTTGTGTATATATATATATATATATATGGATCCTCCTTTGATTCACCTTCTATTGTGATAAGTTATGTAGCTGAAGTACTAAAACCGGAGTGATACTTTTCCTTTTTGTGGTAAGATATCGTAGTTATATATGCAGAACAAAGTACTCGATATTTTGCTCTGTTGTTGTTTTCTTCAAAATACTAGAGGAGCGCATGTGCGAATTTGACTTCTGAGAGTCATTGCTCTTTAGTGATGTAGTTGAGCAATGCGCAACTTGAGACACAGAAGAATTGCAGATTTTGCCCATTATACAATGATCATATCTGAGGCAGAATTATTAAAAGAAGCCACGGATGGAACAAATCAATTTTGTGTAAGGAGAGAAATCATCAATCTGATTATGTTAATCTGTATTGCTTAAATATAAGACATTAGACGCAACCCTCCATCCCAGTGCAGATGGATGAGAGGAATCCATTGAGAGCACCTAAAGCTCTAGTGCCTAAGAAATTAACACACCACAAGTGGGGTCTGGGGAGGGTAGAATGTACGCAGACCTTACCACTACCATAGAAGTAGAGAGGCTGTTTCCAAGGAACCCTCGTCTCAAAACCCGTAAGCACAACTCAACTCCTTGTCCCTAAAATGCTTTCAACATATTCAGAATTCACCAAATTGAATAAAAAAAGAGCATGTTTCTCTAGGAGCTTTCCTAACCAGAGTCTTCAGTTTCAGAACAAACCTGTCTTCCACTTGATATTCCTCGTGCTTATTTATCAAATCATGAATTGACTCTCTCTATGCAGTAAATGACACTTGATATTCCTCATGCAGAATGAAGGAAATTTTGTTGCACACTTTAAGGGGTCGCTTGGTTTAAGGACAAGTTATGCTGGAATTAGTTATCCTGGGATTATTTCTTATTGACTGTTAGGTTTGTTGGATAAAAAATAACATGCATGGCATAATTTCTAAGAAGAAATTTTTTGTTTTCAAAAATGCCCTTCACCTTATTTAGTAGAAAAAGAGTTTGAGGGATCTCAGTAGTACTTTACTTTTGTCATTCTTATTGTTTTATCCTAGGCTATCAAATCCCGGTACCACCTGACAGAAATTATTTATCTTGGTACTAATTACTGGTACCTATTCCGGGATTATTTTGGTGGATAAGGCAATATTAAATTTTTATCCTAGGACTATCTATGCTTATCCAGCATCATACCAAACCACCCCCCATCCCCCCAAAGTCTCTAAGAATTCGAACCATTTTATTGGATTACATCTGGGATACAATAAATTTATTAGCGATTGAAAAAATGATGGCTTGTTATTAAAACTGGGATTTTATTGCTGACAAGTGACACCTCTTCTTTTACTAGAAAATTGTATTGTCCATCTAAACAGGGAGTGGAGCGAAACACTGGTCAAAAATGGATTATGCCTGAAATTTTGTATGTTGTTTTAAAGAACAGTTAATCTGAAAGCCCTGCTGTAAGGTGGGTGTTTCTATGTACAAAAATTCGAAAGACTAGGTGAATTTTTTGTACGTTCTTTTTAATAGTTTGATCAGTGTTTACTTCATCTATAAAAAAAGAAATAGTTTATCTGTGTTTAACTAGGCATTTCAGAAATTCGTGGAGGTCCAACATTGCAACTTAATCAGTCACCATCCAAGATATAAGTGCTGATGTAGGCTGGATGAAAAACTTGGGATATCTTAGAACCACTCCAAGAATAATTTGAATTGATCATCCATTGATGTGGAAGTTGCTGGAAGGAAGATGGAATAGTCGGTGCATTGTTGTTAACTAGGAATGGTCCAGTGTCGTTGGTGCGTATGATAATGGGAAAACATACTTCATACCTTTCAGTTTGAGACAAAATTTGAAATTACTAACTCATGGTTAGGTGGTTACATTGGGTTAATCAGTACACCAGATAGTAGATTTAAGTAGATTAGATACCTGGTACTCTTTCAAGGGAAATGGAGGAAGCAATTTGATATGAAAAAATAATTGACGGATGCCACTTTCTTTTCCCTTTTATTCTTTTGGAAAGTCGGAAGATAGATATTATAACACCTGGAGTCCATGCATCTTATTGTTTTGATGTGTATCATGTGGTGATAGCATTTTGCTTCATAATAAATTGTTTGTGTTTAAGATATTCAGAAATTGGGCTATTTCTTTAAGATAATAATTTGAGTTCCTACGATTTACTTCATAGTGCTGAGTCTGCTGACCAGGCCAATTTGCTATGTAAACTTTTATTTTTTTAAAGAATTGATTTATCTCTTCTGATGATTTGGTAGGATTGACCTGAAACAGTATGGTGTGAATTTAAAGTTGACCCTAATTTTGGGAATGATGTGTAGTTGTTAATACTGATAATTAGTTGGAATTCAGTTTTAGTCAACGTCATCTACTTCAGAAGGAGAGACTAATACAAGCAAATGGTTATATAGGATTCACAGCCTACTTCCAGTTTGGGATTGAGGTGTAGCTTGATTATATTCTACTGTTATCTTCTCCAAAGTAATTTTCTGATATTGCATAAGAGATTAGGTAAGCAAATATAAGAAAATACTTTTTCTTTTGAGGAATTCATGTGTAGTTCTAAATTGTGCAATCGTGTAATTTATGCACCGGTACTCTGTACTAGGTCTACAAAAGTACAGTGAAATCATGTTGCTTGACTGGAGCTGTTATCTAATTTCTGCTTACTTTGTAGAACTTGGTGCATTAAGAGTTTCAAGTAGGTACCGGCTTAATTGTTTCTCTTGCCACACTAACATCATAAAATATCTAATCAAGTACACCCTCCGTTCATCTTTACTTGTCCCGTATACATTGCTTGAATGTTACGTCCTTGAAAAGTAGGGAAGAGGACACTGATTATATTTCCTTGGTATTTGTATGTAGTTGGACAGCTATCACCCAACTAGCCCACCATGGTATGCTCTTTGTTCCCATTGGATACACATTTGGAGCTGGTATGTTCAAAATGGACTCCATCCGAGGGGGTACTCCCTATGGTGCTGGTGTCTTTGCTGGTGATGGAACAAGAGAGGCTAGTGACACGGAGCTGGCGCTTGCTGAACACCAAGGCAAATATATGGCTGCAGTAGTCAAGAAGCTGGTTCAGGATTGACAACGTTGTCTCAAATAATTATCTTTATATTCAAACAAAAATATTTGTTATTTTTTCTTTTGTAGATTGATTTCACCCTCCATTTCTTTGGTTTTTGCTCTTCACATCTTCTCTTTGGATATGAAGATGCTTATTATCTTCTTTACATATACTACATTGTTGATTACCCTCTCCCCCAATGCCCTGGTATCAGTTTTTGCGTATTCTACATTTCCATGTCCACTATTGTTCTTGTGTAAAAGTTTGTACATGGTTATAATAATTCTTGCCTGCACATTGATGTATTATTTATTACTAAAGATATTTGTCGATATAGGAACTTTTATATTTGTCATACCACTCTCAGGTATGTTCTTTGCGTCTTTTTCATTACCTTTTGTTTTACCAATGGAAGCATTGTAATTTGGCCTCCCTTGGTGCATGTTCCAATTTGGTTCCTCCTTGCTTTTCTGACCTTTGTTCGATCATCTTATCTTCATTATTAGCATTGTTCGCGAATCTAGGGAGTGACTTAATGGTCAATGATAAATCATGATTCAAATCTAACAAAAACTTGAGAGGTCCCAAGTTTTCCTAAACTTATTCTAGCTGGAGGTATTACTGTAGCCGTCCGTGAGAGACACAATCATAGGTGAGTCCTTACTAGTACAAATGACATCAATACATAAAAAAGAATTTAAATAACGACAAAACACAAATATTACATCCAACATATTGTCCATGACATTGCAATTTCGGTAAGATTTTAAAAGGTGTGAATGAAAATGAAGAATTGTGATTTTTCTGAAAAGTTATGACTTTTGAATTTTTAAAGGTATGAATGGAAATGAAGGGCTGCGACTTTTTTGAAAAGTTGAGATCTTTCTAAAGGATCGTGACTTTTTCGGAGAGTTGTGACCTTCTCAAAAGGTTGTGCATTTTCCAAACAGTTGTAA
Source organism: Solanum clarkiae (assembly GCA_011800125.2). Lineage (NCBI taxonomy): Eukaryota > Viridiplantae > Streptophyta > Magnoliopsida > Solanales > Solanaceae > Solanum > Solanum clarkiae. Next base: position 9,198,262 of record JAABOM020000049.1, read on the forward strand.
ACTTTCGAAAGGTTGTGCCTTTTCCAAATTGCTATGACCTTTCCGATAAAGCACAATAAGCACTCTTTGTTGTAGATCCAATTTTCCCTAATTAAATGGGTAGATAGACATTGCAGGGGTTCATGCACTAAAAGTTGGTAAATCTCTGCCCCGAAGAGGTTAGTAAGAAGGTAAGGATAGCATGATTAACTAGTTTCTGGTCTCTTGGATCATGGGCCAGAGCTACTTGAGTTTAGCCTGCTGAACATCATTTGGATGGGTTCGGATCCTTTGCATGATTCATATGCCTTTAACGGGCTTTGAATTTGGACAGATCTGGAGGGTATTTTTCGGAAAGAAAGATAGCGGCAAAAGGATGTTGATCAAGAACCGACGTCTCATGCCGACCCCGTCTGTAGTTGCTACTACAATGTTACATTTAGATAAAGTGACCCGTACTGGTGGAAAAATTGCAATGCCTATAAATAAAGGGATTTTTCTCTCATTTTTTTAGCATTGAATTTTCTCTCATTTTTAAGCATGGAATTTCCTCCTTCTGCATATATTTTCTTACAATCAAAGTAGAGTCTTTATGTGATTTTGTTGCTACTTTTTGAGTTCACTGAAGTAATTGAAGTTTGGTACTACTACTTCTTTAACAGGTATATCTATTTTATCGTGGGAAGAAATAATCTACAACCACGAGTACAGTGAAAGGATTAAATTCCTTAGGGCATACAGTGAATTCTATGAACTCAGATATTTTCTTTCTTTTCAATATTATTTATGTTTTTTCTTTCATATTCTGTTTTCACTACTAGATTAATTTTTGATTTTGAAAACTCACTATAAACTTTTGTGTTTATTACTTCCACAAAATTTTGTTTTAACAAAAGTTTTGTATTGCATAAGTGTGTTCTTTAATTTGGCCTCGACTGGCATCTATATCCTCTAACTTTGAGTATACACAAGTAGACACTTAAACTTGTATAAAGTTGAATACGTAGACAAACATATCCTATACATAAATTTTAAAAATGTCAGTTGAAATCAATAAATTGCTAATTATTGTGATTTATACTATTTTTTTTATTACTTTGAAATATATAACAGATTAAAAAAATTACTGAATTTTTGAAAATGTCCATGGATAGAACTTAGAAGCAACAACTGCATACACGTAGTAGCTGAAACAGACATGTTGGTTGGCTCTGAGCAAGTCATCTTTGCCGCTTATTAATAAGAAAAGAAGAATAAGAAAAGAAATAAGAGAAAAAAAAGGAGGTAAATGGAAAGTAAAAAGTGCAATTATAATTTCATATTTTTGTCACGACCCAGACTTACGGTCTAGACGTAACACGACGAATGGAGAACTCGAAGGGACCCCAAACAAACCTCTTAGCATATCATTACACATCCTTGGTCGCAGAAGCAATTATACAACAACAATAGATAGAAAAAGGGAAAATACGGGGCTAAGGGACATCTTTGATACCATAGAAACATAACAAGCCAATAGTATAACATTAAAATGTCACAAGGTTCTAACAACACCTCTAATACATAGATAGGAGCGAGATCCAACACAATCTTTGGACTCACCCTCATAGCTATAAGTGTCCAATACATGAAGAGTCAATACATAGCATAAATCAAGAGAAGTTTGTTCTCGGAGTTGAGGACTCACCAACTTGCTTTGAGAGAAATCATACTAGCCACGTGGAGGAGGAGGATGATCAAGTGGGGCACCGATTCCTACATGGTAACATCATGTAGGCATAGCGTATGCGTTAGTACGTTTGAATGTACTAAGTATGTAGGATGCAATGCAACAAGAGATAGACAGCATAGGCAAAATGCAATATCATAAGCAATGGATAGCATAATAACAATATGACATATATGACTGATGCTTGAAGTAAAACATGCTTATGTAGAACATAATACATGTGTAGAAAAAGACCATCATTATAAACCAAGTAAACTTAGTACTTGGAATCCAAGGTAGACCACCCCTTGGAAGTGATTGAATAATCAACCCCTCAATTGGTTAATGACACATCACCCCCCCAAGTGATTGAGGTATCAACCACTCAATCGATTGATGGCACATTACCCCCATCCGAGGTGATTGAGGTATCAACCCCTCAATTGGTTGATGGTTGTCACACCCTACTATCCATGGTGATTGAGGTATCAACCCTACAATTGGTTATGGTCAACTCATAACAATATAGATACTTTTTATGAAATCAATACGTATACCATCTTTTCATCATCATAAAGTCATACAAGTCATAGGTCATGCAATGGATCATTAATAGATCAAGAACCCTAAATCGGAAATTTTATCAAACACTTGGTGGGTGCGCAGTGCTAGTATAAAACCATGCAATTTAAGAGTAAAATCATACAAGAAAACTTAAAGTAAATCAACTCACCAATTGTAATACCCTCATGCAATATACATTGAAACTCCTCACCAAATCTCAAGATAAATCATAGGTTCATAGCTCAAAACATACTTAAACAGTCACAGTTTTATGAAACCCAACATAGTTCATTATCAATTCATAGTAAGTAAGACTCATAAGTAAATCAATTAAGAAACATAAAATTTATGTAAAAAGGAAGCTTGGGCAGCATGGATGAAAGGATCCAATGATTGAAACCTAAATACCGGAACTTTGGAGATTTTATTGAAGAAGATTTGCATGGAGACTTGAAGCTTGAATGAAATCCTTAGATCCAGAATAAGATCTGGCACTTGAATTTTGGGTAAAATATTTGTCTTAGTGTTTGAGAGAGTATTGAGGAATATCTTGTATGATATGAAGATGAAATATGGCTAAGTATATGTGTTTTTACGTATGAGAAGACTTAGACCCAAAACCCAAAGGCCTTGGACCGAATCAACAAAACTGGAAAAAAATATAGCATCTCTGCGCCCTGGTCACGTCGTGCCAGGGGCGGGGAATGCTCTCTGGAAATTGTATTTTTGGATTTTTGAGTTTTGGTACGGTTTCTCTAAAATCGGGGTTAGATCCATTTCCCACTCAATTATGCCCCTTGATCACGAATATGAAGTCAAATTTTTGGTATCACATACGAATTTTGAGATATATGAAAATTAGGATTTTGGGCACTTTCGAGACACATTTTCGAGCACTTTTTTAGGTCGTTTCAATATCTCCCCCTTGGGAACATTCATCCCCGAATATCAAAAAAACGTATATAAGAGAAATAAGCAAGATAATTTCAACCCACACAAGAATGCAACAATGCACTTAAACATCATTTCAAAAATCTTAACATAAGTGTCAAAATTATCATGAACTTGTTAAGATAAACATGAATGCATGCGAATGACATAAGGCTGAAACATAAGACTTGAAGTCACATAGGGGACTTAGAAGTAGTACCTTAGGCTTGAGTAGAATGAAAGATTTAGGGATATCTCTTTTTCATGTCCGCCTCAGCTTACTATATGACACTTTTAACTTGTTGGTTCCTCCAAAAGATCTTAACGGAAGCCACATCCTTGTTCCTCAACCTCGTCACTTGTCTATCCAAGATCTCCACTGGAACCTCTTCATAATTCAAAGTGTCTTCAACAACAACCACAACGTCAAGAGGCACAATAGCACTAGGATCACCCACGCACTTCCTCAACATAGACACGTGGAAGACCAGATGAACCAAGTCCATTTCACTAGGCAACTTCAACTCATAGGCCACCTTATCAATCTTCCTCAATACTCTATGAGGACCAACAAATCTTGGACTCAATTTACCCTTCTTACCAAGACGAACCACACCCTTCATGGGTGAGACCTTTAAATAAATCTAATCACCAATTTTAAATTTAAGCTCCCTTCTCCTCACATCGACATAGGACTTTTGATGACTTTGGGCTGTTTTTCAACCTTTCCCTAATCAACCTTACCTTCTCCATAGCCTCCATAACCAGATCCGGACCCAACAAAGTCATATAGAGTCTCAAAAGGAGTCATACCAATGCTAGAATGATAGCTATTGTTGTAAGCAAACTCAATCAATGGAAGATGATCATCTCAACTAGCCTTAAACTCCAATACACAAGTTCTAAGAATATCCTCAAGAGTTTGGATAGTTCTTTCGACTTGGCCATCCGTTTGAGGGTAAAAGGTTGTACTAAGCTTCATCTTGGTACCAAGACCTTTTTGGAAGGACCTCCGAAAGTGAGAGGTGAATTGAGCACCATGATCCGATATGATAGATAAGGGCACCCCATGCAATCTAACCAACTCATGAATGTACAATCTAGCATAGTCTTCAGCCCCATAAATAGTCTTAACCGATAGGAAATGAGCCAACTTTGTCATTCTATCAACCACAACCCTAATAGAATCGAAACCCTTTTCTAGTCTTAAACAACCCAACCACAAAATCCATATTAATTTCCTCCCACTTCCAAGCGAGAATCTCTATATCTTGGGTTAGCCACCCAGCCTTTGGTGTTCGGCTTTGACTTGTTGGCAACTATGACATCCAGATACAAATTTGGCAATGTCTTTCATCATGCCTTCCCATCAAAACACATTCCTCAAATCTGTATACATCTTTGTAGAACTGGGGTGAATGGACTAAGAAGAATTATGAGCTTCATCAAGAATCCTCTTTCTCAAGTCATCCACACTAGGCACACATAACCTACCTTGGTACCTAAGGGCACCATCTCCCCCTTGGTAGAAAATCTCTACCTTGCCATCTCTCATCAGAGCCTTCAACTCTAACAAGGAGGGGTCAAGATCTTGCTTTGCTTTTACTTCATCAACAAAGGAAGATTTGAACTATCAACAACCACAATACCACCATTATCAACCTCTTCCAACCTAACCCCTGATTTAGCCAACCGATGGACCTCTCTAGCCACCTATTTTCCCCCACTATCAATATGAGCTACGCTACCCATAGATACCCTACTCAAAGTATCTGCCACAACATTAGCCTTACCAGGATGATAATGTATACTCATATAATAATTCTTCAGAAGTTCTAACCACTTTCATTGTCTCAAGTTGAGATCTTTTTGAGTGAACACATATTGGAGACTCTTATGATCGGTAAACACATCAACATGCACCCCATACAAATAATGACGCCAAATTTTCAAAGCAAAATCACGGCCGCCAATCCAAGATCATGGGTAGGATAATTCTTTTCATGTACCTTGAGTTCTCTAGAGGCATAAGCTATCACCATACCATTTTGCATCAAAACACAACCCAAACCAATCCTTGAGGCATCACAATACACAATAAACCCTTCCAACCCCTCCGGTAGAGACAAGATAGGAGCGGACACAGGCTTATTCTTAAAAGTTTGGAAACTCTTTTCACACTCATCGGTCCACACAAATTTGGCCTTCTTTTGGGTTAACTTAGTCATGGGAGAGGCAATAGAGGAGAACCCATTCACAAATCTCCGACAGTAACCCGCTAAGCCCAAGAAACTTCTAATATCTGATGGGCTCAAAAGTCTAGGCCAATTTCTAATCACCTCTTTTTCTTAGGATCTACCTTAATACCATCCCCCAAAACCACATGACCTAGAAAGGCAATCTCTTTCAACCAAAATTCACACTTCTCATACTTGCATACAACTTTTCTTCCCTTAATTTTTGTAGCACCACCCTCAAATGAACCACATGCTCCTCCTCACTATTAGAATAGATCAGAATATTGTCAATGAAAACCACCACAAACAAATCAAGGTAGGGTTTGAAGACCCTATTCATAAGATCCATGAAGATAGTCAGTGCATTGGTCAACCCAAAAGACATAACCACAAATTCATAATGCTCATACCTAGTCCGGAAGGCCGTCTTGGGAATGTCATACTCCCTCACCTTCACTTGGTGATATCCAAACCGAAGATCAATCTTAGAAAAGTGACTAGCCCCTTGAAGTTGGTCAAAAAGATCATCAATCCTTGGTAGAAGACACTTATTCTTGATGGTGACTCTATTAAGTTGCCGATAATCAATACACATCCTAAGAGAACCATCCTTCTTCTTCACAAACAACACCGGTGCACCCCAAGGTGATTGGATAGGCCTAATAAAATCCTTCTTCAACAAATTCTTTAATTTCTCTTTCAACTCCATCAACTCCGCCGAGGCCATACGGTAAGGAGGAATAGAAATAGGTTGTGTTTCGGGAAGGAGATTTATGCCGAAATCTATTTCCCTTTTGGGAGGAACATCGGGAAGCTCTCGAGGGAAGACATGTAGGAACTCATTAACCACCAGAATTGACTCTATGGGAAGGACTTTAGACTCGACATCCCTAACCCTCACAAGATGACAGAGACACCCCTTAGAGATTAATTTTTGGGCTTTAATGCAAAAGATAAACCTACCCTTGGCCACCACATCATGACTCTCCCACTCAAGGACGGGTTCATTTGAAAATTGAAATTTGACCCTACAGGTTCTACAGTCAATGGAGGCATAATATGCATGTAACCAAT
>JAABOM020000049.1:9204853-9227184 GCA_011800125.2 Solanum clarkiae
TCATATTTGCCCTTTCATTTATTGAACTTTTATATTTTCTAGGAAATAATTACATTATATATTTATGATTTTACAAAAGGCAATAATGGAAAGTAAGATATAAAATTTGTATTTAAATATTTTTCTTAATATGTGTGCATTACCTCATAAATTCAGTTAATATGAGACATAATTAATGGATACATGCATTAGAAAATGGGATTGGATGAATGAAACATCCACCGAATTAAATGAATTTGTAACGCATAAAAAATTAATACTATAATTATTGGATTAAAGCGTAATTGTTACTTTGTCGGGAGAGGATTTAAGAAATGTTGGTTTAATATTGTGGATTGGAACAAATTTAAAGGATTATAGTTGGAACAAATACAATTAGTCTCCTCTCTCTGCTCCATTTCCCGAAACAAAGAAAGAGGCGATGGCGGACACTCTGGCTGCTTTGAGGTCTTTGATGGCTTCTCATTCTCCTCCTCTCCATGCGTTAATCGTTCCTTCCGAAGATTATCATCAGGTTTCTCCTGCTCCTCATCATTACTATCTGTTCAACTCTTCTACGTCTAATTTCTATTGATTTGACAGAGCGAATATGTTTCTGCAAGAGATAAGAGGCGCGATTTTGTCTCTGGATTCACCGGAAGTGCTGGTTTGTCTCTCTTTTTTTGTTTTGATTTAGTTAAATTTTAATCTGTTTCTGCTAAATTTTTTTGTTACTCATATTCTGTTCATGAATCGTGATTCCTGTGATATGTCTTTTTCAGTTTATCCTTAAAATGGACACAATTCTATTCATATATTGTGTTGACTGTGATAGGTATTGCGCTCATATCAATGAACCAAGCGCTTTTGTGGACCGATGGACGCTACTTCTTGCAGGCAGCCCAGCAGCTTAGTGAACAGTGGAAGCTCATGCGTATGGGAGAAGACCCTGCAATTGATATTTGGATGGCAGATGTTAGTACTCCTTCTTGGTTTCTTGCATTTTGTGAAGACTTGTACGTCTAGCAAATGATTAGCCTATTTTAGAGTTGGTGAGAAAAATGCTAGTTCCTTGTTCCAAGTTGTGCGGTGCGGTGGTGTTCTCGTGTCAACTAGGAATGGATTTTAGGAAAGAAATACAGACTTTGTGAACTTATGGTCTAAAACAATTTGTGGGGCTTTAAATCATCTCAATAAGAGTAAAATAGAAAGTTTTAAATTATGTTCAAACAAGAAAGTATGATATTCAGTATGATATTCTTTTCGAGATAGATTAAATAAGTATGCCACATCAATTGAGACGGAGAAAGTGACTCCTGAGGTCTAGCAGACTTGAACCAAGGTGTAGTTGCCTAGTTTTTTTTGGATGATAGGGAAATTCACCTAGATCCATCCCCTTGGACCAACTGCAACATTCGGGACTCAGTGATGATGGGCCTTCTCTACCATTCACCACTTAAATACTGGACTTAGTTTGATAGGAGAAGGGCTTGAACTTATGACCTGTGACAAGTCTCTCACCTTTGCCAATTGTGCTAATTCTTGTGATTATAGTTGCCTAGTTGGTTTGTCCTGGTTAAATGAGTTTACAGACGGATAGAACAAATTTTGTAGAAAACACGAAGAAACAAAACATCTAGTATGTCTTTTATCATATCAGAGGAATGACTAAAATCTTTAATTCCTGACAACTGGAGGGTGGAAGCTCTCTCTCACACCATTAGCAATCAGGAACAGTTGTTACATTTCAAGAACTTTTGTTCCCCTATCCAGAATTTTCCCTTTAGTTATGCAGACTCTTCTGACATAATGAACATGTTTTCTATGATTCTTTTTCTGAATTTCAGGTTAGTGAGTAGGAATTTCTTGATATTCAATTTCAGTTAAAATCTGTGGTTTATGTGCTATATACTAGAATCTGCCAAAGGATGCAGCTATTGGTGTTGATCCATGGTGTATATCAGTAGATACTGCTCAGAAATGGGAGCGTGCTTTTGCTAAGAAACAACAGAAGTTGGTTCCAACAGCTAAAAACTTGGTAGATGAAGTCTGGAAAAATCAGCCACCTGCCGAAACAAATCCTTTGATTGTGCATCCTTTAGAATTTGCTGGTCGCTCTGTTGCAGATAAGTTGAAAGATTTGAGACAAAAGCTTGTACAGGAAAAAGCTCGTGCTATGATAATAACAGCACTTGATGAAGTAAATCTGTAACCCTGAATCCAAATGTACTCATTTTACTGTTTCAGTGGATTTGATCTTACATACTCTGTGTTACTCCGACATGATTCGATTTTACAGGTTGCCTGGTTGTATAACGTCCGTGGCACAGATGTATCATATAGCCCGGTTGTTCATGCATTTGCTATTGTGACATTGAACTCGGCCTTCTTGTATGTGGATAAAAGGAAGTTGTCATCTGAGGTGCATGTGCATTGCATAATCATTTGATTTAAGTTCAATTCATTTGGATCTTTCTATTTTCTGCTCTTAACTAAGCATGTTTATGTCCCAGGCAAACTCTTACATGAAGGAAAATGGAATTGTTTTACGGGAATATGGTGAAGTTAGCTCAGATACAGTCTTACTTGCATCTGATCAACTCACTTCTTCCTCAGCCGACAAAACTGCCGGATTGAATACAGAGACTATTACTGGCAAGGCTACAGGAAATGGTGAAATTCCAGCAGCAGAGTCTGTGAGTGACCTCATTTGGGTTGATGCTGGTGCATGCTGCTTTGCTTTGTACTTGAAACTGAATGCTGATAAAGTCCTCCTTAAGCAGTCACCATTGGCCCTTGCGAAAGCCCTAAAGGTGATTCATACTATCCTGGAATATTCTTATTCCCAAAAAAGTTGTCTCAATTCTTTGTTGATTGTTAGTCTGATAGGTGTTTCAACAGACTTTGTTGGTTGTTAATTGGGTAATGGATCAGTACTGGCTAAAAGTAAGTAGGCTAAGATTAAGTTGAAGGCTGCCAGATATTGGTTTATTTTATATCTCCAGCTAAAATGAAATCTTTATTCCTTGATCTTGTACAACCTCAATATGCCACAACATTTTATACTGAAGCTGATAGGCTTTCTACATATGCATACTTGAATGGAAGCATTGAGCACATCATGGACCTTTATGATTTTCCCGGTTTGGCATGCCCAAGGATGTGATCAGTGTAATGAACTGGAGGAGAACTACGAGATCTCAGGTTCAAATCCTAGCATAGGCAAATAACACTAGGGTAATTTCTTTCTATCTTCCTAAGTGGGCAATGTAATCCGGTATCTATGCGGGTAGCCAGTGGAATAGTCAATGTGTGCGCAAGTTGGTGCAGACATCTCTGTCATGAAAAAATGATTTGAACAGATTGTCATTTTTATTTCCAGTTATAATTTAGTTGAAAACATCTAAATTCAATTTAGAGTGTCTTTTTGGAAGTACAATACGATCATGGTGATTGTTTACCCTTATTTTCCTCCTATAAGAGATGTGGACAAATGCATCTAGTTGTAATATTTCTTGTCTAATGTATTTAATCACTTCCCTTGGAATTTGTGACTAACCAAAGCTGAGTTCAATTGGGTCCTATTTTCCTTCTTTTAGTCAGATTTGTTGGCATCAAAGATTTTCATATGAGCTAAGCTTCGTGCCACTAATGATTTTCATATGAGCTAAGCTTCGTTCTTACCAGGTTAATATTTTTCTGGCAAGGATTATTACACCAGCTTAGATTTATGATTATTATGATTGCAAAATCAAATCCCTCATGGTTTTGGGGAGTAACGATGATCTCCTTGTGGTGCTCTTTGTTGGGAATAATGATGTTATTTTTCTTCATTTCTGTTTGTTTTAATGCCCCATTCCTCACCCCCTAATTTCTCGGTCTTCTTTCGTCTATGTCAACTTATGATCCCATGCAGAGGAACAGACCACCGAGATCATTTGTAGTGCCTCTTAGAAGTTGCCAAATATACTAGGGTTTTGGAAGTGTAGTGTGTGTTTTGTGATATAGCTCTTTCTCTAAATCTTACTGTTTGTTCTAAATGACTGGATTGTATTTCTAGAACCCTGTTGAGATGAATGGATTGAAGAATGCCCACATTCGGGATGGAGCAGCTGTCGTGCAGTATCTCGCCTGGCTGGATGGGCAGGTAAATGATAGCTTCTTAGAGCCTTTGAGGTTTTCTTTGTCATGTGCATTAATTGACAGTTTACTGAAAAGCTTCTCAGAGGTAAAATAGCTTTATGGTTAGTTACTGCCTATTGCACTTGATATCGTCTCCCAGATTATATGGGATTGTGTTATTGTTGTTTCTACATGTGAGTTGTTTATCTTTCTTATTATCATCAATCTCCAGAATATGACAGCGACACCATCCATACACATAACATGTGTATTGCCATGATGATTGATAGTACTAAAAAAAAATTAGGTAGACCTAACCTTATTTTTGAAAAGGGATTAAGGTAAACCTAAAATCATATCAAAGGAGGTTGTCTAGAAAGTTCTTTAACCTTGGAATGGGTGCAGTTTTAGCAGAAATTAGAGCACAATGGAAGTAAAAGATCCGTGTAGGTGATACTAACTAGTATCTAACCATGCTGGTATACATACTTTTTGTCTAGTGTTTGCTAGAAGTCTTTTAAGTTCTGTTTAGAGCTTTTATGTAAGGAGAAAAAAATAGACAATCTCTAGTGCTACTGTGCTAGATAGCCACAAACTATCGAGTATTACACTGAAACAGGTCCAAATGGAGTGAAATGGATATTGGGAGAATTCATATAACTAATCTCAACTGTGGATTTAGTCGTAGTAGTAGTTCTTTCATAAACAAATTAATGTATAATTAGTGCACAAACCATATTGATTCAAATATTTATGCAGCACCAACCCTCTTAGATGTGAAGGTTTGGATGAACACGCTAACTCAAAGATGAGGCTCTGGGAATGACCCAGAATCTCATTTAAGAAAAAAGAAAGGTCACGGGCTCAGCTATTTGAATCTCTAACCTTTACTTAAAGGATGACGCTGTTTGTCGATGCATTGGATTTGGCTCGGCAAATCTAATTAGTTTCTTATTCTTATATTGTACTTTTTTAGTCTAATATAATGGATAGATATAGCAAATCTTTAAGCTGCTATTATGTGGTTCGATTTGTCTGTTTAACATGCCCTTTGCAAATTGCTTCAAGACTTCATATGTTTTAGGAGCATACAGACTTGTCGAGTGCTTTGTTTGTCAATACTTCCTTTCAGTTGTCATAGAAGCTTTAGCATTGTATGGGTGGATAAAAGGTTTTTCTTCAAGTGGTAACAAGGGAAATATTATGGAAATGTCACATCTGTTATATGCAGATGATTCCTTGGTATTCTGTGAAGCTTAAGTAACTCTGATCAGGCACCCGAGGGCCATCCTAACCATTTTTGAGGGCATCTCAGGACTTCATGTTAATTGGCATAAGAGTTGTCTATACCCAGGTAACCAGGGTATCAATATGCAGCTGCTACTTGCTGAGAATCTAGGTTGCCAAATTGCCTTTCTACCAATAAATATCTTGGGATGCCTCTAGGTGCAAAAAATAAAGTTGGAAGTATGAGTGAAGTGCTGGAAAGATGTGAGAGAAAGTCGAGAACATGGAAGAGTCAGTACCTATCGTTGGGAGGCAGATTAACTCTTATAAAATCAGTAATAATGCCCTCCCAACTTACATGATGAGTTTACTCCCAATCCCAAGGAGCATAGAGAAGAAAATCAACAATCTGAGGAGAGTCTTCCTATGGCAGGGGAACAAAGAGAAGATCGGGTGCAATCTAGTCGAATGGGATGCGGTGACTCTAAGCAAACACCAAGGAGGTATGGGAGTCAAAAAGCTGCGTGTAAAGAATGTCAGTTTGCTGAAGAAGTGGTTGTGGAGGTTTTGTAATGAAGACTTGGGACATGGAGAAGATTCATTTTTCTAAAATATGGTATCCAAAATAACTGGATCACTGAGGAAGTAACTGGTGTTTTTGGGTGTCCTGTATGGAAAACTATTATAAGACTATGACTTCCTTTCACCTCCAATATATCATTCAAAATTGGATATGGGGTAAAAACTAGTTTTTCTGGAATGAAGAGTGGTTAGGAAATAGGAACCTGAAAACTTTGTTCCCTGACTTACTTATTCTGAGTCAATTGGCTACAGTTGGCACAAGTATGAAGGCATGGAGTCCTCAGGGGTGGGACCTGATTTTTAGAAGGGCTCTAAACGACTGGGTAATCAGTTGAGTAGCAGGGCTGTTGTAGTTGTCGAATTCATTCCCAGGTGTTTCAGAGGGATCTGATAGTCAAATATGGAAATTACACATCAAAGGGAGCTTCACTTGACATCATGTTATGGAATATGAACTCTAACCAGACAGTGAGAATGGATTGGCCATGGTAGCTAATCTGGAAGTTCAATATTCCCCTTAGGGTATCATGTTTCTCATGGTTGGTGATCAAAAAAGCATGTCTAACCCATGAAGTGTTACAGAAGAGGTATACAAATTTGCTCAAGGTGTTACATGTGTGAAAAAGAGGCAGAGGTCAACAACCACAAAAACAGCTGTAAATCTGTGGGACATCTTCTTATGTATACTTGGAGTTAGCTGGGTAATGCCCATAACCTCTTTAGATGTGCTGAAACAATGGGAAGGAATGGGTAGAAATAGAAGATCAAAGGTGTGGTGGAAATGTATTCCAGCTTGCTTCTGGTGGACACTTTGGAAGGAAAGGAATGAAATATCTCATGATGAGCAAGCTAGCAGCATTCAGAAGATCAAAATGAAGAGCTTAAGTCTGCTGTATTTTTTTGGTGTAAACAGAACATGATGGAGGAGGTAGAAAGTTTAGGGACTTCATAGGAAAACTATAAAGATTTTTTGGGGTTTTTGGTTTCCATGATGCCCCCAGGGGGTTGTAAATCCCACCTAATTAGTCTTCCCTGATGAGGTTCCCACCTAATTAGTCTTCCCTGATGAGTTTTCTTTTGGTGTGAATACAAACTTACCTTTATAAAAAAAAAAGCTTTAGCATTTTAGATGAGGTATCATTGGAAAACTGATGTAGTTGATGTTTTTGTTTATCACAGATGCAGGAAATCTATGGGGCATCCGGTTACTTTGCAGAGGCTGAGAGTATGAGCAAGAACAAACTAAAGTAAGTTTGAGTTCCTGTACAAATTCAAGGATTTGGCTGGTTCATGTATGTTCAGGTTCAAATTGATTTTATTATAGTTGGTGTTGTAGTGGTTGCTGACCTAGATGTTCCATTAATTGATTTTGAGGTTAGTTTCAGTAGGAAATTAAGACTCCCTTTCATTTATAATTTTTTACTTAGTTAACTGAGAAATATTCTGGTTGAATTGGCTTCTTGAGGCACTTCTAAATATAGATGATAATTTGGAGATAATGCATTTCTTGGATGTTTTTATAAATATATTTTCAAGATGTTTTCTGAGAATAAATTAATTTGGGCCAGCCTCCTTAGTTCTTGGATATATAGATCAAGGAAGTGATTTTTTGATTTTCTGGTTCAAGGAAGTGATAGCCTTCTCTTTGTTTTTAAACTTTGAAAAGCTTCTGAAATGTATTCAGTTCCTCAGCTGATGAAAGTAGGAACTTTGGCCATGATTAATTGAAGGGCATTGTTACTTCTGCTTTTTGCAGCTCATTTCCAATACGTCAAGTTTTTCAATAAGGATTTCTTTTTGAATCCTATTATGGAGTTTTTATTCTCTCCCTATGTAGCATCTACTTTACCATTGGTTACTTATGCCAGGGGTTCCAAACGACTTACAGAAGTTTCTGCAAGTGATAAGCTAGAGGAGTTCCGGGCATCTAAAGAGGTAGTGGTTCTATGCATGTGAGATCTCTAATATAAAGCCATCCAGTTGCTAATGTATCTTGCATGTGATTTTTTCACCACTTAGGTCCTTGAGCTGATACCACTTGGTTTATTTTGATGTTGTTGATATCTAATTTTTACTCAAAACTCTTATGTTTCTATAGCCAATTTTCTCTATGCTAGAGGGGCAAATAGCCATTGCCTATAGGCTGTGTTGTATGGAGGATAAAGAACGTGGGGCGAACTTAAGAGGGTGGCTGAAAATACAAAACAAAACCTGTAAAGGAATAAAAGTCCATGGACAAAGTCACTTAGGTAGCATAGGTATTGTTCCTTAAGATAATGATGGGGCGGCAAATGTCTAATTGCTTCACCTGACGAGACTGTTTCTGCTGATATTTTCTAATATGTACGATTTTGTCATTTGTTTTTTTGGTGGTTCTGATCTAGTTTGAATATAAATTTGGTGGCTTCTCAGTATTCTTCTTACTTAACATTCTAACTTGCTAACCTGTATATCTGCAGCATTTTAGAGGGCTGAGTTTTCCAACTATTTCATCTGTTGGTTCAAATGGAGCCATTATACATTATTCACCCCAGGCAGAAACATGTGCTGAACTTGATCCAGATCAAATGTACTTATGTGATTCGGGAGCACAGGTTTGTTAAATATCATTTGGTTTGGTCATGATACAAATATTTGGGGATTGTATTTGCTTACCACGTCCTACTTCTAACTTGTGATGCTTTAAAATTGATGGTTTGGTGTTGCTGCTGAAGTATCTGGATGGAACAACTGATATTACACGGACTGTTCATTTTGGAAAACCTACTCCACATGAGAAAACATGTTACACTACGGTATGTAAATCCTGTTATGTTATAGGGGAAGTCAAATGTCAAATTCAAGTTTATCTGTTTACTTTGTTTGTGGATACCACCTTAAGGATTACTGGAAAGCATGAACAGACCCTTGCTAAGATAAACTATTGGAAGAACTATCATCCTTGGTATTGTTAGTTGCTTTCCTTGCTCTGCTTGCACCAAGTTTTAAATTTTTTCAATTAAGTGTGTGTTCCTTTTTTCAGTAGTCATTGTGAGTAAAATAACATTATAACATCTGCTTTCTGTTTGGAAATGTTATCTAAGTTACTAAGGCCCATTATGATTCAATACGTGGTCTTATTAAGGAGGAATAAGCAATACTTTTTTAGAATACAAAGGAAGAGATAGCTTAGTGTTAAGGGCCTTTACTTCAAAACGATGAGGTCGAGTTTGAGGCATCGAAGTGGGAA
The DNA here is from genome assembly GCA_011800125.2 of Solanum clarkiae. Taxonomy (NCBI): domain Eukaryota; kingdom Viridiplantae; phylum Streptophyta; class Magnoliopsida; order Solanales; family Solanaceae; genus Solanum; species Solanum clarkiae. The sequence goes on from JAABOM020000049.1 coordinate 9,213,993, forward strand.
AGCCACTGCTGGGTAGGGTATTTACCATTAGCCCCCACCCCCAAACCCACCCACACACATCATTATCTGAAAGAACAGGTTATGCTTTAGAAGAGACTTTTTATTCGTGCATTTATTTATTTTTTGGTTGTGACACTCTGACCTGTCGTATAGATGCTTGTAATGTGGACAATAAATATATTCAGTTTCTAGGTTACATTTCTCTCTTTATAAGAAAATATCTTTCATACTACTGTTACGTATTTAGCGGATGGAGTTCTTCAGAACCTTTTTTGGGGGATGAGAAATCTTTCATCTTTGCTTTGTTGTATATTGCTCTAATGCTTAAAGTTGCTTGAATTATGTAGGTTCTCAAAGGACATATTGCATTGGGTAATGCACGGTTTCCCAATGGAACAAATGGTACGAGTCTATGGGATGGTTTCTTATTCTACAAATGTTTGTGGGGGATTGGATGTACAAATGCTCATCCACAAACCATATTGGATACTTAGTGCTTTCTAGTTTAACGTTGTTTAGCTGATGTGATACTCAAGGTAATTGCAGAAATATAGGGATACTTTTCTTATGCCTTACTGTACTTTATAGGTTATGCTCTTGATGTTCTTGCTCGAACTCCTCTATGGAGGTATGGGCTTGACTATAGGCATGGTACAGGTCATGGGATCGGTTCTTACTTAAATGTCCATGAAGGTAACTTGTGCTTTATTTTCTGGGAAGGAACTAGTGTAAAGTAACAAGCTTTACTCACTTCCTTCTACTTTTAATTAGGACCTCATCAAATTAGTTTCAGACCATCATCGCAGAATGTGCCACTACAAGTTTCAATGACGGTCACAGATGGTTAGTCTGATTTTATTTAGTCTTTGACAGAACAAAAATTAATGTTTTGCTTTATAACCTTTTCTGATGCTTTATATTTTTTCTGTTTGCTTTATATTTTTCTGATCCATAATATAAATAATGGAGCTTTGCTCCAATATTCAGGAAGCTGCTCTCGAAGTCTTACAGAATGAAATGATGTAGCTGATAGATGTCCCTATTGTCGTCATAACCAATCCCCAAGTTGCTTTTCTTACTAGAAAATTACTACTATGGGGAAGGTGGACTTCATTGGTAATCATATCTTTGCTGTTTGAGCAAGGCTGAATAGGCTTTTGTATGTGCAGAATTGCATGTATTGATTATCTAACAAATTGCTTCTTATTATTTTTTGGGAGTTAAAATTAGCGCCAACCATTTGCGAATTTGTCCGTGAAACTTTTTCTTTTTAAAATATCCATGCAAATATTTTTTTTTGCCAACTTTATATATAAACTTAATTCTCTTCTCATTGTTTGTCTAATTCATGATTTTTGGCTTCAACATTTAAAAAGATCTTAACTGTGGGTTAGTGTTTCCAGAACCTGGTTACTATGAGGATGGAAAGTTTGGTATAAGATTGGAGAATGTGCTCATTGTCAAAGAGGGCAATACTAAGTTCAACTTTGGTGACAAGGGTTACTTGACATTTGAGCATATAACTTGGGTAAGTTTTTCAGCATTATATTGTTGTATGAGCCTGTTTGCTCACTCATGAGCGGAATACATGCGTGAATATATTTTGCATGTGGTATATACCTTGCTATTCTGGACTTTGACGGTCCACGAAGAAGGAAGTTGATGTTTTTGTTCTCCGCATGTTGTCTTTCGCGCTGAAGATGCTACATGATGTAATAATTTACTCTTTTATGTCTTATTGTTTATCGGGTGTAGGCACCATATCAGAGGAAATTGATTGATGTGAGCCTTCTGGTGCCGGAAGAGATTCAATGGTTGAATGACTACCACTCTAAATGCTCGGAAATCCTCGCTCCTCACTTGAATCAATCTGAGATGGACTGGCTGAAGAAGGCTACTGCACCCATTGCAGCTTGAGATATTCCTCTCTCTCAAGGTTTTCCGTTCAGTGCTCTTGCTTTCAACTGAATAAAGTTATTAAAATTCAGTATCCTCGGTGCTCATACAGTAAAAGCCTATACTTACTGCATTTGCAGATAGTGGTCCTGGGAAAAAATAAAGGGTTTTATTTTAGTTTCGTGCAACCTTTTTCCTGCTTATTTATACTGTATACTTTCAAATGGACTTCGATTGCGGGTTAATTCCCATGGTGTGTTTTGGTTGGTCAATGTTTTTGGAAAATATTTTCTTTGCGGAACAAGTTCCTTGAAAAATGACTGACTTAGTAGAACTAAAAAGAACTAGTTTCACAATTGAAATTTCATATTACTTGTGTTATTTCCACCTGCCAATACGCCTCATCTACACATCCACACCCTCGTAACCCTCATCCCCAACACCCTGTTCTTACAATCTTTACTTATACTATTGTCTTCATTATATATAAATGCTTCTTGGATAATACCTTTTCCTTACCCACCAACACAAAAAAAGAAATAAGAAACTCATTTACTTTTTTGAAAAATATTTTTGAAGAAGACATTTTCTATGAAAGATGTTTTCCTCAGTCCAATATATTGTCATTTACGGACATTGAAGCGACTGTCCAGAGTCAGAGAGGATCATTTTTTTTGTCTTACTGTTAAATTATTTCCATGCTCAATGTAATTTCACAAGTGAGATTTGGTGCCAAGTTATTGCTCGTAGTAAAGTAAGAATATTTTCAACAGTGTCAAATTAAGGCAGCACAGTAAATCAATGACGTAATGCATAAACATAGAAGTTACTCGAAAATAGACGTACTGTACCTACGGCGTATGTAAATATGACTAGTTACGATAAGTCCATACTAACCACGGGATCGATGTATTAAAAAAAAGTAATTTCATGTGAGCATAATAAAATAAAATTCATGATTAAATATGTTTCTAAATAATGAAAGTATTTTAGAGTTTAGTCATTTTTCTTAGTTTCGTATCTTTAGTTTAATTTTTAAATAAAATAATGCACATAAAATAGTAATTTTGCAATGGTTGAATGTATTTGTGCGAATGTGTGATTTTTGAACAAATTTAAAAAGAATGTTCTTGGCAGATCATTTTCTTTATGCGTTATGTACATTAACAAGGATTGCGTTTTGTATTAAAATTATATTATTATAAAGGAAAATGATTCTCAGATTTGAACAAAGGAAATTACCTTACAAATATACTTTTGGAAGACCATGAAACTGAAGAAAGAATATTTAATTAAAAAATAAATAAAGAAAAGAGAGTATGGGTTCCTGCAAGTGGCTGCTATCATGAAGCATTTAAAAATGTTCCATATTTTGGATGAGGGGCAGATTTGTCTGCACGAAAGGAGTGCCACGTAATATGATTTCGTCAAATTTTTTTTATTGAATATATATATTAAAAATAATATATTGAATATGAAAAAGTTAAAAGGATATTTTTTTAAAACAAAAGTATGCATAGCTCACGTGGTTAGAGGCGTTGAAGGATAGCTGGATGTCTTGTGTTTGATTTCCCTTGCAACTCTCCTTGTCAACTCTATTGATGATCTGGACGTCCCGTATTCCATTCCCCCTTGCAACTCTCTGTTTCTTTTCTTCTCTTTGACCTTTTTTTATCTTCTTACTCTCTCATTAAAAACTTACAGATCCACTTATTTCATTCAAAATCAACTTATTATTTTTTTTTTTAAAAAAAAAATATAATTGAAATAAAACTTTTTTTTGGTCAAAAGGTAAAATTTTATTCAACCAAATAGCAAACATGTACTTCTGGTCCTTTTGGACTCAAGGACCAGTCTCAGAATTAGAGCACTACCACTGCTATCATCTGCACTCAGAGACTACAGATTATACTAACTATGCCTTTCATGAGTGTCCTCTCATAGTTTGTAATATGTGCTTACATTTCTTCTGTTTAAACTTAAAATCTTTGAATCCTTTATCAATTAGAATTATAGTTAGGTAAAAATAAAAGTACCGTTAGACTTGTTATCTATTTATACTATATTAAAAACATGAAGACCCTTTATTAAAATACTCCTCTATAAATAAAATTCCCCTTTTCACAATTTTTCTTTAAATTCTTATTTAATTATATTTATAATATTGACTTTTAAAATATATGTAAATAAATAATAAAATAAGGAATTCTAGCCGTGGAAAGACTACTATATCTTCCTTATTTATTAGACTTCTACTCCTTATTTGAATCAAGAAAATACTCTACCATCGCTATGAAAAATTCTAATTTACCATGATATATAGGACATTTAAAAATAATAATTTATCAAAATTACTTTTACAGTGAATTATCTATCTTTTCATGAGTTCATAATTAAATTTGATTTTTCTCTATAATGTTTTTTACCAGATGAGGTACACACTTTGTAACACCCTGTAACGAAATGCCCATAGAATGCAATCATGCGCATAATGCGTCTTCCCAAGCTCCGATAAAAAATTCGAGACTAGATTTGCGATCAACGCGAAAAATCGAGTGAAAAAATGGTCTGACCCGGATTTAGAGCAACCGGATCGAAAAATAATTTTTTGAATTTTTCCCCGAGATAGTGTTGATGCCCGCCAGGGACGCGACGCCCCCTGGGCGCGGTCAACACTTGTGTTTTTTTTTAATTTTCAGCGGGAAGTTAAAATTCGTACAAAAGAAATTTCTGCGAAAATTACACTGCTCCGCACCCCTGACGCATCGCAGACCAGTGCAGGATTTGTGAAAATTTTCTTGTAAATTCGAGAAGGGCCTTTTGGTCATTCCCTATCCTATTCTAAGTCTCAAAATGTGTTTTAAGTCCTTTTATTCATAGGAAGGGTTTCATAAACCCATTATTTTTCTGATCTAAAAGCGTATTCCCGAGAGAGGAAGGAGAAATGATTTGAAGGTTCAAGGATTGAGGGTCAAGTTCTTGTTGAAAATTAAGACAATCTTCACTCCAGGCATGTAAAGGCTACCCAGAACATGAGATTGTTCTCCGAGGTGCCCTTTTGAGTGAACTAAATTGATAGTTGAAAGTGATGGATCATGTTTGTGAAATTCTTGAACGTTGTCTTGAAAATTTTCTTTAATTTCTATATAATTTCTTAAATTGATGATCACCATAACTTGAATTAACTGTTTAAGTGAATTATTGTATGATTATGTATATACCCTACATGATTTTCTTACTATAGACTTCAAGAATGAACTTAGGAGTAATGTCAGAGCCTTGATGATATAAATGTTCTTGTTGGTGTGGTTCGGGTCCTGAATTGAGGGTGTTGATGATGATGTTGATGAGATTAATATCCTTAGAGTCTTAAATAGGTTGAACTTAATCTTAAAAGAATGTTATCAATTCCTTGAATTGATGGATGATGAGATGAATTGATGTTCCCTGTCCAAAAGAGACTAATTAATGACAAATATTGATGTTGATGTTTATGAGCATATTGAGTTTTGGGAGAAGTATTGAGCACCGAAATGGGTGAGAATGAGTCCCACTCGCACTCATAACTACGTAGCCAACGTAGGAGAGGATCGGACTGTGAGAATAGATATTTTCTTAGTCCTGAAAGAGGACTTGATGATATTTTATTCTGGATCCAATCCAATGATGCATGCCCTTTATCCCGGCAAGGTACTGGGTGGATGTGGCAACGACATCAGTTTATTGTGTCATCACAAGCTCATAATGATAGCTCTAGGTCCAAGAAATTCCCAAAGAGGTTCCCTCTTGATAGTACTCGGTGTTGATGTGATGGCATGAGTCTTGACTGATGTTAATTGTGATAGTGTCTACTCGTTATTATGAGATGAGATGAGGGTCTGATGAGCTGATGATGTTCTATGTTATCCTGTTCATATCATTTACTTTTAGTCCGTTTTACATACAGTACATTTCACGTACTAACACCATTTGGCGCTGCATCATTTCATGATGCAGATTCAGTAGACAGAGGACTTCAGTAGGCGAATCGTTGAGGTCTAGAGCTCCCCGATTTCCAGAGAGTGGTGAGTCCTCTCCTGTAGTCGGAGGATGGTTTCTTTCTTTCAGATGTTTTAATTATTGCTTTTGAGTTGTGATAGCCATGGACTGTCATGGTACCTTCTTAGACAATAAATTTAGAGGCTTCATAGACAGAGAGAGATGATGTGTTTATGTTGGGGGTTCTTTTCCCCTTTCTTTTCTTAAACTGAGTTTTATAAATCTTATTTCGTATGATGGACTTAGATGCTTAATCTTGTAGCCATCGATAATTACATTGTCTTTCCATAATGCTTCCGCTGATTGATTGAATGAATGAATGTGATGAGGTCAGGTGGTTCACTTGGGGACTGACAATAGTCTCCGATTGCCAGTTACATCTAGGGTACCCTCCTGGGACATGACAAACTTGGTATCAGATCATAGAGTTCGAGTGTCCTAGAGAATCTATGAAGCCGTGTCTAGTAGAGTCTTGTTTATGGGTGTATTGTGCATCACACTTCATAAGCAAAAGACTATTGGACATTAGGAAGTGTTCCCCTTCTTCTATGATCTGAGTTCTTGTGATAGAGTTTAACTTTATGAAAAATCTCATTCTAATTCGTGCATTACACTCTTGCAGAATATGCCGCCAAAACGAACCGTTGCTCAGAGAGATACCTCAGCACCAACTACTGAGAATGCCCAGCCAGAGGTCCTTACCCAGACGGAGACGAGGAGACAGGGACAACCTGCCAGGACTGCTGAGTACCATAAGCGCCCCCTGTATAGCCCAACCAGCTCCCACCAACGAGGCAGAGTTTAGAGGAGCTATTACTATGCTGACTCAGCTAGTGGCCTCCCAGGGTAACAGTCGGGGTCCTCAGGCTCCTTGCTCTAGCTCATTGGAGTCTACAACTGCAACCCAACTCAGAGATTTCTTGAGGATGTCAGCGTATACAGGGTCAAACGTTGAGGAGGACTCGCATAACTTCATTGATGAGATGTATAAGGTCTTGAAAGCTTTGCAGGCCAACAAGATTGAGGGAGTTGAGCTTGCCTCCTACCAGCTGAAGGATGTTGTAAATGTCTAATACAACCAATGGGAAGATAGTAGAGGTGAAGGTGTTGAGCCTGCAGAGTAGGAGGAATTTGAAATTGCTTTCCTTGACCATTTCTTTCCTCAGGAGTTAAGGGAGGAGAAGGTTGACAAGTTTGATAACTTGAAGCAAGAAGGGATGACTGTGAAGAGGTATAGTCTTAAGTTTATCAAATTGTACAAATATGCTCCGGAGATGGCCCAAGACATAAGGGCAAGGATGAGGAAGTTTGTGTCTGGCTTGGGCAGGCATGTGCAGAAGGAGTCCAAAACATCTTTGTTGATCCATGCCATGGACATCTCTAGGATCATGATGTATGCCCAACAAACAGAGGAGATAAGAAAAGAGATAGAGAAAAGCAGATGAATTGGAAAGTGAAATCCGTCGGGCATGAGCCTGGCCAGCAAATGCAGAATAAGGGTGACAAGTTCTATTTTCAGAAGAGATCTTCTCATTATGCACCCTTGGTAGCGAGTGCACCCGTCCAACAAAACAAGTATGATCAGAAGTCTTATGGTTATCAGAATTTCAGGGCCTAGGGTTCTCAGTCTCAAGCTAGCATGACCCAAGGTATGAGGGAAACCTTCCTGGCAACAATTGTGGTAAACCTTTTCTGGATAAGTGCCATATGGGCATGGATGCCTAGTACATATGTAGATAAACTGGCCGCTTCCAATACCAGTGCCCGAAGAGGAGACACGATCAGGAGAGCAATAGAGCGTTGTCCTCCGCAGTGCCCCCAGCTGGCGGTCATCAGAGGGGCACTACTACAGGTACAGGAGGCGGGGCTAACCGTCTTTATGCCATTGGGACTCGTCAGGACTAGGAGGCAGCACCAGATGTTGTCATGGGTATGTTTCGAGTCTTTACTTTTTGATTGTTATGCACTGCTTGACCCGGGTGCTACTTTATCTATCGTTACTCTCTATATGGCTGGTAAGTTCGGGATTCTTCCAGAATGTTTGCTTGAACCTTTTGCTGTTTTCACTCCTACTGGTGAGTCTTTCTTAGCTGAGAGGGTTTACAGGGACTGTGTAATATCCATTTATCAAAGAGATACCTAGGCTGACTTGGTAGAATTGGAGATGGTTGATTTTTATGTGATATTTGGCATGGAATGGCTTCACGCCTGTTATGCCTTTGTTGACTGTAGAACTCGGATTATTAAGTTTCAATTTCCTAATGAACCTGTCTTAGAGTGGAAGGGGAGTTCTGTTGCACCTAAAGACAAGTTTATCTATTATCTTAGAGCCAGAAAGATGATATCTAAAGGTTGTATTTATCACTTAGTATGAGTTAAGTTTGATGATGTTGAGTCTCCTACTCTTGAGTCAGTCCCGATTGTAAGTGAGTTTCCCAAAGTGTTTCCTGATGATCTACCTAGAGTCCCTCTTGACAGGAAGATTGACTTTGGGATTGATGTTCTTCCCGATGCCCAGCCTATCTCAATTCCACCTTATAAAATGGCCCCCGCTGAATTGAAAGAACTAAAGGAGCACTTGAAAGACTTGCTAGAGAAAGGTTTCACCAGGCCTAATGTCTCTCCTTGGGGTGCTCCTGTCTCGTTCATGCATAAGAAAGATGGGTCTATCAGAATGTATATAGATTACGTGCAACTGAACAAGGTCACAATAAAGAATAAATAGTCGCGCTCCAAGATAGATGATCTATTGGACCAACTTCAGGATGCTACTTTCTTCTCTAAGATAGACCTCAGATCGAGTTACCATCAGTCGAAGGTGAGGGAAAGTGATATTCCAAAGACAGTCTTTTAGGACACGGTATATCCATTTTGAGTTCTTAGTCATGTTCTTTGGGTTGACTAATGCACTGGAAGCTTTCATGGATTTGATGAACAGAGTATTCAGACCGTATCTTGACATATTCATGATTGTATTTATTGATGACTTCCTGGTGTATTCTAAGGATGAAGAGGAGCATGCTAATCATCTTAGAATGGTTTTACAAACTCTTAAAGATCATGAATTGTATGCGAAGTTCTCAAAGTGTGAGTTTTGGCTCAAGTCTGTGGCCTTTCTATGTCATGTTGTTTCGGGGATAGTATTCGCGGATACCCAGAAGATTAAAGCAGTTAAGAACTGGCATAGATCAACCTTTCCAACGAAAATAAGATGTTTTTTGGGACTGGCAGACTATTATCGTAGATTCGTTTAGGGATTCTCTTCTTTGTCTGTACGATTGACCAAGCTAACTCAGAAAAAGGGCAATTTCAGTAGTCTAAGGAATGTGAGAAGAGTTTTCAAAAACTGAAGACGAGACTGACCACAACACCAGTTTTGACTTTGGTCAAAGGGACGAGAGACTTTGTGATATACTGTGATGCATCCAAAGTCGGACTGGGTTGTATGCTAATGCAAAGAGGGAAGATGATCGCCTATACTTCCAGACAACTTAACATCCATGAGAAAAACTATTGATTCATGATCTCGAGTTGACAATGTTGGTATTCGCACTTAACATCTGGCATCACTATTTGTATGGAGTGCATGTGGACATATTCACTGACCACTAGAGCTTGCAATACGTATTCAGTCAGAAGGAGCTCAACCTGTAGCAAAGGAGATGGTTGGAGCTGCTAAAGGATTATGACATGAGCATTTTCTACCACCCAGGTAAGGCTAACATTATTGCTGATGCTCTTAGCAGGTTGTCTATGGGTAGCACTACCCATGTGGAGAAAAAGAAGAAAGAATTAGCCAAGGAAGTTCACAGATTGGCTTGACTGGGAGTGCAACTTGAGGAGAAGAATGAAGGCAGAGTCAATGTTCAGAATGGTTCTGCTTCATCTTTAGTGTTAGAAGTGAGGGAAAAGCAAGACTAAGACCCTGTCTTATTCCAATTAAAAGAAGCGGTTCACAAGCAAAAAGTGATGATTTTCTCCAAATGGGGAGATGGGGTGTTGAGATACCAAGGTAGTTTATGTGTCCCCGAAGTTAACAGTGTCCGAGAAAAAATCATGGACGAAGCTCACAGCTCCAGATATTCTATCCATCCTCGCTCCACCAAGATGTACAATGACTTGAGTGAAGTCTATTGGTGGAATGGAATGAAGAAGGACATTGCTAAATTCGTCTCTGAGTGCCCTAACTGTCAACAGGTCAAGGTTGAAAATCAGAGAGTGTGTAGATTGGCTCAGAATTTCAAAATTCCTGAGTGGAAATGGGAGATGATCAACATGGATTTTATTACTGGTTTACCAAGGTCCCGAAAGCAACATGATTCAATTTGGGTGATCGTAGATAGGATGACTAAATTAGCCCACTTCTTGGCAGTGAAGACAACCAATACGGCTGAGAAATATGCCCGGTTATACATTCTTGAGATTGTGAGGTTGCATGGGGTTCCCTTGTCCATCATCTCGGATAGAGGAGCTCAATTCACCTCCCAATTTTGGAGATCCTTTAAGAAGGGATTGGGTACAAAAGTGAATCTGGGCACAACCTTCCACCCTCAGACAGATGGACAGGCAGAGTGCACCATTCAGACTTTGGAGGATATGTTGAAAGCGTGTGTCATTGACTTCAAGGGGAATTGGGATAATCATCTGCCATTGATTGAATTCGCACTACTAAAACCAGGGCGAAAAACAACGGGAAAAAAAGCGACGTTGTCCGTTGCTTTATGCATACAATAATTTATTTTAATTTTTTAATTACTAAAAGCGACAGACAGAAACTATATGTCCGTTGCAATATTTCATGGAATTTTCCGACAAAGTTTTTTATTTTTAAGTTTTATTTTATTTTACAATTTGCGACCGATAGAGTGACAACGTCTGTTGCTTATTTTTTAAAAAAATTAAAATTTTAAATAATTTAATCACCAAAATAAGATTTAATATAAATATTTTATTTTTTTAATTTTGCAACGGACAATGTGGCAATGTCCATCGCTTATTTTTTTCAAAAACAGAAATTTAAATAATTTCCTGGCCAAAATATGATTATTTTTGTTTAATTTTTTTGATGTTGCAAAGGATAGTGTGGGTATGTCTGTCTTTTTTTAAAAAATATTTTATTTTAATAATAAATAAATAATTAGATATTTATTGTCCATTGTCCCCTATTTCATATATCCTCTTTTCAGTCAACTTAGTTGGCATTTGCTACTCTAAAAATCTTAAAAAAGCTCCGCCTAAACCAGCACCTCCTCCTCTGCCCTAGCTTGTCATTCTCTGCCATTCCATCGTCCATCACTTCTCCTCCTCCTCCGCCTCTCCACCAGCGCCGGCGGTACATCACTGCCTTTCTCTCTCTTCTCTTTTTCAGTGGCTTTCATTCCTTAGCCATTATTTCGATTTTTTAGTTTTTAAAATTATAAAATCTTAATTGTTTGTTAGTTTGGTTTACACATATTTTTGACATTGTTAAATTGTATAATGGTTGTGAATTAGTGAGGAAAGTCTATGTTTTGATTCTTGGGTTTACTTCAAATTTGGTATTTTGAATTACTTTGTGATTTGGGGGGTTTTGTTAGTTTGAATTAATGTGTATTTCAAGTGATTAGCATTGTTGGAAAGTATATTTAAGTATGGATTTGTGAATGAATATTTTTAAATTCTAGTTTGAAATGGATTTTGAATTAGTTTGTGATTTAAAATTTGTTAGTTGGAATTGAAGTATATTTGAAGTTATTGACGTTGTTGGAAAGTATATTCAGGTGTGAATTTATAATGAATATTTTTGAATTCTGGTTTGAAATAGGTTTTGAATTAGTTTGTGATTTGAATTTTGTTAGTTGGAATTAAAGTGTATTTAAAGTTATTGTCATTGTTGATTTAAATAGTTAAGTATGAATTTGTGAATGTAGATTTTCGAATTGTAGTTTGGATTGAGCTTTTTGAATTAGATGATAACATTGAGCGTTTGTTAGTTTTAATTGATATGTTGTTGAAGTTAAAATTTAGTTTTAGAAGTAAATTAAAGAAGGTAGAAGTTAGAAATGTTGACATTAAAATATATTAGCATAATTAGAATTTATATAAAGCTATTGTAATTCCAATTAAGTTTGGATTTGAATTATGAATTGGATGTATTGAACTTTAATTTACAATTTCATTTGGTGTGTATATATAAAGTTTGTACTTTAACATAGAAAGTTTAAATAGTAGTTAAACTTTAATTTAGAAATTTTGGTTGAATATATGTTAAGTTGTGCACTTTGAGTTAGGAAAATGTAGGTTGATCAATGTCATGAAATAGAACTTTAAGTTAGGAAATTAGAAGTCTCTATTTTAGATGCCTGTACATTAAATTTAAAAGCTTGTAGTTGAACTTAGAAAAAATCAAACTTGCATGTATAAATTTTGAATTTTAGAATTTTCGCATCATTGTAGGATATATTTGGTCCGTCGAGCTAATTAAGCCCATCGACCCAGCAAGCTAAGGACAAAAGATGAAGGTATTTTTTCTTTTAAGATTCTAATAGTTGTATATATTAGTTTTTTGAAATTTATTCAATGTAAAATACTTGCATCTTGCTTAGAGTTTTCATTTTTAGTTTTTAGCAATCTATCATTATATTTGAAATTTGAAGTATATTTTAAGTAGTTGTGAACTTTAAGTTAAATATAATTTAGAAGTTGAAGTTGATATACTTGTTAATTAAAGTTTAGGAGTTTATATACTTAGAAAAATTTAACTTATGCCCATCTGAAACTTGAATTATTATATTTTAGGATATGAAGTAAATTAAGTAGTTGTGAACTTTAAGTTGAATATAATTTAAAACTTGGAGTTTATACACTTGTTAAATTGAATTTTAGTACTTTTATACATAGAAAAATTCAACTTATGTCCATTTGAAACTTGAATTATTATATTTTAGGATATGAAATAAACTTTAAGTAGTTGTGAACTTTAAAAATGAATATAATTTAGAATTTGGAGTTTATATACTTGTTAAATTGAATTTTAATACTTTTATATTAATAAATTTCACTATTAGGAGCAAGAAATGGGACGGGTTACATTCAGCATGAGGTTTTCATGAGAAATCATATTCGAAAGAAGGATAATAAGTCAGACCTGGACGTGTGGGTTGAGCCGATGGCCGAACAAGCTTACGTAATCTTCTTAACACTTCTCTCTCTCTCTCTCTCTCTCTCTCTCTCTCTCTATATATATATATATATATATATATATATATATATATATATA
>JAABOM020000049.1:9227284-9250563 GCA_011800125.2 Solanum clarkiae
GGGGAGGGGGTGACATGCCCAATCACTATGTTGAGGGGTGGATACCTCGATCACCTTATTGGGGGGTGGGGGGGAGGGAGAGGGTGACATGCCCAATCACCATGTTGAGGGGTGGATACCTCAATCACCTTACAAGGGGGTGACATGCCTTAGATTCCAAGTAGTAGTTCACTCGGTCTATGTTGGTTATGGTCTCTTCCCACATATGTAATGTATATTTTGCAATTGCATGATTTACAAACATGTTTTACTTCAAGCATTGATCAGGCATGACATATTGATATTATACTTATCCATTGCTTATGACTATGCATTTTGACTATGATGTCCTATGTCCTAGTGCATTGCATCCTACATACTTAGTACAGGTTATCATGTAAAGACCGAAGCACCTCTCGATCATCCTCCACGTGGCTAGTTCGGTGCTTTGGAGATAAGCTTTGGTGAGTCCTCAAGTCCAAGGACGCTATCTATGTTCCTTTTGCTAGTTGATATTTTCTCATGTTGAATACTTGGTACTATGAGGGTGAGCCCGAAAAAACGTCTTGACCCCCACTCCACTCTATGTTAGAGGTGTTATTGGATAATTGATGTACTTATGCTATGAGCTTGACTCATCAATATTTTATGACTATCAAAGACTTTCCTTAGCCATGTTTCCATTATTTATATCTCTTATTGTTATTATTTTGCTTCCCCAACCAAGGATATGTGATTAATATCCTAAAAGGCTTGTTTTGGGTTCCTTCGAGTTCCCCATTCGTCGTGTCACGTCTAGGCCCTAGGCTTGGGTCGTGACACCTACCTATGGTGTATCCTCATTCAGACTCAAAATCTCCATTATTAGATCCAAACGAGTCAAGGTGGTCGTAGATACTGTCGAAGTCTAGGCCATCTATGAACTCTCCGACTACTGAGGAACATCTCTGACCTCAAGGTCTTCTCCTAATGGAGGCTCTATCTAGCTATGAACTAAAATCTGAGTAGCATGTGCTTCCACTCTATTCTTGTCCATCAAGGAGCTCATGTGACCCATATAAGAAAGAGTGAATTCTAAGAAAGGTATTTAGAGATTGATCAAAGAAATTTCACACGATAAAGAATCAAGAATGGAGTTTCTCTAAAATGCCCTATAGCCTTTCGAAGATAAGATATGGATGTCTCTGCTTTGATCTGTAGGACTTTACTAGACACTTTCTCTCATACCGATGATACCAGCTAACCTAAAGCTCTTATATCAATTTGCCATGACTGGATTTCTCAAGTTGTGATGTCACATACTATTAACCCACTAGTAAGTAAGTTTAAACAGATAGGCTAGAGCCATAGGCAGTGGACTGTTATAAGCAGAAGGAAAAAAGCAAATAACAACAACAACAACTATAACAATAACAACAACAATAATAATAAAGAAAGAATAAGAATGATAGAATAAGGTAACTCCCAAAAACTGTTATCAGTCAATAGTTGAGCTTCTAGACAAAAAAATAAAGGAGTACAAAGCTTTTAAAGATATAACGAAAAAGGGTCTAATTTACCCTTCAACTATATGAAATGGGTCAAATATACCCTCCATTAACCTTTTGGGCCAAATATACCCCTAACATTAATAAAATGGCTCAACTTTGCCCTTCAACTTAATGCAAAATATAATTAAATTTTTTCATTAGTGTCGTGGCACTTTTTTATTGGATAATTTAAAATTTTAATAAATTTAATTAAAAAATACCTGATCCAACTAAAATGATCGATGACCCGTATAATACAAAGTAAAGACTAGTCCAAACCACCACAGAGGGAGACAGACAACTCCAAACAATAAGAGCTCACCCAAGTCTCCAAACTTAGAGAGTTGCTCTGTACGATATTCAAATCAGCAAAGAAAATCTATACTATGATTTGCAAGGAGCAAAACTGTAGTATGAGTCCAACAAGTGGTACTCAATAGGCATAGGGTGATCGACCTCTAAATATAAAGCAAGTATAAAGATCATGTAAGCATGAAACATATATCACAAGTAACTAAAGTAATAACAAAAAGCTAATAGTAGGAATAAACTGAAACAAGGAGAGAAAAAAGGGATGCGAACAATGATGCAAAAGACATACCTGGTGGCTCCAGCCTAGAACCTAATCACGAGGACACTCTACGAAGGAGGACAACTCAATTGGAGGAGTCTTAATTAACTATTACACAAATATCAAATAAAAGCCTTGAGCGCCATGTCAAGACAATCCTTGCATAAAAAGGTTAGATAAAGAAGAACAAAGGCAATAACTACCTTCAAATAAGAGACCATCCTTTATACTGCCACAAGTTTACAAGTAGTCAAACAATAACTTATTGAGCCTCTTTTTGCCTAGAAGGTTCACATCAAGCAAACAAAATTCGTACAATATTCATACTACCGATAGGTACAAAAAAATATATTGGTGATTGACAATGCACATGAGTGCAAATTATGTAATAAAAATCAATAGTGCCTTGTGTCTCATGCCAAAGTATATACATCCACTTTCATCCCAGCCCAAAAGTAGGACCCATGTGCCTCTCTTAGATCGCCATGGGGTATCGGGAATACTCCTATATACCTGCCTGGTCTAGATTTAGGTATTGTCTTATTATATATCAATATATATCCTCGATCCTTTAGGATCTACTCTGCCATGGTGGTCAGAGATAATAAATCAAATTAGTATAGAAAGGGTTGGGGATTTACCGATCGAGCCAAAAATAAAATAAGTGCGTGCCAGATGCCTCAGCTAAAACAATATATAATGAGAGAATCCAGATGCCTCCAGTCTAAGTCTAAAGTAGTAATGGTAGTACGATACCCATTTCGAAAATCAGTAGAAAAATAGCATAGTTAAACACCTAGTTTTCTCATAATAATGTTAAGAACCAATGCATGCACCGGGGGTTGTCCTACAATTATGCATGGATAAGTAATGAATTTAATGCATGGCATCACTGGTATCCAACCAACATTCATAATCACATACAAGTATTACTATAAGTACCTAATTTCTAGAGCATAAAAAACAATCTGAAAGTACCACAAATCTCTGATCAAGGCTTAGGACTTAGATGTATCCTTCAAAGTCAACAATAATACTAAAAAGAATCTCAACTATAACTAAGTAACAAGAAGGAAATTATAAAGAAACAAGTTCTCAAAAGTGCAATCAATAGCCTTCAAATCCGACTGAAAATATATATCGCTAATGATACAAACACAAATAACTCTGCCCAACAACTATAGAGAAAACATGAAGAAATCTAGCACTTAACTCGAAGATAGGGACAATATTTATTCACAAGACTAATTAGGTGAAAACCATGATACTAAGGCTATATCATGACTTCCATACTAGGAAAGGTTACTAAATCTTAGAATGATTTTCATTAATAAGCACTAAAAGGATTAAGGATGACCCCGAAGCTCATTATAGAGTCTAACTAGGCCTATGACTACACATCTCGAAAAACCACTCCAAATAGGCTAAGAAGGCTAAACTAAGGAATAATAAACAGTTTTACCATCCAACTAAGAATTCCATTGGGAGAACTTAGTCTAAGGCTCTAACTGGAGACAAAGAAAGAAAAAACAAGGATCGAAACCTAACTCATCAAATACAATCCAAACTACAAAAAATTTATACTAAATAATATCTTTAAAAACTCAATCAAAAGAAAGTAGAACGTACCTTACCTCAAAATCGATCAGGTGTACTCCAAATTCACTCCATGATAGTTATTCGTGCTCGAAAAACCCCCCAATGTCATTGAACTATCAAAACATTAATCTATATGTCAATACAAGTATTTTGACACTAAAATTATAATTTTCAAAATCAAATCCAAAATCAGATAAAAAAGAAAATTGTGGAACCCACAATGGAAATCTTAAAATCAACTCTGTAAAAAAGTTCTAAATGCATTATAGAGCTTGTACCCCAAAATGAGAGAAATTAGCCGAACAATCAAAACTACCATTGAAACTTAAAACCAAGTTAAAGCTGCCCCTTCCTGACAGAAATTACCTCAGAATAATGTCTTGCATGCTTCCTTAAACACCCCCACACATAGCCATGAAAAAACTCAAACCAACGCATCTAGATTCACTTGATCCAGAGCTCTTTGGCTAAAGATATCAAGTTTTAAAGGTGCGAAAATGAGTTGAAAATGGGTTGACCAAACATAAATATCAGTCATTGAACTCCTCCACTAATGCAGGACCTAATGTGCGTACACGGAGGTCAATCTCTGACCTTTTTTGCAAATGTAGGACCAAGTCCACGAATGGAGAGGTAAAACCTCCCTTTTCTTTTTGAGCACATGAACTTTAGTTCGCAAATGCTGAGAGAAACCAGCTCCTCTTCCACGAACATGGAGACCAAATCAAGGTGCACTAGTAAGGGTTGCACCACCTGAACTTTAGGAGTTGAAAATATTCTGATATGGTGCTCGAGATTCGCTTGGAACACCATGTGCTCAAACGAACTATGTTACCCCATCGAATTTAACATTCTGAACTCAGTGACATAGTTAAAATTTTCAACGGAAGTCATCTCAATAAAAAGTAGGTCTCACATCCAAGCATCATTTCAGAACCAATATACAGAAAGGGGCTCAGAATGAGACTGAAGCCTTGAGACATGCACAAAAGGTTATTTTAGACCAAAGTGAACATTCTTGAGCTAATCGTGCTATCATAATTCTCATTCGAGTGCAATTTCTAAGGATGTTGGCCAAATTCAAACTTGGGCCAACTCTGAAAGGCTAAAATGCTAGATGGCTTAAACACGCACCGAAGCCTAGAAACTTGGGCCCACCACACTTCTATCCTAATTTGGCCATTCTAAAGTTGATGGAATTGTCATAATTTCGTTCTAATTCCGTTCACCTATATTCTTAAATGAAGTCAACTTTTCAAGTTATATGGACCCAAAAGTATGGAAAACTGCACAAAATCCAAAAGAACAACCAGACAATCGAGCTATTAGTGCAAACAACTCATAAATGATCTGGGATCACTACGGAAAAGCTCTAAATGCTGAAATTTTATTGAGTGGGATGAAAATGACCAACAGGTCATTGAAGCCATGTCCTAACTCTACTGGAAAGAATTGTATACACATATATAATCAACTTCATATCAAATTTGAATTGGATGGTTCGTTTTTTTTAAAAAAGAGACAAGAATACCCCAAACTATTTGAAATGGAGAAAAAATACTCCTCCGTCAGGTTTTGACTTAAAAATACCCTTCAATTATATTTTTGGCTAAAAAATATCTTTTTCTCTAATGAAAATGAAAAAGGACCAAAAATGCCCTTGAACTATTAAAACAGAGTAAAAATACTCCATTGTTAAATTTTGGTTGAAAAATACCCATCCCTTAAAATTTTGCTAAAATATTACGCCCAACTCTAATGGAAATGACACCATGGATGCTATCTGCACAAAAAGCACCAAATGATCTGTTCACATAAAACCCTATTTAGGGATCTAAGAGGTTTCTCCTCGAATATTAGGTTCGACACTAGCCTTTTCACATCAAAAGAGACTATCATTTCACTTACAGACGTCTCAAAAATCAATCCCTGAATGATAATATTGGTTTATCCTTATTATAATCGTTGTCTCCCTCTTGAATCAGTTTCTTGAGTTCAATAGGATCCAATTTTGTAAATTTTTCAAAACTACGAAGCATGTATAGGAGTTATGCTCATGTTACCAATGTAACACAATCAATATAAGTTATCACTTTTACGAGAAAATTCGATTGCGACTATAATAAAAACTATATTTTTAATATTGTAAAAATTTGGACTACTCAAAGTGTGACAAAAATTTGATTTGAAGATGAGTTAGGGTTATATTTTTAATGAAAGAGGGATCTTTTAAATAATAACTCTAAAACTTTAATGGACGGGTATTTTTTAGCTAAAAACTAATGAAGGGTATTTTTGCTCAATTTCTAATAGTAAAGAGTTATTTTTGGCCCCCTTTTCATTCCTATTATGAAGAGGGGCATTTTTTAGCTAAAAATTCAATGAAGGAGTATTTTTGAGTTAAAAATTTAACAGATAAGTATTTTTGACCCAAAACCTAATGGAGGAGTATTTTTGCTTGCTCAATTTCAAATAGTTCGGGAGTACTTTCAGAGAAGATATTGACATCCATTAGCTCAATTTCAAAAAGGTCGCATAAAATGGTCATTTATCATTTTATTTTTTTGCTAATAAAAGTAGTAAGAAACTCTTAAGAATACTCAATATTTTAGCTACCAAAATTAGCTCCGACCTTATGTGTCATTTGCAATTATAAAAGACATGTTTTGCAATCGAAATTTCCAGTGGACCAACTTAAATGGAAAAGCAACCTACCAAACTAAGTATAAAAACTCAAAAGCAACTCAAGGGGAAAATAGGTGCAATAATATTGACATAATACATGCAACTTTGACTGCAGTGCTTCAAGTGGACCTTCAGGCTTCTCCACGCTTTGTTGTGATGTATAAAGTGGACCAATACCTTCCACGAACCCTATTAGCAAAATCAAAATAAGTACGCGCAATATAGGACAATGCCCATTTTTACGTGACACATAAGATTGGAGTTAATTTAATGATTAAAAAAAATGAGTATTATTATTATTTATTAATTATAAATTCAAGACTAAAATAATTACATTTTATAATACATTAAAAACTATTTTCATCAAGTTCATACATTAAAGACTAAATGAAACCAAATTCATATGTTAAGCACTATTTTAATCATTTTCTCAAGCTCCAAGCCTCCCACAATCTTAAGTAAAATGACTTCAATATTTGTTTATGAAACAAACAAGATTATGTCTTCTAAGATTTGGAAACCTATCATGTGCCCTACTTAGAATGATGAAGTACTAAAATTCCTTTGATTTTAAAGTTAAATATTATTTTCGTTCTCTTTATTCAATTTTTATTTGCAATATTAATACAAGTGGTACGAGTAAGCCAGTTGGAATATTGAGAGTATTAGATTTTGATAGAACCTACTCTATTATTAGTAAATATATTTAACATGAATTTAGAATAATCGAATCTATGAACTTTGAACACTAAATGTTTTTAAAATGTAGAATATACCCTAATTCAACATACATGAAAAGCAAACATGACAACTTATATTAAGAGAAAAAAATAAAATTGATCCATAGTTATCTTATACGAATATGCTTCACAAACTCACATATTGAATTGTGAGATGAACCTCCTTCACTTAGTGCATTTTCTGCACTCATCTTTAGTTTCTTAGCCTTTTCTCTTATACTATTCCCTTCTTTTGTCTCCATCAAAATCCCCACCATTCCTTGAATCTCCTTTCTATTAACCAATTTCTTCATCGGCAAAATCGCCGGTCGAATCGCTACCCCAAAATCCTCCGTGAGCATGGTGGCATTCATTTTTTGTTTCGTGTGTAACGGCCATTCTATCATACAGACACCATTCGTAAGGCTTTCAATCGTCGAATTCCATCCACAATTTGATATGAATCCGCCTACTAACGAATGACTCAAAATTTCAAACTTGTTTGACCCACATAGGCACTATTAGGCCCATATCTTTAATCCTAGTTTGAAACCCCTCTGGTAAGTATTCCAATGTGCCACATGTATTGTTTCCATTGGATTTTAAATATGCCCTGTCTGCACCACCATCGGACGGTGGACATATCACCCAAATAATTTTTGATGGCTTAATTCCAAACCCCATGCAAGTTCAGTCATTTGTTGAGATGAAAGGGTTCCACCACTTCCAAAAGATACAAATAGTATTAACTCATACTTTTGCCTGTCCAACCATTGAATTACCTTTTGAAAATATGAACAAAGAACACAAATTATTTAGAGTTGAATTATGCATGTATGAAATTAATTATAGATAGGCTTGATTTTTATGTTGTCAGGTAACTGTTTTTATGTCATAAAATCATCTTTCTTACAACAACAACATATCCAGTAGAATCCCACAAGTGAGGTCTGGGGATAAAGTCATCTTTTTTAATTAAAGAAAATTAAAATCAAGGTGAACGGTGACTTTCTCAACAAATTATTAAGAGTTGAATTATGTGTGTATGAAATTAATTATAGATAGGCTTGATTTCTTATATTGTCACGTAACTGCTTTTATGTCATAAATTCATTTTTCTTAATTAAAGAAAATTAAAATCAAGGTGAACGATGACTTTCTCAACAACTTATTAAGAGTTGAATTATACATGTATGAAATTAATTATAGATAGACTTGATTTCTTATATTGTCACCTAAACCGTTGTTATGTCATAAAGTCATTTTCTTAATTAAAGAAAATTAAAATACAGATGAACGATGACTTTCTCAACTAAAAATTGTTCCTTACGTCTTATTAAATTTGACATTATTTGACTTGACATAGTGTTCAAGGAAAAAGATAAATTTTTTAAACTTGTGGTCTAAAATAATGTTTAGATATTTGTGTGATTATAAATCATTTAATTGAAGATAATAAAATTAAATGCTTTTCATTATAGTAAAATGATATTTTTTGAGGAATAGACTAAAAGAAGTGTCATATAAAATGAGAAATTAATACAGAATTAATAAATGATCACATGAGAAACCATTTTGTCAGATACTCAGATATACCGTGTGTTGATTTTAGCAACTACTGAAGTAATTGCAATGGTATAGCAAGGGTATTTAATTTTAAATACCAAATATTGAAAGCTAAGAGTAGATGAAGAAAAATATTAATTTGATCGTCTACTGATGAACACAGATTATCTCATTTAAAAAAACTAAATTTTATATTTAAAGAAAGTGTAACGTTACCTCATCACGTTCAGTTATTTCAACCGTTCTCCTCAAGGGACCAATTGGGTAAATTGGAAAATGTGGCAGCTTTAGAGCTGACCTCAACTTGTCATTACTTCGAAGTGCTTTAATAGTCTCTCCCTCTAAATCTTCCCAAGTATTAATCAAGATTCCGTCAAAATACTTATATTCCATTCCTAACTTAAGATACTCTTCATAATGTTGATCGGACCAATCCTACATGGGATCCACTAGGTCATTGGGTCGTAATGTTTTGCAACCTGAAGTATAATGAAGTATGAGTTGATAGAAGGGTAAACTTCAAATTACCAATATCTCCTAAAGTATAATGAGTTAGGTGATCCATAATGTATCAAACTAAAGATATTTGAATTAGCTTTCCAATGCATCTAATTTCGCCTTAATTGGAGCTCGGAGTAAAACGTTATGACCATTTTAGTGAAGACGTGCGAAGCTATCTGAAGGTTTGCGACAGCTCCGCGTGGAGGACTTGATGCGTACCTTTTCTGGATAAGGTAAGTGATGTCCTTTTATTTTAGTTTGAGGGTACTTTTATCCTAAAATCTTTGAGGGTCTATTTAAGGTCCCAAAAACACATAAAACATCAGTTTTCATAAGTAAAATCATCTCCTTCACTCCTAAACATAAACGCTCTAGAATAATCAAGAAAAACATCATGTTAGGGTTAACTTGTCAAGGTTCATCATCAAGGTAAGTTATTCTTCATAAAGTTCAATCTATCCAACCCAAATTTCTTCATCTATTCATAAATCTCTAATAGAATCTTAAATCATATCCTAGGGTTTTAAAAAACGAATTCAAGAATTCCAAGAAAGGATTTCTTGATTCTTCTTTCTTCAATAATTAGGGTTCTTCATCAAGAATTCTAAAGATCCTAAGTCAAGAATTCGAGAATTGAAGAGAAACCTTTCAAACAATGTCTTTCCAAGTTTTTTCACTCTAATAAAACTACCAAGATCAAGGATGTTCTCCAAGAAAGATAGTATTCATCAAATTTTGATTGTAACATCAACTTTCTAGGTATGTAAGGCTAAAGTAAAACATGGAAATATTCTTTCATGTGCCCCCATTGATGGTAATAGAGGATTTGAGAGTCCATGAGTCTACATACATGTTTCTTGAATACTTTCTTGAAAATTATTTATATTACATGTATTTTCATATGTTGATGATCATCATAAACTTGATTTCTCGAATTAAATACTTTTCATGAGATATTATATAAACCCTATATGTTACTTTGTAAAAGAATGCATGAAAGAACCTAAGGATGGATCTAGAGCCTTGACTTGAGTATGTTGATCGTGATTGTGATGTGACCATAATGATGATTTGATGGTCCCACGGGTATTCATAATTGAACTCTAGAGATTTGTCTAATTGACTTCCTCATAATGATTGATCTGAGTCCTTAAGTTATTAAATGGGAATTGAGTTGGTGAAATAATTGAGATGTAAGGCCGAAAGGTCCAATTAAGTTGAGTTAATGAGATGATAAGAGTCTCGATGGGACTAATTTAGATGGTTAATTGATATGAAGAGTCTTATGAGTATTGAGCCTTGGGAGAAGTATCGAACACCGAATTAAGTGAGAGTAAGTCTCGATCGAACTCAATAACCACATCGCCAACCGTAGGAGTGGACTAAGTCCGTTAAAGTCAGACAGTTTCCTATTTTGAGGACTAAATCTGTAAAGTCAGAAAAGTTCTTATTTCTAGGATTAAGTCTGTTAAGTCGGACATGTTCTTATTTCTAGGACTAAGTCTGTTAAAGTCATCCAGGTCCCAATTTTATTATGCTGAAACAATAGGACTTAATTGGTTAATTCTCCGAATCCATTATAGATTAGAGTTGTTCTTTACTTGGCAAGTACGGAACGACAAGTGATTGTTGTCGAATAAGAGAACTCTGTCACACCCCGGGAGAGGACCCATGACGTGGCCGGCACCTAGAGACTATTTCTAGTCCCCAAGTGAATCACTTGGCCTCATCACAATCATTCAATCAATAAGCTCTACTATCAGCGGAAGACATAAAGGATGTAAGTGGGCATATCTATCAAACCTCAATTAATAATATAAATGAAAGGCTAGTAGAAAGAACTAGCTCACAGTCTTAACAATCAATATCCGACTCTAGTCTATGAAGCCTCTAATACTATCAGGTGGTACTAATGACAGATTCATGACTACTTCAATCAAAATAAAGCTAAGCAAAGTCTAACTCTAAAGCAACATGAAAATAAAAGTAATGAATCCTCCAAAGTAGGGGAGTCTCACCAATCAGCTGAACGTCCAAGATCCTCAATGATGCGCCTGTTGATGATTTTTAATCCTTGTATCTACATTATAAAATAATGCAGTGTCGACTGATGTTAGTACGTGGAATGTACGATATGTAAAATAGTTGAATAAAACTGAAACAGGTAGAATAATATGAAACAACAATCAACATCAAGGACAATAACAAACTGACATGTCAAATGTCTATCTAAAGCAAGAATAAAGAGTAGACAAGTGACCTGTCAATCCATCAAACCTCATCAATCAAATTAGACTCATCTCTACTCATCTTGACTTAGAGTACTCAGTTTGGAAATTTTCTGGGAGTTTTTCTTATTCAACAACAATCACTTATGAGTCAGTGATTGTACAACAATCATGCTGATATTGCCACAACCGTTCTGTGCTTTCCACGAAGGAAGTAAATCGAATCCACTAGGGACCGCCAACAAATCAAACTAGTCCTTTATTTTTTCAGAGACTCTATCAAGAGGGAACCACAAGGAGATGTAATGGTTCTAATCCTCACCTACGATTGGCTATGTAGTTTGACGAGTGCTTGGGTTAACTTTTACTCTTTCGGTACTTGATACTCCTCCCAAGACTCAATGCTCATAAGACAATCAATCCCATCAAATCATCTTAATCAACTTATCTCAAATCAGCCTCATGGAGGCACTCATCATTCAGTTAGTCTCATAGGGACTCCCATCATCTCATCAATCAACATTTCAATCAATAGCGTAGGGCTTATAACAATCATTAGGGAATAATCGAATGGATAAATCATTAGAGTTCATTTATGGAGACATATCGAACTATCAAGTTCTATCAATTCGTCATCAACCTCATATCATAATCACAATCGACATTCTCAATCAAGGCTCTAGACTCAATCTCTACCTTCTTTCATGAATGCTTTCAAAGTTAACACAGGGTTTATGCAATATCTTATGAAAAAAGTATTTCAAGAAAACAAGTTTATGATGATCATCAACACATGAAAATACATGTAATAAATATAATTTTTCAAGAAAATCATCAAGATATCATGTATGTAGACTCAAGAATTTCAACTCTTCTATGACCATCTATGGGGAACATGAGAGAACAATCTCATGCTTATAGTTTAGTCTTACATACCTGGGATAAAGCTTTGACAATCAATCTCTCAAGAATCCTCCTTGAATTCTTCAATCTTACGCTCTGCTTTCAAGCCCTAGTCTCTTTTAAGCCCTAGTCTCTTTCAAGAACTTAGAATGACTTAAAAATGGGGTTTTTAGACCCTTTTACGCATCAAAACAAACTATTTTGATAGTATTTTGAGTTTAGCAGAGGTTCAAAATTCTCTAGAATGCTCCTAATGTTTTTTTTGAAAAGTTTACACTATAGGAAAGCGGGTCCGTATTGTGCACCGGTGTAGTTTTTTCTAGATATTTTTCAAACGAGTTTCTAATATCCGTCAAAAGAATTTGAAAAAATATAAGTGTACATCCACGATAGGGGTATGGCGCGCCTCTGTTGCATATTAACACTACAATTCATTTCGGACTAAAAAATTATTTTTTGATTTGATGGCTCTAAAATCCGAACGGGTCCATTTTCTCAGTCAATTTTCCATGTTGATTACATATTTGGTATCAATTTCAGAAATGGAGCATGGAAGACGCGTTACACGCACATCTCTATTCTAAGAGTATTTTGGTAATTTTATCTGGTGTTACATCATCTCCCCCTTGGGATCATTTGTCCTTGAATTATGAGTAAAGATGGGTATCAAGGGACGAATAGACTCAAAATGCATCTCAATGTTCACATCTACCAATTATCTCTTGACTCTTTCTCAATCATTAATCAAATCTATCCGAACTCAAGAATGGACAATCGACTCAAGAAAAGACAATCAATTTAGGTAAGGGTAAGGAAATTACTTTCAACATTAATTCATATCACTTGGCACAAATAGGTGCGGGTACTTTGCTTTAATCTCTTCTTCAGTTTCCCATGTGGCTTTTTCAACGAATTGATTTCTCCACGGGACTTTTACTGAGGCTATCTCTTTGGTTCTCAACTTGCGAATCTGACGATCAAGGGTTTGGACCAAAATTTCTTCGTAGGTCAAGTTACCCTTCACTCCAATTCTCTCCATCAATATCACCAAGTTAGGATCTCCCAAACATTTCTTCAACATCGACACGTGGAACACTGGATGGATTCCCTCTAACTCGGAAGGAAACTCTAATTCATAATCAACCTTCCCGATCCACTTCACAATCTGATAAGGTCCAATATAGCGTGGACTCAATTTACCCTTCTTCCCAAATCTCATGACACCCTTCATAGGTGACATTTTCAAGTATAACCAATCGTTTACCTCAAACTCTAAATCTCTCCTCCTTACATTGGTGTAGGATTTATAGCGACTCTCTACAGTTTTTAACCTCTTTTTAATGACCTTAACCTCCTCCATTGATTGATGGAGAAGATTAGGCCCAATAATCCCCGCTTCTCCAACCTCAAACCACTCAAACGATGATTTACATCTCCTCCTATATAAGGCTTCATAGGGAGCCAACTGAATGCTTGCATGATAACTGTTGTTATGTGCAAATTCAATCAATGATAAGTGATCATCCCAATTTCCCTTGAAATCAAGAACATAGGCTCTCACATATCCTCTAACGTCTGAATTGTACACTTTCGCTGACCATTTGTCTGTGGATGAAATGTTGTGCTCAAATTCACTTTCATACCCAATCATTTCTGGAACGATCTCCAAAATTGGGAGGTGAATTGAACTCCTTTTTCCGAGATGATGGATAAGGGAACCCCATGCAACCTCACAATCTCTTGGATGTACAACTTGGCATACTCCTCTGTAGTGTTAGTTGTCGTAACTGCTAAGAAGTGGGCTGATTTGGTCATTCTATCCATAATCACCCATACCGAATCATGTTGCTTTTGAGACCTCGATACACCAGTAATGAAGTCCATATTGATCATCTCCTACTTCCATTACCGAATCTCAAAGTTCTGAGCTAATCCACATGGCCTTTGACGCTCAACTTTCACTTGCTGACAATTTGGGCACTTTGAGACGAACTCAGCAACATCTCTCTTCATTCCACTCCACCAATAGACTTCTCTCAAGTCATGGTACATCTTGGTAGAGATAGGATGAATGAAATATCTAGTGTCGTGAGCTTCATCCATGATCCTTTCTCGATAGTGCTGTGAGCTTCATCCATAATCCTTTCTCAAATTTTATCAACGTCTGGGATGCACAATCTACTCTAGTATCTTAACACTCCATCTATCCCTTTGGAGAAGACCATCACTTTCTGTTTAGGGATGACCTCCTTCAATTGGAGTATGACAAGATGTCAATCTTGTTTTTCCTTCACCTCTAACACTAAAGATGAAGCAAACCTGTTTTGAACATTAACTCCTCCCACATCATTCTCCTTAAGTTGAACTCCCAATCGGGCTAATCGATGCACTTCCTCTACTAGCTCCTTCTTTCCTTCCTCAACATGGCCTGTGCTACCCATTGACAACATGCTAAGAGCCTCAGCAGTAATGTTAGCTTTACCTGGAAGGTAGAGAATGCTTATGTCATAATACTTGAGCAACTCCAACCATCTCCTCTGTCGCAAGTTGAACTTTTTCTGACTAAGACATACTGTAAGCTCTTTTGGTCAGTGAACACTTCTACTGCACTCCATACAAGTAGTGGCACCAGATTTTAAGTGCAAACACCATCGCTCCCAACTCAAGTTCATGGGTTGGATAGTTCCTCTCATGAATCTTAAGTTGCCTGGAAGCATAGACTATTACCTTCCCCCTCTGCATCAGCACGTATCCCAATCCAACTCTCGAAGCATCACAATAGATCACAAAGTCCTCTGTTCCATCGGGCAAGGTTAGAACTGGTGCAGTAGTTAGTCTAGTCTTCAACTCTTTGAAACTCTTCTCACATTCGTCATACCACTGAAACTTGACCTTTTTCTGAGTTAACTTAGTCAATGGTGCAGATAAGGAAGAGAATCACTCAAAAAATCTGCGGTAGTAGCCTATCAACCCCAAGAAACTCCTTATGTCAGTTGGAGATGTCGGTCTGGGATAATTCTTAACCGCTTCAATCTTTTGAGCATTTACTCAATACCATCACCGGAGACAATATGGCCTAGGAAAGCCAGTAGCTTAAGCTAGAGTTCACATTTCGAGAATTTTGCATACAACTCAAGGTCTTTAAGTGTTTGGAGGACAATTCTGAGGTGATTTACATGTTCCTCTTCATCTCTCGAATACACCAAAATGTCATTGATGAACAAAATCACTAACATATCAAGATATTGTCTGAACACCCTATTCATCAAATCCATGAAGGTTGCAGGTGCATTCGTTAATCCAAAGGACATGACCAAGAACTCAAAATGGCCATACCTAGTCCTAAAGGATGTCTTTAGGACATTACATTCCCTCACTTTCAACTAATGGTAGCCAAATTTGAGGTCTATCTTTGAGAAACGAGAGGCACCCTGAAGTTGGTCAAACAAATCATCTATCCTTGGGAGAGGGTATTTGTTATTTATTGTGACCTTGTTCAGTTGCCTATAATCAATATACATTCTGAGAGACTCATCTTTCTTTCGCACGAATAGGATAGGGGCACCCCAAGGAGAAACACTCAGCCTTATAAAGCCTTTCTCTAACAAATCTTTCTATTGCTCTTTCAACTCAGTGGGGGCCATCCTATAAGGTGGAATTGAGATAGTCTGGTTATCAAGAAGAATATCAATCCCAAAGTCAATCTCTCTATCAGGAGGGTCTTCGGGCAAATCCTCAGGAAGCACTTCTGAAAACTCAATCACAATCGGGACTGACTCAAGAGTAGGAGACTCCAATGTCATCAGATTTAAGTCTTACAAGGTGGTACATACAACCCTTAGAAATCATCTTTCTAGCTCTAATATAGGAGATAAACTTTTCGTTAGGTGCTATGGAATCATCTTCTACCCTAGAACCAGTTCATTCAGAAATTAGAACTTAATGGTTTGGGCTCTACAATTAATGAAGGCATAACAGGTGTGGAGCCAATCAATGCTAAGGATCAAAGAAAAATCAGTCATATCTAACTCAATCAGATCAATGATAGTATCCCTATGATGAATGGACACTACACAAGCTCTGTAGATTCTCTCAGCCCGAATAGACTCAATCAAGGGAGTAGAAACATCAGAAGGTTCAAGAAGACTCTCCGGGGTTTTATCAAATCCACTGGCCACATAAGGAGTTACAAAAGATAATGTGGCACCAAGATCCATCAACACATAACAAGCAATAGAAAAGACTCAAATCATACCCTTCACAACATCTGGGGAGTTCTCCTGATCATGTCGACTACCCATGACATACAAAAGGTTTATAGCTCCGGTTGTGCCTGACGTAGCACCTCTCTGTTTTCCCTTAGCTGGCGGGGCTAGTGCAGAAGATTGAGCCCAGTCAGCTCACAGTGGACAATCTCTCTGATAGTGATCTTTTTGGCCACACTTGTAGCATACATCACTCCTCTCGCGACATTTACCCATATGTAACCTTCCACATGTACCACATGGTGGTTTACCTTGTGAACCTTGAGTCGCACTAGCTTATGACTGAGACCCATGAGCTCCAATATTCTGGTACCTCTAATCAATTTTTACTCTAGGTGTATGTGCACTAGCAGATGATGGTGCTGGAAATTGATTACCATTACCTTTATTTCCAACCTTATGGCTAGATGTTTTAGCTTTCTTGCTTTAAACGCCTCTCTGTCATGTTGCCTCTTTTCATTAGCTTGCTATACAAAGGTCATCAGTGTTCCAATGTCCATATAGCTCACAAGTATTACTCCCATCCTATCTCTCTTTGACCCTCTATTTAACCCATCAACATACATTTCCATCCTACTCTCATATCAGCAACCATGTCCGAAGCATAGCAAGATGGTTATGTAAACTTCAGTCCATACTCTTGCACAGTTATAGTGCCCTACTTCAAGTTCAAAAACTCTCTTACCTTTTCCTCCCTTCGTTCCTTTGGGAAGAAGCGCCCCAATAAAGCCTCCTCGAACATAACCCAAGTCAGCACGGGGACATCCTCTCCTCTACCTTTCTTTCATTGATCATACCAAATTTTGGCCACACCCTTGAGTTGGTAAGCAGGCAGTTCCACTTTGTTCCTATCAGCCACATGTATTAATTGGTACACTTTCTGAAGCTCCTCCACGTAGTTCTTAGGATCCCCAGTGGATATAAACCCTATGAACTCAGATGGATTCATCCTCAAGAATTCCTGAACTCTAGAAGTGTCATAGGTATCCTATCGACCCACTTCTTGTCTTGCAATAGGGATGTGATAGTCTGGGCTAGAGTTTGAATAGCCTGGCATAGCTCACGTTGGAGACCTCATCTTGCGGGGGCTGCTTAACATGGAAAACCTATTACAGGTGGGTTAACATGTTATTTGGTGGGACGTTCTCTACCTCTGACGGCTCTTCTGGGAGGCATGATCACGATTCTACAATGCGCACAACAGGAATAGAACTTCATAGAGTCTAACTTTATAGCACGATTTAGAACATGAAAAAAGTGAAACAGTCCTAATGTCTAATAGTCTCCTTCTTATCAAGTGTGGTCGACAACACATACATAAGTAAGACTCTACTAGACATGACTTCATAGAATCCCTACGACATTTGAATCGTGCTCTGATACTAAGTTTGTTATGTCTCGGCTTGGGATCCAAAACATGGTCGGTACCCAGAGACTATTGCTAGTCTCTAAGGGAACCACTTGGCCTCATCACAATCATTTAATCAATAAGCTCTACTATTAGAAGAAGACATAAAGGATGTAAGCGGGCATATCTGTCAAACCTTAATTAATAATATAAATGAAAAGCTAGTAGAAAGAACTAGCTCACAATCTTAACAATCAACATCCAACTCTAGTCTATGAAGTCTCTATAACTATCAGGTGGTGCCAATGACAAACCTATGGCTACCTCAATCAAAATAAAGCTAAGAAAAGCCTAACTATACAAAGCAAGATGAAAATAAAAGTAATGAATCCTCTGAAGTAGGAGAGGCTCACCAATCAGCTCAACGTCCAAGATCCTCAAGATGCGCCTGATGATGATCTTTAATCCCTGTATCTGCAATACAAAATGATGTAGTGCCGAATGACATCAGTACATGAAATGTACGGTATGTAATATAACTGAATGAAATTGAAATAGGTAGAATAATATGAAACAACAATCAACATCAAGGAAAATAACAAATCGACATGTCAAATGTCTATCTAAAGCAAGAACAAAGAATAGACAAGTGACCCATCAAACCTCATCAATCAAATCAGACTTATCTCTACTCATCTCATCTCAACTCAGAGTGCTCAGTTTGGAAACTTTCGGGAGTTTCTCTTATCCGACAACAATCTCTTATGACCCAGTAATTGTACAACAATCATGCTGATGTTGCCGCAGTCGTTTTGTACTTACCAGGTAGGGAATAAATCAAATCTACTAAGGACCACCAGTAAATCAAACTAGTCCTCTATTATTTCAGGGACTTGATCAAGAGGGAACCACAAGGAGATGTAATGGTTCTAATACTTATTTATGCTTGGCTACGTAGTTTGACTAGTATGAGTTGGATTAACACTTAATCTTTTGGTGCTACTCCTCCTAAACTCAATGCTCATTAAACAATCAATCGCATCAAATGATCATCTCAATTAACCTATTTCAAATCAGCCTCATGGAGGCACTCACCATTCAGTTATTCTCATAGGGACTCCCATCATCTCATCAATCAATATCTCAATTAATAGCATAGGACTTAGAACAATAATTAGGGAATAATCAAATGGACAAATCATTAGAGTTCATTTATGGAGACTCATGGAATTATCATATTCTATAAATTCATCACCATTCTCATATCATAATCACAATCGACATTCTCAATCAAGGCTCTAGGCTTAATCTCTACCTTTTTTCATGCATGCTTTCAAAGTTAACACATAGGATTATGCAATATCTTATGAAAAAATATTCAATTCAAGAAAACAAGTTTATGATGATCATTAATACATGAAAATACATGTAATAAGTATAATTTTTCAAGAAAATAATCAAGAAATTATGTATGTAGACTCAAGAACTTTCAACTCTTGTATGACCATCTATGGGGCACATGAGAAAATAATCTTATGTTTTTAGTTTAGCCTTACATACTTGGGATAAAGCTTTGGCAATCAATCTCTCAACAATCTCCTTGAATTCTTTAATCTTATGCTTCCCTTCTCTTCTTTCAAGCCCTAGTCTCTTTTAAGAACTTAGAATGACTTAGGAATGAAGTTTTAGACCCTTTTACGCATCAAAATGACCTATTTTGACCGTGTTTTGAGTTTGGAAGGGGTTGGAAATTATCTAAAATGCCCCTCATAAATTTTTCGAAAACTTTACACTATGGAAAAGAGGGTCCACGTCGCGCACCAGTGTATTATTTTTTGAAAATTTTTGAACGAGTTTTTCAATCTCCGTCAAAAAAATTTGAAAAAAAATAAGTGTGCATCCGCGACAGGGGCGTGATACACCTCTGTCGCGCGTCAGTACTAGAATTCATTTCGGATCAAACAAATTATTTTTTGATCTAATGGCTCTTAAATCCGAACGAGATCATTTTTCCACTCAATTTTCTATTTTGATTGTATACTCGGTCTCAAATTTGCAAACGGATCATGGGAAGATGCGTTACGCTCATATCTCTATTCTAGGGGTATTTTGATAATTTTATGGGGTGTTACATACTCCCGGATATGTTCCACACTATAGTACTCTGAGTTGAGTTGATTGATGAAGTTTGATTAGTATTGATGGGTCATTTGTCTACTCTTTATTCTTGATTTAGATAAACATTTAACATTCTGATTGAGTATATCTAAGTTGATGGTATTTCTATATTATTCTACCTGTATCTATTTCATTCAACCATTTTACATACTTGTACATTCCATGTATTGATGTCCCTTTGGACTGCATCATTTTATGATGTAGAGGTAGGAACTAGAGATCGTCAACAGGAGCTCGTTGAGGATCTATCGCAATCAGCAGAGTTGGTGAGCCTCCTTTACTTTGGAGGATCATTATTTATTTTCATCTAGCTTTATAGAGTCAAACTTGACTTAGACAAGCTTTACTTTTCGGTTGAAGTAACTATTGGTCTGACATTGGCACTATTTGATAGTGATAGAGGCGTTATAGACTAGAGCCGAGTTTTTGAGTTGAGATTATGTTGAGCTATGTTATATATTTTGAGACCTTCATCATTTATTACCTTTAGTCTTCCACTGAATTGCTATGTTGTTGAAGGAAGAATGTGAGGAGGCCAAGTGGTGCGCTTGGGGACTAGTAACAGTCTCTGAGTATCGGTCACGTCTAGGGTATCCTCCCGGGACATGACATCCTGACAACAAACTCTGTTACTTAAAACAAAGAGAATATGACCACAATGCAGAGGACATTCAAAGCACAAGCAATATAGGACATGGTAATGCCCATTTTTTTACAGTTGTACGCGACAAATAAGATAACAGTTAATTTGATGGCAAAAAAAATTGAGTATTATTAATTATAGGTTGAAGACTAAAATAGTTACATTTTATGATAAATTAAGGACTATTTCCGTTAAGTTCATGCATTAAGGACAAATGAGACCAAATTCATACATTAGGCACTATTCTAATTATTTTCTCAAGCTCCAAGCGTCCCACAATCTTAAGTAAAATAACTTCCACACTTATTTATGAGCCAAACAAGATTATGTCTTCTAAGAGTTGGAAAGTTGTCATGTGCCCCATTTAAAATAACTAAGTACTAAAATTACTTTGATCTCAAAGTTAAATATTATTTTCGTTCCCTTTATTCAATTTTAATTTGCCTTGTTAATACAAGTGGTACGAGTTTGGAATATTGAAAGTACTGGATTTTGATAGAACATACTTTATTCTTGGTAAATATATTTAACATGAATTTAGAATAATTGAACCTATGAACTTTGAATACTAAATGTCTAAAATGTACAATATACTATAATCCAACATACATAAAAAGCAAACATGACAATTTATTTTAAGAGCAAAAAATAAAATTGACCCACAATTATCTTGTATGAATATGCTTCACAAACTCACACATTGAATTGTAAGATGAACCTCCTTCACTTAGTGCATTTTCTGCACTCATCTTTAGTGCCTTAGCCTTTTCTCTTATACTCTTTCCTTCTTTTGTCTCCATCAAAATCCTCACCATTCCTTGAATCTCCTCTCTAGTCACCAATTTCTTCGTAGGCCAAACCGCCGGCCGAATTGCCACCCCAAGATCCTCCGTGAGCATAGTGGCATTCATTTTTTGTTCCGCATGTAACGGCCACGCAATCATAGGGACACCATTCGTAAGGCTCTCAATGGTCGAATTCCATCCACAATGTGACATAAATCCACCCACCGATAAATGACTTAAAATTTCAACTTGTTTGACCCACATAGGCACTACTAGGCCCATATCTTTAATCCTAGTTTGAAACCCCTCTGGTAAGTATTCCAATGTGCCACATGTATTGTTTCCACTGGATTTTAAATATGCATTGTCTGCATCACCATTGGACGGTGGACGTACCACCCAAATAAATTTTTGATGGCTTGATTCTAAACCCCACGCAAGTTCAGTCATTTGTTGAGATGAAAGGGTACCACCACTTCCAAAAGATACGAATAGAATTGACTCATGTTTTTGCTTGTCCAACCATTGAATCACCTTTTGAAAATATGAACAAAGAAAACAAATTATTTAGAGTTGAATTATGCATGTATGAAATTAATTATAGATAGGCTTGATATTTTAAATTGCCACATAACCTATTTTTATATCATTAAGTCATCTTTTTTAATTAAAGAAAATTAAAGTCAAGATGAACGATGACTTTCTCAACAGATTATATAGAGTTGAATTATGCATGTATGAAATTAATTATAAATAGGCTTGATTTCTTATAGTGTCACGTAATTTGTTTTTATGTCATAAAGTCATTTATTAATTAAAAAAATTAAAATCAAGATGAACGATTACTTTCTCAACAAAAAATTATTCCCTCTGTCTCATTTTATTTAATATCGTTTGACTTCACATAATGTTTAAGGGAAAAAAGACTTTTGAAACTTATGATTTAAATTTTTTTAGATATTTGTGTGATTATAAATTATTTTAGAGTAAAAAAAAATTTTATAGTTAAATATTTCTAATCATAATAAAGTGTCACTTTTGGGGGAATAGAGTAAACAAAAAAGATTTTCATAGTATTAATAAATGATCACATGAGAAGCCATTTTGTCAGATACTCAGATATACCAAGTCTTGATTTTAGCAACTACTGAAGTACTTGTAAATTTGTAATGATGCCAAATATTGAAAGCAATAAGTTTTTTTGGAGTAGATGAAGAAAAATATTAATTTGATAGTCTAGAATTAATACAGACAACTTAACAACAATTCTATTCACATTGTGGATCTCATCATTTAAAAAAAACTCTATATTATATTTAAAGAAAGTATAAGATTACCTTATCAGGTTCAGTTATTTCAACCGTTCTCCTCAAGGGACCAATTGGGTAAATTGGAAAATGTGGCAGCTTTAAAATTGACCTCAACTTGTTATTATTTCGAAGCGCTTTGATAGTCTCTCCCTCTACATCTTCCCAAGTATTCATCAAGATTCCATCAAAAGATGTATATTCTATTCCTAACTTAAGATACTCTTCATACTGTTGATCGGACCGATCCAACATGGGATCCACCAGGTCATCGGGTCGTAACTCTTTACAACCTGGAATTTTCAAAGGTTCTTCAAGATCAATGTATTCACCCTCTATTTCTTGGTCAAAAACCTGGGAGTATATAAGTAATGCTAATAACCATGCAGTACTAGTATGGTACGCGTACTTCGGAATGTTAAATTCCTCGGCTATGGGCAATATTTGTGTACAAAAAATATCGACTATGAGAG
>JAABOM020000049.1:9250663-9264760 GCA_011800125.2 Solanum clarkiae
AGGACAAGGCAGGCTCGATTGTTAGATTAGGACAGGCTGACCATTTGGGTCTGCCAAGCCCAATACCTTTTTTTTTTTTGCTTTATTTATGTTGTGATACTTGTTATTGTTTCTAACACTAACACTTTTTTGCTTTATTTAATCTAATTAAATTTTCCATCGATGTCCAAACCATTTATGTTATTTCTTTTTTAAAAAAAAGAGTATTTTGCATTTTTAAAATAAAAATAAAAAAATAAAAAAATAAAATGTGATTTTATCATGTTAGTCCAATTTTCAAATTTAGTCAATTTTTCAAGTTTAGTCAAATATTTTTTGAGTCTAGTCAAATCTTTTCAAGTTGAGTCAAAATCTTTCAAAATTAATCAAAATTTTAAAATCAGTCAAACCTTTTCAAGTCAAATCAAAAGTTAGTCAGATTTCATAATCGCCGAATAACCACATTTAGCGGTCATTTCGAGTGCATAAAACCTTCTCGAAGTGGAAATGTGAACCCGAACCTTTAGGTCTTTTAAAATATTTATTGGTTTCCTAATTATCCTTAAAATTAGGTGGCGACTCTATTTTCTTTTGAATTTCAAAAATTGGTTTTTCTCTTAAATAAATTAGTTTTAAACTGGTTTTTTATTTTCTTTTTTCAAAAAAGTCATTCGGCATAACAGAAATGGCGACTCTGCTAGAGAGTTTTAATTAGGTTGTAACCATTAGATTATGTTATTTGACTAACTATTTGATTTTTGTATTATCTTATTTGCTTATGTGTTTAAATTCAATATTAAAATTGTCATTTCTATTATGTCGAAAAATGGCTTTTTGAAAAGAAAATTCAAAAATCAGTTTAAAAACTCAATTAAATTAAGTGAAAACCAATTTTGAAATTTTCGAAAAAGGAAACAGA
The DNA here is from genome assembly GCA_011800125.2 of Solanum clarkiae. Classification (NCBI taxonomy): domain Eukaryota; kingdom Viridiplantae; phylum Streptophyta; class Magnoliopsida; order Solanales; family Solanaceae; genus Solanum; species Solanum clarkiae. The sequence continues at coordinate 9,251,562 of JAABOM020000049.1, forward strand.
GTCGCCACCTAATTTTGCGAATAATTAGGAAACCAATAAATATTTTAAAAGATCTAACAGAAAAATCTTTTAAAATCTAGAGAAACAGGTTTGGGTTCACATTTTCACTTCGAGAAGGTTTTACGCACTCGAAATGGCCGCTAAATGCGGTTATCCAGCGATTAGGTGGTTTGACTAACTTTTAAGAATTTTGATCTTTGACTCAAAAAGGTTGACTAATTATAAAATTGGTTATTTTGAAAAGATTCACTAAATTGAAACAATTGATTAAACTTGAAGAAAGTTGACTAATTTTTGAAGATTATACCAAAATGTAAAATCAAAATTTTTATTTTTTATTTTATTTTTTAATGAAAATACTTTTTTAAAAAAAATAAAATGACATTAAATAATATAAATGGCTTCAAAATGCTTGGGGAATTTAATTATATTGAAACCAATAATAATGTTAGCATTCAAATAAATACAACACATAGACAAAATGATATAAGAAGGAAGTTGAAGTGGGCCTTTATCCCGTTTAAATTTCTATTGCAACTTTTGGGGGCTTTTCCCTCGTGCTATTGTACAGCAGCTTTTAGCCCTCAAACTCTTTGAATGTTGGCATCCGAGGCTAACTCAAAGGCACCAATATCAGATTTTGACTCGATTCGAAATGCATAGGAGGAGAAGAGTCCATTGTGGACTTAGAGGAGATTTCACATGCAACAAAAAAGTAAACGCATAAATAATAATTTAAAAACAACTTGATAAGAAAAGTATATTAACAAAGGCATGTAGTTGTGATGCTATCAACATTTAAAGCAAGAAAGGACGAATATTCATACTGAGAATACACAGTAGTATATAAAATGATGTAACAACTTTAAACGCCTATGGGAGGTTGCTACTATAGCAAGAAGTATGAGAAACATGGGGACCGCACACATAGGCATTAATAGAACATTCAACCCCTTTCAGATTGTTTCATGGGAATCAAAATAAACCAACATTCGCACTAGATCAGAACATACTAAGAAAGGGGAGTAGATCGCTACTAGACATAAGATCTAAAGAAAACTTTAATGCTTGACCAAAGTTCCTATTTACTGAACCAAACAACATCTTATCATGAGCAACAACAAAATGAATCAGCCACCACTTAAAAGAAACTAAACAATAAAACAGAAAGAAAACAGAAGCTAATGATACTAGTTTTGTATTTATATGTGATGCATCAATATCAAGTACAACATCCTTTCTCAAATTGGTCCACAAATTGCATGACGAAACAAGAGCTACAATTAGTACGTAACAAAAGTCATTTGTCTACATGTTAATCTAGAAAGGCGCAGCAAGAAGTCAAGCAGTGAAACCAGATGAACAGAAGAGAAGCATTTCTAGGCAACTTAGCATTTCATGAAGGCAACATTCCAATAGCCAAAGTATCAATCTCTCAGAATAGAACACCTAATAATAAACAGACAGCGGCATTTCAGGTTTCAAAACTAAACATAACAATACCATACTTTATGCAATTTTGGCAATCTGTGGTGTACCAAACGTACACGACCATTCATGACCCTGAAACTTTGGATTTAGGAAAAACCAAGCAAAATCAAAGTAAAACATATTCAAAGTCATACTGGAGCAACTGACAGCATCACTGGGAAACAAAACCATCATCTAACGAGCTATAACTAGATGAGATTGACCATTACAGCAAATACTTGAAAGACTAAACCATTTCCATATTAGCCTTAACTCTTAGCAAGATTAACAGCAAATAAAATGACAACAACAACAGGCTATACAGGGTGCATTTGCCAAAATGAGCTGACTGCCTGCTTTAAGAACTAAAACCATCATTTAAACAAATCGATAAACTGAAATTTTTGGCGTTATAGCATATTCCTGAAAATAAAATATTTCGACACTAGCTCGATTCTTAGCAATTTATTAATGAATCAATACGACATTAACAGCATCTAAAACACAAACTCCAGAAAGTCTTAACGACCAAACAACAGCAGCACCACGACAATAATTTTACCACAACAAAGCATTCTCAATCAAAATGAGCTAAATGTAAGTATGAATAGCCTCAACAATCGCATTCAACCACAATCTTTGAAACTCGACATGAGGGAGAAGATAAAGTATTACCTTTTTGGGGCAGCGAACTGGGACGACGACGAGCTTAAGGAAAGTTGATTATACCACTAAGAGTTTTCGGACACTGACTTGGCCCCCGAAAATGTTCTGGTTTCTTAATCGACAAACGAAATTTCGACTAAGGTTTTACGAAAATCATACCGAATGATTGAAGGTTGAAATTTCGACTTCGGTGGCTGCCAAATTTTAGGAATTTCCTCGACTAGGATAGCCGCCTATTCCTACTGTCCCCCTCTGGTTTTCCTTATCATCGACGGCTTTCTATGGTTCTTTGATGGTTTTCTCTCTGGCTATCGACGGCTTTCTTCTGATTGTTCACCACTGGCTCCTTTTTTTTCGAATTTTTTTTTTGGCTTTCGTCCCTGTCCTCGAAATCGAAGAAGAGGAGCTTGAAATAGCTCCCTCTCCATTAATGCAACGGCTCAATTTTGAAGCAAAAGAGGGTTACGCATGAGGAGAAGAGCTTCGCGGGGAAGGGGAAAGGGTTTCTAGGAAAGGGAAAGAGTTTGGGGAAGGGGAAACGTGGGGGAGCGGGGTCTGGGGAAAGGGAGAAGAAGAAGGGGAGGCGGCTAGGGTTGTGTTGGAGAAGAAGAACGAAGAAGGGGCCATGGGGAAAGAACGAGGGTTGGGGAAAGAAAGAAGAAGAGGAGCGGGTAAAGGGGATATTGGGGAAAGTCATGCGTCAAAGGAGAAGGAGAAGGAAGGGAAAAGAAATTGGGGGCGCGAAGCCCCCACGCACAATATATATTATCTTTTTTTTTGAAAATAATGGTTTAAAATAAGAATAAAGCCCCCGTGACTAATTCGACACCGTGGAGGGTAAAAATTGGGTGTCAACATAAAGAATGTTAGAAATATCCAAATATTTGAATTAAAATGAATATAAATAAAAATACCTATTTTAATTAAATGACACTATAAAAATAGGCTATAGGTTGGTTAAAATTAGGTGTCAACAAGGTTCACACAACAATTTGGGACACACATGAAGCTTTTTGGCAACAAAAGGAGTAATGAAAGAAAGAGTGGCACCCGGATCTATCAATGCATACACATCATAATCAAAAATCTTTAACATACCGGTAATAACATCAGGCACCTCATCCATTCCTTGCTTCCTTGGAGCGCATAGAACCGGTTGTGACGTGGAGTACCCCTCCCTGTTGGTCATCTTGAGCCCCTTGATCAACATAACCACCTTGCCTTTGAGGACGACCATTCTTGCCCTTGTTTTGAACATACGGGCAATCAACGAGCTTATGGCCTACTCTCTCATACCCATAACACGCATTCGAACCCCTCAAGCATTTGCCACTATAATTCCCCCCACACTTTTGGCACCTAGGATTAGTCATCCTACCATTGCCACCTTGAAACCTTGGATTAGTCATCTTGTTTGGAACACTAGAGGACCCTTAGCCTTGAAATTCGTGACCTTGTTGGGAACGGTCACCCTTAGCATCTTGGAAACCACCCTCAAACCAAACTCTCTTGGATTCCTCACTTCTCTTCTTCCTAAGTTTTTCCCCCTCAAGTTGTTTGACATATGTCATGAGCCGAGACAAGTCCATATCACCCACTAGTATGGCAGTACGACACTCTTCATTCACCAACTCAGGTACTCCTGACACAAACTTGTTCATCTTTGATCTTGGTTCAGCAACCAATTGAGGAGCATACTCGAAGAGCTTGTTGAATTCGAGGTCATACTCCCTCACACTCATGGAACCTTGCTTGAGGTTCATGAATTCCATCATTTTAGTCTCTCTAAACTCAATAGGGAAGAACCGGTTGAGGCAGGCGGCCGTGAACTCTTCCCAAGGAATAGTGACATGATTTCCCCTCTCCAACTTTCATTGAACAAACCAAATTTGAGCCACACCTTCAAGTTGATAGGCCGCTAGTTCCCTCTTCTCCTCCGAATTCACCCTCATAATAGCTAGCACCTTATACAAACCATCAATGAACTTTTGGGTATCTTCCTCAGCTTTGGACCTATAGAACTTTGGAGGGTTCATCCTTGTGAAGTCCCTCACTCTTAAGGCTAGAGTATGAGCATGAAGAGCTTGGGCCCCTTGATTCAATTGATTGGTCATAGCATGGACCAACATAATGATGGCATTTCGGACCTCAACTTGGGTAGCCCCTCCATCTTGAAGAGCGAGATAAGCCGGTTGCCCCATGGGAGTATGGGCCCTCCTTGGTCTTCGTCTTGGTAGTGGCATGATCTAAAAGATCACAAGAGTTTTTTTTAGGGGAGGAAGCCTTATCTTTACATCTAGATCACAACATAGATCATGAAGAAGTGAAATATTTCCTAAAACGTCTCATAGCCTACCAGTCATAGTTGTGACACGCTTCATAACTATGAATAAGACTCTAATTGACACGGTGTGTTGGATTTTTGAGGACCATTAACAACCTAATGCTCTGATATTAAGCTTGTCATGATCCAAGCCTAGGGCCTAAACGTGACACAGCGAATGAGAAGTCCGAAGACAACCCAAACAAGCCTCTTAATTATAACATGCACACATCTTTGGTTGCTTAATCAAAATAAAATCATAATAAGATCCAAACAACAAAAGGGAAGCGGGACTAAGAGAAATCTTGAAAATTATTAAAAGAAAAATACATAGGAAGAGTCAAGCTCATAGCATATACAAGCATATTATCCAATAATACCTCTACTTTAAAATGGAGCGAGGCCAAGACACTTCTCTGGCTCATCCTCATAGTATCAAGTATTCAACATAAGGAATAAGTCTCAATATAGCATGAACAAAATAGATAATATCCTCAAATTTGAAGACTCACCAAAGCTTTCTTCAAAAGAATCGAACTAACCACGTGGAGGAGAATGGTCGATAGGAGCTCCGGTCCCTACATGGTAATATCATGTAGGCATATAGTATGCGTTAGTACTTGGAATGTACTAAGTATGTGGGGTGCAATGCAACAAGGATCACAAGCTATAATAAAAAAGATGCTTAATCATAATCAATGAACATAAGCTCAATATGCCATGTGTAATCAATGTTTAGGATAAAACATGCTTAAGAAGAATCATTCATACATAACTTGTTTAACACAATAAAGTGACATAAATAGATCATCCAAATACCTTGGACTAGAGGATAAAGAGCATAGCATGAGTCATGACCCCTTCTAGTAGGTAGCGGATAGTACATGGTATTAAGTTGTATATGAGGGTAAGGTATATAACATGTTTCATGACCCCATCACATGGACGTAAGATATTAAGTAGTAGTGATCCGTATATGAGGGTGAGGTATTTAGCATGATTCATGACCCCTTCATGTAGGTGTAAGATAATACATATTAATAAGTCGCACATGAGGGTGAGGTATACAACATGATTCATGATCCCTTCGTGTAGACATTTGCCTTGTACTAGAGGATGAGGTATACAACATGGTTCATGACCCCTTTTAGTAGGCTTCACAATTCACATGAACATAAAACATAGCATAATAGCTCAAGAATTCACTTGTAAAACATAGAAACCTTATCAAGATTTCAATACATGCTTGGGAGCCCATAATTATCTTGAAACACTTGACTTTAAATCATGTAAACAATTTGAGAATTCTTGTTATGTAATTTCATCAAACACATGGAGGGTTCATGATACTTGTTCAAATCATGCAACTCAAGAGTAAATAAAATGAGTAAAACCAATTCAAATTCAACCCACCAATATTGTATTAAAATCCCAATTTGAGTATCATGAAATGCATATCAAAAGTTCACCATAGTTCATAGTTTTCAAAGCTCAAATCATGCATAGTTAAATCAACTCATGGTATAAGCTTAAAATAGATATTCATACATAATCAACAATACTTGATAAAACCCCAACATAAATCATGTTCAAAATTCATAATAAGAGATACTCATAAGTAATACAACTTGAAATCATGCAATTTTCATAAAAAGAGAAGGTTAGGCACCATGGGTGAAAGGACCTATGGATGAAGATCCACATACCTCAAACTTGAATTTCTTAAGATAAGCTTGAAGTAAACTTGAAGCTTGGATTGGGTCCTCGAGTTCCAAAATTGAGCTTAAAATCCTTGAATTTGAGTGAGAGATTTGATAAAGTCTTGGAGAGGTTTTTGAGAGGGTTTTTGAGTTGAGTGAGAAAGTTGATAAAGTCTTAAAGAGGTTTTTGAGAGTGTTTTGTTAGTTGTAGAGTAGAAAAATGGCTAAGTATGAGAGACTTCACGTTTAAATGGGTTGGGGCTATTACACCAATACCCTTGGACGAAATAAGCAAAACTGGAAAAATTTTACAGTGATTCGCGCCCCTAGCGCGACGCGGACCAAACGCGCAGCCAACTTTTACACAGTGGCGCTCCCCAGGCATGTTAGCCAGTGAAAATCGTAAAATTTTAGCGAAAATTATACGCATTTCCCACTCAATTTTTCCCCCTGATCAAGATATGAAGTCGGATTTTCGAAATCACGCACGGATTTTGAGATATATAAAAATTACGATTATATGGCATTCAGAAGCACATGAGGGGCGTTTCAGCTTGAGACGTTTTTAATATTATTAAAGTTTTACTTCTTTATTATATAAATATTTAATTCGAAGTTAAATTAATTATGGTTACCGAACAACCATACTGTAAAATACTGAAATCGAAATTAGAAATACCGAACCATACCGAGCTAATTTGGTATGGTAATGGCATCATATTTTTAGATACTGAAAATCAAAATTATCATACTGAACTTTTAAATATCATACTGTACCATGCCCACTCCTACACTTAATTAACAACACATAATTAATGGGATTATTAACTAAAAAAAATATATGAAAAATTATAAAGTGGGCGATAATAGTTTGACCTGCAATCTGTATCGGTCAAACATAAGCTTAAAACCTTGTCAGATGGACAAATATTTAATCTTGCTTTATCTTGTTTCTGAAAAAAAACAAACAGCACGTGGAGATCCTACTTATTAATTATATTCTTCTGATAAGTAACATAATAAAAACCTTGCTGATATCATAGGAAAACTAACGAAAAGCATATTAGTAGTAACTTATAGGCTCTTGCAAATGCTCTTAATTATGTAATATTCCATGGTATGAGAACTATGGAGGTTTGTTTGGTTAGGAACATGTTATTATATGTGAGATAAGTTATTTCATTATATATATGGAATAACTCTCATCCATCATTAAGGCAAATATTTGGAATAAATAATCTAAGGAATACCTGATACTTCCAACCAAATATAGGATATATAATCTTATTTATTTTTTTTTTAAATTATTATACCTTACACGTCAGACCAATCAATGCCATAAAGTACTAATTAGGAAGCATGAAAGAGAAACGAAATGAATAATTAATTCTCCATTCGTTCTTTTTTTAATTATTATAATTTCCTTTCTGAGAGTAAAATATTAAAACTTTGACTAATATTGTAAAGTATATTTTATTATCATATTGATATGAGAAAAATATAATTTAAACTATAGTACTTTTCGTATAATTTCTAAATATCTAAAACTTTATTTTTAAATATAAGATTAATATAATTTATGTTAGCTTTGAAAATTAATTAGATTAACTTTCAAAAAACACAATATGACAACCAAAAAGAATATAAGTATATAAATTGTTTGAAATCAGGGTCACATTCATTCGATACTCAAGACTCACTATATGATATGATTCAAAGCGTGTCCATTCAAGGCCAACAAGATACATAATAGCGGGTCATTAGAATTGATTTATTATATGATATGATTCAAAGCGTGACAATGGTCGCATGCCCTACAAAGTAAGAATGCACGTGGGGAGGGACCCTTTTCCCCCATCCCATGTTGGTTCCAAGATGCTCCTTTGACCCAAAAATACTACTCTGTTTGTCCTATTTCATATGACATTGTTTAATTTGACACAGTATTTAAGAAAAAAAAGAATGACGAAAACTTTTAAAACTTGTAATTTAAAATCATTCTTAGATATTTGTATGATTGAGAATCATTTTATTAAAGATAAAAAAAGAATTTTAAAGGTAAATTGTTTCCAAATAGAGTAAAAGTAACATTTTTTTAGAACAACACATGAAGTAGGTACTACAACTTTCAAGATAATTAAGAAGCAAATAGAAATCCATACACCCTTTCCATTGTGTTAAGAGATTTAAATGGAAAACCATCCAGGCTCATTATTGAGCGATCTTGCAAGACCAAAGGTGCTCACAAAGGAGTGGTTTCATAAAATTCACACTAAGACACTGCCAATGAGAAGAAAATCCACATTGGAAGCTCAGCTCTAATTCAGTGTGACCTTCAAGCTTTATAACTAGTAGTAATGGGTGCTCTCTCCATGATTCATCACACTTTTCTACATGAAAATAATAGCTATAGCTCCCTCTGATACAATGTCATAGGAGGGTCTTGCAAACCCAGCCAAATACAAACACACAGGATCTCTGAGTTCATTACTCAAATACATATACTATACTGCAAGAGCAGCTCCAAAATAAACATGGAACCGTTGCTTCATTTCATCAGTTTGACTTCACAATTCTCTGGACACATCTAGTCCACGGAGCTGCTCAATTCAATGAACATCTTAGCTTCATATGATGATCGTTTGTTTAGAGAACTATGCAATAGAGACAACAAGAAATCACATGCTCAAATTCAGGTTTTCAGGTGTGTAGTAAGAGAATTTACAAATGACATCCACGTAGTTGGCTCAAATCGCTTATAGTGCACAATTGATGTGGTTACTGCTTGCAAATTGCAATGTTGCAGATATGGAATAAAGCTCATCCAGATTCCTTCTTTTTCAGTAATTAAGCTCATCCTATTCTAATCCTTTATCGGAATCATCACATTAAGAGTTTAAGCACGTGCCTTTGCACAACCAAGGGTGAGCTCTAGATCATCCACAGCTACTTCATGTATTCGCTCACCTTCCCATGCCTTCACTTGACAGCTCTCAAAATCAAAGTCAGCACCATGTCCCTTTTGAGCTGCTGCTTTGCCCCAGCCAAACATTCCATGGCCACTTAAGGCATCTAAGAGAATGTTCTGCTGAGGGAGAGGTTTTACAAGGTTAAAAGTAGGTGAAGTTGGAGCTGCCATCATCTGGAAGTTGACCCAGCATCCAGATTCAACTGAGGCGGGATTAGACTCGTCACATTCTGGAATTGTAGCAGGCTTAGAGTGTTGACGTCGAGTGGGACTTGATGGTGCAGAAGCAGCAAAAAGTGGATGCTGGAAAGAACGCAATGGAATCCTGGAGAGGGATTCCCAGACTGGTTTGGGGGGCTTTGAGCCTCGGGTAGGAGAAGAAAGAGGCGGAGTAACAGGGGCACTATTCGATATACGAAGAGGTGGCAGAGTAGAGGGAATGGAAGCCAAATTACGGAGAAAGGGAAGGATGTGTGACGGGGGGTTGCGGTCACAATGGGAAGGGCTAGGGAATGAGGATGATGTTGGGCTAGCATGGTGAGAAGGTACAGGACTGGGAAAAGAGGATGACATTGGGCTAGGCTGAATCGATGAACATGCACTGATATTCATAGAGGCACATCCATTTTCAATTGGTGGAGGCCTTTGTCCCTGCGATTACACAAAGGATTAGCATCCCGATCAGAGTAAATTGTTAAACAATATTCATCATATGTAATATTCCAGCAGTGAATCCATACATAAATTGAAGGACAGCACCGCAAACTCTACCAATACACTGAATATTTTGGGTCTCAAACTATTTGGGATCTACTGTATGAATCAAAAACTGGAACCATCAACGTATGCTCCAACAAGAAAATTTCACCAAACAAGACACCCAACTTCAAAACTTGAAATCAAACAGTACAAAGAAAAAAGCAAATCCAATTGCTAAAACTTAGCTCACCAAGACCAAATTTAATCTAAAGATGTACTGTTTTTTCTAGCTGGTATATAGATCTACCATTATAATCAACAAAATCCTGAATTAAATAGACACAAAACAGTAGTAAAAATTCAGCACAAGAGCATCGAATTGAATTCTAACCTTGCGATAAGTGGTGCCATCATCTTCAACGACCCAACCAGCTTCAAAACAGAGAGCTTTCAAGACCTCGTTGTTGTCGCAGTGTTTTGGAAGTTTGAAGTTACCTTGAGTTCGTAACCCAGTAAATATTTTGGCCGCAATAGCTCTTCTTCTCCTCTCTCTTCTCTTATTGTTTTCCCTCTCCTTCCAAGTCGGCAACCTTCCCGAGGATCCTCCTCCGCCGGCGCCGGCCGTCATATTCTGTCACAGGCGACGACGACGATGACTTTGGGAAATGAGTGCAGAGTGGGAAATGGGACAGAGAAAGGAGGGAAAAAGGGCTTATTGGTTTCACAAATGGTGAAAGGCTTTTCTTTATTGGAATTGCACAACAAACGCTCTGATTCTTCTCTTTTTCATGGATTTGACCAAACAAATATTATGTGTCATTTTATACAACAAAAATGGGAGCACATAATGTTTATTGGTACAAAACTATACTTCATTCGTCCAACTTTACTCGGTTCTTATGCTATTATAAAATATTTAATAATATTTATCTACTTTATAAAATTAAGAGACAATTTTACACTTAGTTCCTAACTTATTCTTATATTAATTATAATCATTTTCCTATTATATTTTTTAAGACATCATATTTATTATATTCAAAGAGTAATTTGGTAAAATTATCCCATCATTTACTATTTCTTAATCCTTGTGCCAAGTCAATAGGGGTCAAGTAAAGTTGGACGGAAGGAGTATAAAACAATATTCCCCTTCGTCTCATTTTAATTGAATTTGTGAGACAATACACACATATTAAGAAAAACGTTAACTTACTTTCCACTATTACCTTTTCTGATGTCATAAATATATAGTGTAATTTATATCCTAGAAAAAATAAAACTTCAATAATCAAAGGGCAAATTGTAAGGACTCAGATTTTCAAGTTTATTTATGTTGTTTAAGGCTGTCATGGGCCCCCTACGTCAAGCCAAGTTCAAAGGATTTTCCGTTGGCTAAGTTCGACACAAGTACCGATAGAAGGGTCAACTTTAAACTAGCATAACGCTTAGCACATTTGGAACTGGGTGACCCACGACATGTCAAATGAAAGTCCTTTGAGTTAGCTTCGCAATGCACTTGGTTTTACTTCATTCTGAGGTAGGATGAATGAGTTATGATTATTCTCGTGAGGCCCTTCCGTGCACTGTTGTCACATGGACTGTTTGACTGCCAGTGTGGCCTTTGGCGAGTTGTTTGGGGCAGCTAGGGTTGGGAAAGGCCATTTTTGGCACTGAGGAAGGTGGCATAACCAGTGGCACGGGTCGTGAGACTTACCACTGGTCGTGAGGAGGGGCGTGAAGGTGTAAGGGAGGCTTGGTAGGTGTGGAGGTAAGGTTGAGGCCAAGGCATGGAACACGACCACCCACATGAGTCGTGGCAAGTCGCATGGGTCGTGGCTCTTGGCATGGAGCCTGGGCAACATTTTCCAGCACCAAGTATGGTGCCACGAGTCTCCACACGGACCGTGAGGCTCCACACGAACCGTGGAGGCCTCCGTGGTCGCGACGAGACGTCTTTTTTCAATCGATTTTCAACTTCAATTTTTAGACCAAGTACCTTGTCACGGGCACTCCACACGACCCGTGGAGTGTCACACGACCTGTGGGACCTTCCATGGGGCACTACTTTACCAAATTTCTCATCCGATCACTAATGGCATTTTCATTTTTAATTATTCTAATGACTTTTTTTGACTTCCTATGCTGTCTTAACCTTCCTAAAAGACTTAAACAATATTCCTAAGGATCAAACTCACTACTCTCATCTCAAATACACCATCAATTCTCTCAAGAGCTTCCACCAAGACCCCAATCCCAATTTCAAGGAACTCAAGAACAAGTTTAGGTTCTAAGACCCATTTCCAAGCTTTCATTCTTTCTGAACTCAATTTCAAGGAACTTAAAGTCTAATGTATGCGGGTTGATCCTTGACTTCTTTCAATCAAGGAGACCCAAAATTATTTTTAGCAATCTCATGGATTTCTAGTTACTTTAAATTCAAGGTTTTCAAGATTATGAATCCTAAAATTCTAACTATGCATGGGTAGTATTTATTTGATGATTTTCATGTGATTTAAACTATTACATGAGGATCTTCTCTGAGTTTATGGAATTTCAAGTATGACTGTCCCCTTTAAGACTTCTAAATGCATGGGTGATTGCACTATGAATTTAAATGTGGATTTAATTATGTTTTCGATTGAATTTCATATTATATTGTTGATTTTAGATTGAATCCTAATTATCCATGTCATTTTCTCATTATTCATAGCATATGCATTCATGTACATCGATTATTATGGGAATTAAGTTACAGGTTAAGCCCAATTATGTTCTATGATATGATTTTGATAAAATGTTGGTTATGATAATATTGTGATCACATATAGGTCTTTGATTTTGGCTCTTTGAGCATCTTGGGTGCTTGTACCATTTTGTATATGAATGGGCTATTCCTATGCATGAGTATAAAGACTATGAAATTATGTTTTGTCCTTTAAGCCTAAGAATACATTGAGATGGTTTCAGAAATGACGGTTGTAAGTATGTATGTATGTGTGTATATGTGTGTGTGTGTGTGAATATTTATTCTTGTGAGATGATGACTTAGTACCGATGGGGGCATTAAGGCTATCCCCAAGGGCCCTCTACCTTTCCTTGAACTATGTGCCTAGCATAGGTTTTCGATCCGAAGAGGGAGTTATCCCGTAAGGAGAAGGAATGATTTGAATTATGATTTGTGAAAATTCTATCCGAAGAGGGAGTTGTCCCGTAAGGAAGGTTACTTCATACAAGAGAGAGTTGTCCCATAAGGTGAAGTATGGTCTACCCTTGGCAAGTAGATCACCTCTTTACCGATGAGGGGAGTTCATCGGGATTCCAAGTAATAGCCCACTTGGTCTTACTTATGTCAGTTGAGGTCACATCCCTAATA
>JAABOM020000049.1:9272890-9287422 GCA_011800125.2 Solanum clarkiae
TATGAATTTAGCTATGTGATTTTATTTATAATATAGTTTTTTATGATAATATAAGTGATTTATCATTTCAAATCTTTTTCTATACATCTTTAAAAGTAGGACGAGAGAAAGTCAATATGCTATTGAAAATTAGAAATAAATACAATTTTTAGTTAAAAAACATTAAAAGTACTAATATTTAAATCTTCAATATCAATAAAATCTTCCCTTGCATACATTTTACTCTTACATCGCATATAAGTTATAAGAAAAACAAATAAAAAGAAAAACAATTTTAATATTTAAGAGTTTTAAATATAAAATTTTGCATATTTTAATAATTTTTTATTTCCATAATTTGGAAAAAAAAAAGAAGAGGTAAATAAAAAATTGAAAGAACTGAAAAGTTGGATGGTGAAATAAAAAAAAATCCATAAATTTTATCAATCATCATACTTTGAGTTTATAACAAACAACAACAACATATCAAGTAGAATCCCACAAATGGGGTATGGGGAGGGTGGAATATGCGCAAACTTTGAGATTGTTACACATAAAATTATTTTTTATTTTTTACCAAGAAAATAATACTATTAAATGATTTACTGTACGAAGAATTTCTTTTTTCAAACTAATGAATGGTTTCTAAAATCAATAACTTTATAAAAGAAATTAACTTTATTTTTATAAGAAAAGAGCATTGCAGATTTTTTACTCTTTTGGGCCAAATTTGAGATAAATTCTTTGGGCCAAATAGCACTGTCCTTTTTATTTGGCTAATTAGCGCCAATATTATGCATCTGTTGTACTTCCATGTCAATATCTCCCAACAATCGAATAACTTTTTTTATTAAGATTAAAATATATTTAAGCAAGATTTCTTTTGAGTCAAACTAAATTAATTTTTAATAAATTAAATTAATTGATAACAAATTCAAACTCAAATGAATTGGACGGGTTGAATTTGTGTTGTCACTCCTAAATACGTTTAACATGGGGTGGGGGTTGGAAGAAGGTGGGACGACAAAGCAAGCTGGTGGTTGTTGCTTGATCGAATCAAAGTATCCTCTTGTAACTCCAAATCCAAATTAAGAATTATTGACACACGTGTGATCAAGCATTCCGCGTGGACCACACAATTGATGCCATTAGTTTTTTTTTTATAAGAATGGATTTTGTTTTAGGTCTCATCGTGTCACTTGTAGAGATATTGATAATACATATAGAACTAATAATATTTCATAATTAATTGATTGAGTAGCTATCAGTAGATCACTTAAAAAAGAATATTTATTATTTAATTCATATCCTGATATAAGAAATATATCCAACGAGAATAATGACAATTCATTAGAAGAACATCAGTACTAAGATCAACTATAACAAAGTGATCATCAAAAAAAATTACTCACAGTTGCATATAGAACTCCTTGCTATTTCTTTCTAATCTTGTTTTGCATTTATTAAAAAGAGAATCGGATTAATGAATATATTAGTGCATCAAGGGTGGGCTTCGGAGGTTTATATTACACACTAAGGGGGTTATGAACCCCCACAATTTGCTGTAACGGAGGTTTCAGAAACTCCCGCTGTTAGTCTGCAGGGGTTTTTCATTAACCCCTGCAATAAGAGGCAAGGGTTATTCTACGATGGTTTAAACCTCCACAATTGATTTTTAGAGAACTGCAATTTAAGTTCCAGCGATCACAATCTTTGATGTAGTAATAAAAATAAGGAGCTTGAAACCCCTACAATTTGTGAAAAATTATAATTATCTTCCTGCATTTTTGTCATCAGTGAAACAATGCACTTTGATTGAGGCCTAAAGCTATTTAGGCCAATAATAGTTTAAACAATCATAAATTTAATTACAAAGAAAAGAACAAGTCTCCAAACACATAACTAAATACTACCAGTACTCAAAAAAATTAGGAGGGGAATCCTTCGCATTGCAATGTTAGGATTACCTCATACTGATGTGATTTGAAAACATGTTAAAGGAGTATACTGTTTAGTGGAAGGAATTTCACTCACCGTATTCAAGCTAGTTGACACACAAAAAATGGCTCGTACATCTGCATGATTGACAATATATTTAACAGCATCAAGACCTGCAGACAAAAAACTTGACGTTTAATATATCTTACCAGCCAAGAAAAACTTTCATGAAAAGGCAACCCACACACAAAGAGTGTCATATAGAGGCACTGAAGTATATGAATATGCTCAGCAGGCATGGTCTACAATCATCCACTCGGGCTTGTTGATGAAGTAAAGCCCCAACACGACCACCCTGGTCCATTGAAACTGAAAAAGGTCAATGATTAATTATATTGTCATTGAAGTGCAATGGCACATTTGTCCAAGTCAAATATACTGACAAAAAAGGGCCTAATCTGAAAAACTTCAATATCCAGAAATCAAACAAGATAATCAGTTTATCACACAACATACTCCTAAATAAGAAGAGATATCCTATTTGGTGCTTAAAAGGAAGGAGGTTCAGTAAAATGTAATGTGAAGATCTCTTTCTTACATTACTAAATGAATACATGTAATTATGAATATGTACTGATCTGAATTTGACATACCGGTTGTAATCCATAATAGTGAAGTCCAGAGCCAATAACAGTCCCTGCCTCTTCGTATGTCATCCATTTGTACCTATGACATGAAAAATAAAAAAATAAACCAGTAATTATTAAACTTCTCCATTTCATCTCATCCAACAAAACATTATTAAATCAGTACAAATGCTTACTCCCCAACAGTTCCATCTACCCGAATGCATAAACCCAAATACTTGTAATCCTGAAAGGTTTGAATTGCATGTCTGAACAATTAATATTATAAGATGAAACAAAAGATGTACTCAACAAAATAATGCAGACAATACCAAAAGATAAGTACCATATCTCCTTTACGATCAATTAAAATAAGAGAGTATACAAGTTGCAATGAGATACTATTGTTGCAGTAATGATGGACTACACCGCTCATCAAGGGTAGAAAAGGAAATTAAGAAAATAAAATTTGTGCAAGTAAATAGCACGACAAGTCAAATTACATTGCAGTCTCCAAGCACAGAATACAAGATACAGGCCTAACTTCTCTTTATATTTAAAGCAAATCAAAAGGAAAAAGCTAAAGACGAGATTCTTACTCAAAGTTATCGTGTAGTGTCCCAATTTCAGGATGATCGGGAAATCTAGTAACAAGCTTAAGAGAAGATTGTGCATGTAACACCCCGTAAAATTATCAAAATGCCCCTAAAATACATCGTGAGCACAACGCGTCTTCCAAAGTTCTGATGGAAAATTCGAGACCAGATTTGCGATCAGCGTAGAAAATCGAGTCAGCAAATGGTCTCGACCCAATTTAAAACAAACCGAGTCGAATTACGAAATTGCACTTGAAGTGCAAAAACAGTGTCTTTCTCCGCACCCCCTCCGCGACGCGCCAGGGGCGCAGAGTTATACTTAATATTTTTTTAAAGTTGTTGATTTTCGATGGGAAATGGATTTTTGGAAAAATTTACAAAAATACTGGTGCGCGCCCTGCCCTCTCCGCGACGCGCACCTGTGTCCCAGAATTTTTTTTCTTCTTTTAATTAGGGAAGGGCAATTTTATCCTTCCCAATATATTTTAATACCCCCAAAACGTATTTTAAAGAGTATTTCGTACAATAAGGTTTTCAAACCCATAATTTTTTTAAGTCTTTTACGTAAGTTCTGAGAGAGAAGAAGCAGAGAAAGAGTAAGGGTTTTCCCGAGAGGTTCTGAAATCCTTGAAGATTCTTCATCCCAGGTATGGAAAAGCTACCCAAAAGTATGAAATTGTTCTTCCATGTGCCCCAATGTAAAGTTAGGATGTAAAGTAATACTTTAGAATCTTGAATAGTGATTTCTTGAGAATTCTTGAATATTATCTGTATTCTTGAATATTTTCTTTATTTCTTGAATGTTATCTTTAAATTATATGTCATATCTTAAATTGATGATCATCATGTTTAAAGTTTACTGTATACATATATATACTATATAGCACAAGTTCATGATAAACACCTCTTATCTTTTTAAAGCATTCAAGATTAAATTAAAGAATCATCTAGTGAATTTAGTTTAATTTTAACTCCTATTTTTATAATTATTTAAATCAGAATTATCCCACAATACAATACTTTACTGTATATAAGTGTCTACGAAAGTAGGCGTCGACCGACATACATGCTTTCCTAGCCAATGTTATTATGTGAAATTATGTTAAAAAACTGGGTATGTTGTTGTTGTATACATATGTTATTATGAGATTATGATTTGACCCTTATAAATTCTCTCTGTAAAGACGTGAATAATGAACTTAGGGGGATGTCTAGAGCCTTGATTGTTAGAATGTGATGTTTGACTGAGTCTGAGTCCTGAGGTGAATGTATTGATGACTGTGATGGCTGAAAACAGTGTTGATAGAGTTGAATGAATAATTATTCTTAAGTTGAAAGGATACTTTTGCCCTTTGAGTTGATAGATGATGAGATGAGGTGAATGTTCTTACCCGAAGGGATCGAGTGATGGAAGTTCTTGATGAGTTGATAGACTTATGAGCATATTGAGTCCTGGGAGGAGTATTAACACCGAAATGGGTAGGATTGAGTCCCACTCGTACTTATTAACTACGTGGCCAGCGAGGAGAGGATTGGACCGTGAAAGTGGATGTTTCCTTTGTCCCACAGAGGACTTGACAGACTTCTTTGGGATCTCCGACAGACTCGTCCTTTACCCCGGTAAGGTACTGGACAGAAGTGGCAACGACATCTCTTTGTTGTATCACTATTGGCTCATAGGTAGTGGTTGTCGGTTATAGAAACTTCCAGATAGGTTTCATGGTGATGGAACTCCGATGTGATGTGATTGTTTGATGTTTTGATGGATAGTGAGGGATAGAGTCCTATCCTTTACTCTGAGGTGAGGATGAGTGATTGATGAGTGATTGTTACATTGTTCCATTTACTTTCGCCCGTCTTACATACAGTACATTCCACGTACTAACGCCCCTTTGGCGCTGCATCGTTTTATGATGCAAATTCTGTAGATAGAGGACTTCTGCAGCCCAATCGTTGAGGTTCAAAGCTTCCGGATTCCTGACAGTGGTGAGTCCTTCCCTGCATTCGGAGGATGGTTATTTTTCTTTTGCTTGATAGCCTTTTCACTTGATTTTGGTAGTCATGGCCTGTCATGGTACTGTCTCAGACAGTAGTATAGAGGCTTCATAGACATAGATGTTGATGGTAGATGTTGAGGGGGTCTTTCCCTTCTCTTTCTTTATATTGAGACTATCTTTTATTATTATATTTCATTCATGATAGATTAAGTGAATAGTTGGAGCCAACATATAGATTATTAGTACTATTACTCTATTTTATTCCGCTATTGAATTGACCGAACGAAGACAATGAGGCTAGGTGGTCCGCTTTGGGATTAACAATAGTATCCGAGTGTCAATTATGTTTAGGGTACCCTCCCGGGGCGTGACAATGCAGATTTGTAATAATCATCACTTAGTTCCTCATATGACATAGAAAGTTATAATTGTGCATAAACAATTTTACATATGCAATGTACTCATACAAATATCATATGTGAGTGAATGTGTGCATTTGTGCATCCACACCTATGAACATTTAATTAAGAAACAATCATGGGAATCCTCTTAAACAATCAGTTGATGATGCGATAGGAGAGAAAATTTTCATCATCAAACAAGTAGAACAAAGACCACATTTCTCCTATCAACATCTTAAAATATAGAAACTTATAGCATAACTCTTAAATCTACCAGATTCACTGACAACTAACAAATTAATGAAGAAATTAATCCAACCAACCAAAAAATCAATTACTAGCAAGTTATCCTCTATGCAAACCTTATTCAACTAGATTATCTACAACGAAATCCTAAAATCTCGAGATTTAGGGAAATTCTAGAAGTACAGTTAAAAACCTTAGGAAGAGTTGAAACTTATCCATGGCGTAGGATGTAGGACGATGAGTTGATAGGATCCTTCCTTTGCTCCAAAATCCACGAAGATAAATTCCTCCTGGAATTTTGCTGAGAAAAAACTTATAATTAGAGTACAAATCTTAAAACTTTCTAGAACAATTCAAAGTTGAAAAAAAAAGAATTGATCTACAGATTAAAAATATCGCATGAAAACGTGGGATAGAGAACTCACAAGTCTGGTGACTCATTTTCTAAGCTTTTGATGTTTATAGTAGGGCAAAAGCATAAAATTGAGAGAAATTACGAAGAGAGAGAGGAGAAGAGAAGCATGGATGCAGAGCATTGGGGATTTGATTATAGATAAAGATGTTAACAAGTCAGAGTATGACATAAAGAACAATTACTGTATGAATCTGCCATTCGAAGCCTTCGAGAAGCTTCTCTTGGATAGGAAAGTCAAATATAGAACAAACAGTGTTGGCACTCTATGGACTAACCGTCCAACCAACAATCAGATGGAAGCTACATCGCCGCTTCCATCTCTTCCTTCTCAGATCGAAGATGGTGGTAGTTCCGCCACCATGAATTCAACCGATCATATTTTTTAATCAATCATCAAAAGCCCTAACTTTAGCTCCGCCATGGATAACAATTGAGTTCAGACTGATTTAGGTAGAAAATAGGTTCGGACCTTCTCTTTCTTTGGAAAAAAGAACAAGTCGTGACATTGACATAAAAATAGCTTTGTTATATTATAAAATTTTACTTAAAATTGTGGGGTTTGACAAACCCCATTAATTGTATCAAAATTACAGGGTTAATTAAACTTCTGTAATTTGATGCAATTTATGGGGGGTTGAAATGACCTCCATAATAAAACCTTCCAAATTTAAATATTTTTTTTGTAAGTATTTGTTGGACTCCGCACTTCTACTCTACCAAAGGACCAGGTCTCTTAATATACATAAACGAAGAAAGGCAAAAGGAAAGGACACAACAAATTTAGAGTGGAAACCCTCCTTGTTAAGCGGACGTAAAATCACTATCTGATCTACAGGATTTCAACTTAGATTTCATTAACTTCAAGGAGCAAATATTTGTAAACTCTTACAACTTTAGGATTGATCCCCAACCCCTTTCCCCTTACAAGTAAATGAACTTTCTTCAACCAAGTTGCAGGACTGCAACCAACTCCTAGCTACCCTAAGCTAAGAACACGATCTGGTTCACATTAAGGTCATGGAAATAAGACTAAAGAAAATTAGAGATGAATATTTCAAGCCTCAACATCATGGTTATTTTCATCAATGTATTTCCAGAATGGAGAAGATGATATTTTAGTCGTGAGTGTGTTAGAGTGGACGACCTTTTCTCTTGTTGATTCACAATATATATCGAAGCTAGAGGTTGAAAAATTAAGCCCAACAGTTGAAGTTTGGGCAGGTCATTTATTAGTTCAACTCATGTCAATCTAACCCATTTTAGCCCCTTTAAAATTGGGTTGATATGCGACCCAAATTGACTCGAGAGAGATCTTATTAAAAAAATTTAAAAAATATATATTTTTTTTAATTTGATATGTTCTATATAGCCATAATAAAAAAAATATATAATTTAATTGAATACTAAAATATTGAAAAAGAACAAAGAAAATAGGTAAATCTTAATAACAATTGGGTCAGATTAGGTCTTGACCCGCTCTATAACCCGTTACTCAACTCGTTTTGACTCAAGCAAATTTGGGTTGGATTGGGTCTTGTCCCGCTTATTGTCTTGACCCATTATAATCCGCTCAAATTTAACTCAACCCGCCTGATTGTCACCCCTAATCTAAGCCATTAATTGTGGAGTAACAAACTTTTGCGACCACTGGGACCACACACCAGACCGCATCATTTGGCTCAATATCATTGGCCAGCAAACTTGCTTCACTACAAATACTCAGCGCCTTCTGAAAAAGTTTTTTGCAGACATATGTCACTATTAACTATATACATGCTTACTCTAAAATGGGATCAGGTCCCATCCCAGAGTTTGTCAAAGCATCAAAACTAATTTATTCTAACAAATAGCTGGCAAACTACACGAAAAAGGTAAACTGCATGATACGACGAGCTCGACTGATCGATAAGACATTGACAGAAAGGAATCGATAGAATGAATCAATTGATAGAAGGAATTGATCTCTAGCCTACATTACGGGATACGATATAGCACCAAGTCAGCACTCCTCACAGGCAATCATAACTACTTAACATGCGTGTTTAGAAGTTTTACGACTACAATTAACACCGCTGATTACGAGTTAAACATGAGGTTCTTGACTCAATTGAAGCAGTAATGTCAAAAGAGTAAATAAAATGCATCACTCTCAACTTCATTAGAATACCAAGTAATTAATCAGTGGAAGAAGAAAAAAAGTACTTAGCCTTTATTATTTTATTTTGTCGTCTCTGATTGAGGCTTTGGATCCCCAAACCCCTATGTTTGAATCAAGTAATTTAGCTCAAATCATGTACGTGTATTAAACAATTCACTGGATCAGTATAGTATTAAAAATAAATTACAAACCCAACAATAAATCAAAGGACCTCTATTAGTCAGTGTGCCTATTGAATTTGATGATAAATTCCATATTGCTAGTGTCAGTCCTAAGCAGTGGCGGAACCAACATTTTCGTCAAGGGTATTCCTACTTTTAGAATATGACTGGATGATTTTTGTATCAAGGGTGTTCAACAATTGATATATATCAAATATCTATATTTAAACTATATATTTGAAAAAAAAATTCGATGAAAAATGTCCATCTGACCACCCTTAGATGAATATAGTTGCCCCGAGATCCTAAGAAGACATTAGATGGTAGTTTGAATTGTTGTTTTGTCCCATATATGTTCATCAATTGTGTAGGCCTGCAAAACTCCATAGTCCTATAAATAAAATAGGTAATTTTTTGTCATGTTGCTATTGCCCCAACTGTAGTTTATACTTATTGTGATTGGAATATTTAATATTATATGCTTCCTAAACTTTAGAAATCCAATCCCATTTGCTTAATTTCCTATTTCCTTAAAAAAGAAATTTCTCTGCTCCCACGTTAAATGGTTCCCTACCAAACCCAAGCACGTGCTTTTACTCGAGTTTATCAAATACTTCCTCCGTTTCAATTTTTAAGCCTCTTTTAAAAGATATTCTTTATTCAATTTTGATGACTCTATATTTCTATTAGATGATTGTTATATATTATTTTATAATGTATTATATTGTGTTGTAATGTATTGTATTGTTTCAATAAATACAATGTTTGGATAGATTACATTATTCTCCGTTGTTACATAGTATCATAAATCCATAATTTGGACGATAAATCTACAAGAAATTGTAGGGTATGTGGTAGATACCATGAAAAGATAGGATAAATGATAAATTAGAATTATTAAATAATAAATAAAATAAAAAATGAGAAGATATTATTAAAGTAACAATGCAACTACACTAAATCAATCCTCACATAGAATGGATCTTTTCATCGTTAACGATACGATACAATAGAATCTAAGTAACAATCAAAACAAACATTATAATTAATACAACGAGTAACAAACATCCAAACAAGGGGTAACCGACTTGTTTAAGACTAGAGACATTTTGATACATTCTACTTATATTTAGAGTATGTTTTGGATTGGATCAGAAAAGATCATCAGTTGTTTGCTCTTCTTCAAAGAGTGAGGGAGCAAACAAAAGTAATGACATCGTATTGTACTCCTTTCAAAAAAATTTATTCTTCTTGAATTTGGTGTAAAGTCAGAAGTAGAGTAGTTGTATAAAATTTATGTACCTAGTGAGTGAATAACGGAAGAAGACCGTTGACTTCTTCTCTGGTATTTCCTCTTCCAAATTTTTGATCCAAAGCTCTGCAAGTACTGAAGCACCATGAGGTTAGCTCCATTCTTTGTTTTTCAAATGGAAATTTTACCATTGATTATATATACAATATACATTTTTTGGATTGATTATTGACTTTTCTCGTAGTGTTTGATCATTTATTTTTACACTCATTGGACTATTTGGGAATATCGGTTGCTTGTTGAATCCCATGAATTGCTCAAAAGTAGGATACTCCAAATTCGGACGTCGAAGAGTTTTAGAATAACGCCAAACAATCATGTTGATTATCTACTCAAGTAATCAATTCAGTTACATTTTCTTTAATGTTAATGCACCTCAGAGGACTTGAACTAACCGGAGCATAAACAGATCAGAAGACGGAAATTTTAAATGCGGTTACATGATAAACTGACTTGTCTGCTGCTTCTGTAGTTTGTTGTTGTATCATTACGCAAGTTGTTGTATGGAAAGATTCAAGCGGTTTATCATTGAATACAGCTTTAATTTTCATATGTAAAGATTGGCTTCTACTATTAAATATGAAGCTATGAGAACTGGTATTTTTATTTTGTAAAATTGGGCTAGGGAAGGAAAAACGGAGAGGAAATAATAATCAAATCCTCCCTCATTAACAAGGTGAAAGTTCAGGTAGCCGACCAACTAAGTTAAAATATATCCCCTGAGAAATGGTACTTCCTATAAATTCCCCGCTAAGAGACATTAAATTTCTGTGATGTTGTGTCCAGCAGTTTGAAATTCAGGCTTCTGATTTCGTATGAAAGAGAATATTTTCCATAGAAAATATTTTCTTGGAAAATAAGTTGGTTTCTTATTTATTTGCTTGGTAAATAAGCAAAAAAATGTTATATGAAGAGCATTTATTTGTAATCTAGCAAAATACTAGAAGTGTGGGGTTGGGCCCTCGGGATGGGAAAGGATAGAGAACTTTTTCGAATATATAGGTTAAATATAGATATTTATCAATTGTTGCACACTCTTGATACAAAAATCATCGACCCATATTCTAAAAGTATGAACACCCTAATGAAATTATTGATTCCATAACTGAATATAATAGCACTCGTTGAACTTGTTTTCCTTACTTCCATTAAGCAAGTCATTTTCCTCATTTCTAAGCAACTTGATTTCCTAAAGAAAATGTTCTCCAATAATATTGTCCAACCAAAAATCGTAAAATAAGAAACATTTTCTCCATAGCAACACAAATTTTCTTTATTTTCATGTACATCTTGTAGAGAGTATCATGTTGACCAACACTTGCAGTTCATGAGGCATTCATGTTTAGTAAGAAGGAAAATTTGTTCTTCTATTATTGTCATATCCATGTGATCAAGATTTTGATCGTCAAATATAAGATGCGATAGACAATGAAATCCCTCTTAGTTTTAGGTCCTAAATATACTGAGAGAAGAATTCTACATTTGTATTTTTATTACCTATACATTCTTCTAATTCAATTTTCAAAATGTTTGTCGATCCATCACAGAACAATGAGAGTGTTTGGGATTTCTCTTTCCCTAATCATAATCAACATGGCAGCTATAATGGAGCGTGCTGATGAAAATCTCCTACCAGCTGTTTACAAAGAAGTCAGTGAAACATTTAAGGCTGGGCCATCTGACCTTGGTTATCTCACATTCATAAGGAATTTCGTCCAGGGGATTGCATCACCAGTGGCAGGTATTTTGGTCATAAACTATGACCGTCCCACTGTTCTTGCAATTGGTATCCTGTGCTGGTCCCTATCAACTGGTGCAGTTGGCGCTAGTAACTATTTTATGCAGGCTGGATTTTGGAGGGCAGTAAATGGATTTGGACTCGCAATTGTGATACCTGCACTCCAGTCCTTTATAGCAGATAGCTATATGGATGAGTCCAGAGGAACTGGATTTGGGTTTCTTAGTCTTGTTGGAACCATCGGTGGGATAGGAGGTGGAGCTATTGCTACTGTTATGGCTGGTCATAAATTCTGGGGTATTCCTGGATGGCGCTTTGCATTCGTCATGATGGCAACTTTCAGTATTTTTATTGCATTTCTGGTCTTTACATTTGTTGTTGATCCAAAAAAAAGAGCCAGCATAGAGCATGATAATACGAAAAACAGTACTGATAGGTACGGCTTTGCTTGTTGTAGCTTCATTTTGTTTGCTCTAGTTAAACATCGTTTAACTCCTTTCATGATCCTATCTTAGAGAGGACTTGATAGAGAAGGAAAATACCAATTCAATGTCCATTTGGATGGAGTCCTGGAGAGCTATGAAAGCTGTCATGAAAGTGAAAACGTTTCAGTTCATTGTTTTGCAAGGTCTAGTTGGGTCCTTGCCGTGGACAGCCATGGTTTTTTTTACTTTGTGGTTTGAACTAATTGGTGAGTAACCTGCAATCTGCATTTCATGTTTTATACGCAGCCTTCTCTTTTCCCAATGTTGGTTGTATTAGTTAGTTCACGGCTGTCCATTGCGTTGATTATATAAACGTGAAATGATGATGCAGGTTTCGGTCACAACAGTGCAGCAGCACTTGTCAGTCTATTTGCTGCAGGATGTGCGATAGGATCCTTTTTGGGTGGTGTGGTTGCAGATAGAATATCTCACGTGTACCCTCATTCAGGGCGTATCATGTGTGCACAATTTAGTGCTTTTATGGGCATCCCATTCTCGTGGTTCCTTCTTCGAATTGTCCCCCAGTCTGTGAGTAGCTACTACACATTTTCTGTGACATTATTCCTGATGGGACTGACAATCAGCTGGAATGCTACCGCTTCAAATGGTCCCATGTTTGCAGAAGTTGTGCCTTCGAAACACAGGACCATGATTTATGCATTTGATCGCGCATTTGAGGTCTCATTTTCTTCTTTTGCTGCTCCAGTTGTAGGAATTCTCGCGGAGAAATTATATGGTTATGATACAAAGTCTGTTGATCCAGTATTAGGATCTGCAAAAGAGGCCTCAGCATTGTCAAAAGGCCTCTTTTCAATGATGGCGCTGCCTTTTGGCTTGTGTTGCTTATTTTATACCCCGTTGTATTGGACATTCAAGCAGGACCGTGAGAATGCAAGAATAACCAGCATAAAAGAAACAGAGATGATATGACAATCACACCTCTGTACTTATTTGTTACACTAGTTGTTTAGTTCTTCCAAATCTGTTGAATTGTCACTTATTGAAAGCACAGATACGGATTATAAATAACCTCATAGACAATATCTTGGAAAATAGCATGATGGTGAATTCAATTATAGAAGCATCTTGACATTTCAGCCTTCTTTCAGGAAGAGCTAATCAACTCGGAACATCTTTGCATGGACGTCACACAAATTGAAATTAGTATGAAAAGCTTATAGTCTCAGTAACTAACGTGACATCATCTGCTGAAATTCTGATTCTCTTCTTAACTTTTGCTATTCTTCTTTCTGTTCCTCTTTTATTTTTTGGCCAAATTCTTCTGCCTCACATGACAATGGTTATACTTTAATTTCAGTTCTTTTCCAGATGTAGTAGTTGTGCACTAACCTCTTGCTACACGTAAGATCTGGGAAAAGACCGCATCAGATTTGATGTTTATGCGAACCTTAACTTGCTATATGTAAGATTTAGGAAAGGACCGGATCATATTTGATCATTTATGCGAACCTTGCATTTCTACGAGAGAATATTTTCGCGGCTCGAACTCATAACTTCCTTTTCACGTGACAATCTTAACATCAAAGCTCCCATTACAATTGAAACAACCGAAAAGGAAATGTGAGTATCAATGGATTTCTTATCAACTGTAAATGAAGATATTACTGAGCAACGAAACAAATGCAAGAAAATTTATAAATATAAAAATGGATAAAACAAGTAAAAGAGTAGAATGGAACGGGGCGGGCAGGAAGTACGTACTAGTGCCAGGAAAAAATACGCCGTTGCCGGGGATCGAACCCGGGTCGCCCGCGTGACAGGCGGGAATACTTACCACTATACTACAACGACAACTTGATGCTTACTGTGGATAATATTTATACATCCTCTGTCCTGCCATTTTTTTCGGCTGGTTCAACTTACGATATACTCTTCACTCTCTGAGATAATGCTTCTGTGTTAGAAAAAGAGGCTTTCCTCAGTGGCATATGTAGATTATACGAATGTACGTCGGTTAGTTCAGTTTGATTTATATATTATTAATTTAATTTATCAGTTTTTTTGTTTTAAATATGTTAAATTAATAATCAATCAATAAGATATTTTTTTATCGATTTTTGACTCTTAATAATTCGATTTTCAGTTTACTCAATAAGAAAATACTAATAAAATAAATATATGAATTCTTCAATAGTCTGGTGTAACCGGATAATAATATAACTTTATAGAACTCTCATAAAATAGAAATAGTAATAACAAACATGAAAAGAACTATACAAAGTTTTTATGAATTCAAAGTCATTATGAAGTACGAATTGAAAGGTAAAGGGCAATAAAAAAAAACTAGTAAGGTAGTGATATTAATATTTGATATTTATATAAGGATAAAATAATAAATTACTATAATCTTAATGGGTTATTGGTTTGCCCGATAATTCAATATTAAAAAACTAAAATCGAATTGATAATCTGACAATTTTTTTATAAAATCATTAAAAATCCAATAACCCAATAGCCAT
>JAABOM020000049.1:9287522-9320456 GCA_011800125.2 Solanum clarkiae
GTCTTAAATATTTTCATTTTTCGAAGACTTGAATTGAAGTAATAATTTGATTTTTTTTAATCACTTGACCGTTATCATATATGATACGAATGTTTATTTGATCACTATTATATGATACAAATATTTGTTTGACCTTTATTTTAAAGAAAGAAAAGGGGTAGGTCCACATTCAAACCAATTAGGAATGACAATTTCTATTTATATCACCTTTCCTGACAACCACCTTTGCATGTGTTTTGGAGATTTGTATGTAAATCACGTCATCTGTATTTTATTCTAGCTTCAATTGGTCTCCTTAACCTTAGTTCTCCTATTAGCAATGGGAGAGTACAAATCATTTTTCTTCGTGAATTGGACAATTTTTTCCTATTTGTTGTCCTACTAGGAATTGGACACTGCCACATTATTCATCTATAAATAGACCTCACGTTTTTCAGTTGTGAGCATCAATTTATAAATTTTGTGCCTCGCAGGATTCACCCTCACAGTTAAGGGATATTTGTGCTCAGGTAATTTTCTTTTTCTCTTTTGTATTCTTTTGTCTTTCTTATTTTTTGTAGGTTCGTGGAAAAAATATTTTTCTTAGATATCACATAATGGGGAGATTCATTGTATCACAAGAATATAGTCTTAAGGTGTGAAGGGGATAGATCAGTGTCCCCACCTTAAAAGGTGATTTGAAAAAAATCCTTACGGTGTGAAGGGGATAGATCAACATCCGCACCTTAAAAGGTAATTTGAAGAAATCCTTATGGTGCCTCCTCTATTCTACAACTATATAAAAGGGTCCTCATAATTCAGAATTCACATCAAGAATTCTAACAAGAAGCCAAAGAGAGCTCGTGGATCTATCGCGCAGATTTCTCTACAAACAACTAGAAGAATTCAAGAAATCAAGCATTCAAGTTCAAGAGATCAAGATCACCGGATTCAAGAACAGGCCCAAAAGCCCTTGAATTCAAGTAAAGTCAAGATCAAGATCAAGATGAAGTTCAAAACAAGATCATATCAATTCAAGTTCAAGTTTATCAAATCATTTAATCAAGATCAAGACCACCGAATTCAAGATCAAGCTCAAAATCCCTTGAATTCAAGTACAAGTCAAGATCAGATCTATCAAGTTTTCAAAATTCAAGAACAAGCTAAAGAGCCTTTGGATTTATATTTGAAAAGGTGAATCAGAGGATTCATAGAGATTGTAGAACTCACTCCTTGAAATAAAATACAATGATTGTTGCAATATTTTTCGTTTCTTGATTATTATTTTTTCAATGCAAATTTTATTGTCATACAAATTCTAGCACGCCTAGTGGGACCATCTCTACCTCTCATCTCAACTTTTCAAGAATCAAAGAATATTCAAATGGCTTCCAAGAAGATCAACTCCCAATCAACTTCCTCCAAGACTGCTGAATCCAAGTTCTTCGCCGAAGTAGAGAGAATCCTGGGTATTACTTTTGGAAGTATTGGAGCTGTTACAAGGAGCAAAGCCACTATGCTAGGACAACAAACACTACAAGTGTCATCCGCATCAACTCCTGATTTTGGCTTCAACTCCAAGGGGAACAAGGTCCTCTAAAAATGCTTCAGACGGAGGAAGTAGTGTCACTGAGAAGATCAAGCAGACTTTAGCTATACTTGAGGTCTTTAGTTCCAAGAATTCTACTGCAAAGAAAGACCAGGACTCATCCAATGAATCTTCTCCACATGCGGTGCATAATGTGAGACCTCTGGAGATCAATTTCCATGATAATCCATACTACTCTTCAATGCCTCCAACAGCCATGCAAGCAATGACAACTAATGCTTCATCCACAAAGGAACAACTTGCAAATCTAGTAAAGATGATTGAAGGATTGACCGGGCATATGCAACACAAAGAGTCTTGCATCGATAAGTTGATGGATAGAGTAGATGGCTTATTCGATAGGGAATCTAGCCATGCACCTGGGAAGGATATTGAGATTCAAGAGACTGAAAATCCTGCGAAGCAAGTGCGGACTCTCAAGGAGCTTCCAGTTTCTGCCGAAGGAATGATCCCACTTGATCAATTGAAGGAGTTCCTTGAACGGACCACCAAAGACAAGTATGAAATCTCCGCCAAGTCTTCTCATATGTATGTCAAGCCTTACACTGCAAGATTTGATAGCCTAAAATGTCTACCGGTTATCAACTCCCTAAATTTCAGCAGTTTGAGGGCAAAGGAAATCCAAAGCAACATGTCGCACACTTTGTGGAGACATGTAATAATGCCAGGACCTATGGAGACTACCTCGTCAAACAATTGGTCTGCTCCCTGAAGGGAAATGCCTTTGAATGGTACATAGACCTTCAACCTCATCATGTTGACAATTGGGAGCAACTGGAGCATGAGTTTCTCAATTGCTTCTGTAGCACAAAAAGTATGGTGAGCATTGTTGAACTCACAAATACTCATCAAAGGAAAGATGAACCAATCATCGACTTCATAAATCGATGGAGGAATGCAAGTCTCAATTGTAAAGATAGACTTAGTGAAGCCTCTGCTATAGAAATGTGTATCCAAGGGATGCACTGGGGGATTTTTTACATCTTCCAAGGGATCAAAGCTAAGTCTTTTGAAGATATAGCGATTCATGCTCATGATATGGAGTTGAGCATGTCTTCTGCCAGAAAAGATGGGATGTTTGTTCACGATCCTCGCAAAGGAAAAGACAAGCAGGAACCAAAGAAATAGAGAAATTTATGCTTAAGAATGATAACAAGGAATCCATGAATGTCAATGAATTACCTGTGAAGTTTACTAAGAAGGAGAGTAGGAAGCAGAGTGTGAAGACAACCTTTCAGGGGCGTCCAAATCGGAAGTTGACTTTAAAGGAGAAGAAAGAAAAAGAATACCCTTTTATAGATTCTAATGTTTCTCAAATATTTGATGAGTTGGTTAAACTGAAGCTCCTCGAGTTACCGTAGATGAAACAACCCGATGAAGTTAGAAAGACTAATGATCCAAACTATTGCAAATATCATAGACTTTTGGGTCATCCTCTTGAAAAGTGTTTCGTCTTTAAGGACATAGTCATGCAATTAGCTAAGGAAGAGAATATTGTCCTTGATGATGGGAAAGCTAATTCTGCCAAATCTCTATTACTTTTGGCTCTCTTGACTCGATCTAAATATATACCTCTGAAAAAAAGAAGTCCTTAGAGCCCAACAAAATCCAAACTGATAGAGGTGATGATGAAGGTTGGATTCTCGTGACTAGGTGGAGACGTAAAAGATACGTCCACGAAGAGAATCATCTAAGAAATTGACCAAAGGAAGAATCGTGAGGATACTAAGGAAGGAAAAGCCTGTCACGCATCCAAAGAAAGAAGAGGTGGAAGTGCGTCACTACCAGAAGGCATGCCATCCTGTGAGTTTTGGATTGTTCTCACCAAGTTTGTTTCACACTAAAACTACCCCAGACAATAATGAGGCGTCATGTTTTAACACTAACAAAGGAGAGACGGTAGGTGAAAGTTCATCAAAGATGTCTCTCATGGATAAAGAAGAAGCAATGGGCGAACCTCATCAAAAACATCTCCCTTATCTTCTGAGAATCCTGTAGAACCCTCTTCTCAAGAAACACACGCATGTGATACAAAAATCACATTTACAGAGGATGATCTCCTATTTGGTGAAAAGCTTCATAATCGTCCTTTGTACATGACGGGGCATGTGCTAGAGAAGAGGATAAATAGAATCTTGATTGATGAAGGATCTGGGGTTAACATTCTGCCCATCCATACATTGGAAGAACTAGGCATCAGGACTGAGGAACTTAGTGAAAGTCGTATGTTAATACAAGGATTCAATCGGGGTGGCAGAGTTCTATAAACTCCATCAAGTTAGAAATTCACATTGGTGATTTGCGATCTAGTGCATGGATGCATATGATTGATGAGAAGACTTCATATAATATATTGCTTGGTAGGGCCTGGGTATATGAGAATAAAATTGTCTCATCCTCTTACTATCAATGTTTGAAGTATCTTCAAGATGGAATTGAAAAGAAAATAGTTGTTGATGATTATTCTTTCATTGATGTTGAGCCACACTTTGCTGATGCAAAATTTTATCTGAAGAATTACATTGTGACGGAAGCAAAACTTGATGATGTTAAATCGACCAAGTCCAATATGCATGCCAGCAAAAGAACTGATGTGGTGGTTGGAAAAGTCAAGGCCAGTATTGGGGAGTTGGAGTCCTATCCAGATAAAGGGAAGATTGTGTCCTCGAAGAAGAAGCCAACTTTTGTACCTTGCTATATTCCGAAGACAAAGAAAGAGGTGGGTCAATCATATGATGTTCAAGGAAATGTACTAGGAGGGATAACTCTTCTTATCAAATGCATTGATGCAACAACTTGTCTTCAAAGCTGCTAGGAGAGTTTGTGGCTCAAATCCACCTCAAGATATGTCACTCCCTCCAAAACATACAAAGGGTTTTGATCCTAATGCTTACAAGTTACTTGTAAAGGCTGGATACAACCCTAATGAGCTATCTAAATTAGAAAAACTCCCATCAGATGATGTCACTAGGAAAGCGCGCGAAGGTTTGGGCTATAACCAATCACCTCTAGTCCGTATTTCTATAAGAAGAGTAAGTAACAATTACATCATCATCGAAGATGAGTCTTCTTCTTCTAACAAAAGGACTTCTGTCTTCGATCAACTTGGAAAAATGCCCCCTACTTCAAGTCTTGTCGAGACAGTTTATCTTTTTAAAGACTAGACTTGAAGTAAAACATTATTTTTAAGCTTAATTAGTTAAAATAATAGCAATTTCAATTGCCATGACCGACATAGTGGCCAGTAACTACGGTCTTTTTTTAAGACTTATCCAATCATAAGTCTAAAAGAATTTTTTTTTTCGTGTAGGACCCTTCAGGTGGCAAATCCTAATATGATTAGGAAGTAAAAATATACACTCTTTTGAAATTCCATTAGGAATCAAATTGGAAAGACCCACTTTGCATTGGAGACCAATTGTGGCAGTCCCTCTATAAATATAGACATGCGCTCATTATTTTCTAGCAACATCAATCCAAAATTTTTGGAAGTTGCATTATTCTTATCTCAGCCAGCAGATCATCCCATACGAGGTAACTTCTTCTCCTTTATTTTTTGTTCGTTCTTTTGTTGTCCCTCCTTTTTCTTAATCACAAGAGTATTTTGTATTTTATATGAAAGTGACTAAAAAGTATATACATATATTTAATTCATCAAGAAATAACTTCTTTGATTGATGAATCAACTCTTTTTTTTATCACATGGGTGTTTTGCATTTCATATGAAATGGACTAAAAAAAATATACATTTATTTAACTCATCAAGAAATAACTTCTTTGATTGATGAATCATCCCCTTTTTTAATCACATGGGTGTTTTGCATTTCATATGAAAGCGACTTAAAGAATATATATATATGTATTTAATTCATCAAGAAATAACTTCTTTGATTGATGAATCATCTCTTTTTTTTTTAATTATATGGGTATGTTGTATTTCATATGAAAGTGACTAAAAAAGAATATACATGTATTTAATTCATCAAGAAATAACTTCTTTGATTGATGAATTATTTTTTTAATCACATGGGTATCTTGTATTTCATATGAAAGTGACTAGAAGAAAGAACATACATATATTTAATTCATCAAGAAATGGCTTCTTTGGTTGATGAATCACATTTTCTTTTTTTTTTTAATCACAAGTTCCCAAATAATTTTATTTCTATCATTTTTGTAAAAAGAATAAAATAAAATACTTACAAAGAAAATTGATGCTTTTTTTTTAGTAAAGAGCCTATGATTGTTGCATTTCTTGTCAACTTTGCCCCTTTTTCTCTTCTTCTATCTTTCACAGGATATATATGTATTCTTAGACATCACACAATTGAGAGGTTCATTGTATCACAAAAATATTGTCTTAAAGTGTGAAGGGGATAGATCAGCGTCCCCACCTTAAAAGGTTTGAAGAAATCCTATGATATGGAGAGGATAGATCAGCGTCCCTACCTTAAAAGGTGATTTGAAGAAGTCCTTATGGTGTGAAGGGGATAGATCAGCGTCCCTACCTTAAAAGGTGATTTGAAGAAATCCTTATAGTGTGGAGGGGATAAATCAGTGTCCCCACCTTAAAAGGTGATTTGAAGAAATCCTTATGGTGTGAAGGGGATAGATCAATGTCCCTACCATAAGAAAGACAACTTGAAGAGTTCCTTATGGTGAGAAGGAATAGACACACATTCCCACCATAAAAAGGACAATTTGAAGACACTCTTACGGTGAAAAGGGATGAATACGCATTCCTATCCTAAGAAGGACAAAGAGCTTTTTCTTGAAAAGATCATATTTGTGTACTTTTCTTGTCGTTTTATGCCTAAGTTTGTTACCAATGACTTCTTTTATTTCTTGCAGTCTTGGAAAGATGGTGATTTTCAGACAATTTATCTCTCCTTCCACCAAACTTAAACATCTTGTAGTGGAAACTAAGGAAGGGGTGGAGCAAACAAGATTCTTGACCCAAACTCCACTAGCTGGGTGATACGCGAGCTCATGGCCTCTTTTGAAAAATTCATTTTGTATGACGAATTAGACTTTGGTGCAAACCGATGGTTCCAATAAGCTATTCAAGTTGTGGTACCTTCAAGCACCGGATCATCGTCATGCTAATATTGCAACTCTTCTTCCAAGCTTAGGGGTCGTCATATAATTCAAGGTGATATTCGTTTGGGAGACACCATGATAGTTGGGGGGGAGTACTGTCATATCCCAGGATATTGAGAGTGGACTGATGATATTCTTAGTAGGAGTCAAGAAGTCTTAGGTACGACATAAATTTATGGCGTTGTTTATGCATCGCTTTTTTACTTATGACCATAATTCATATATTTTACAAGCATTTTGCGAAGCCTAGTTTCCCAAGACAAACAAACTTCTCACATCTGTTGGAGAGTTATCTATTT
This sequence comes from Solanum clarkiae, assembly GCA_011800125.2. Taxonomy (NCBI): domain Eukaryota; kingdom Viridiplantae; phylum Streptophyta; class Magnoliopsida; order Solanales; family Solanaceae; genus Solanum; species Solanum clarkiae. The sequence goes on from JAABOM020000049.1 coordinate 9,294,510, forward strand.
CTTTATGGGATTTATACATTCTCGGAGGCTTGCCAATTCTGGGTTCTCTTTATGAAGAAATGGTGCCTGAGGCTAAAGAGCTTATGGGGTTCGATGAAAAGAAGTTCAAGTACACTCCCCGAACTTGTGGACATTTATTTGCAACCTTTCATTATCTTCGAGATGCTGACCAAACGGTGTCTTTCAGCAAGTAGATACAATTCTGGTCTAAGAAACCTTCAAGGTATGGCCCTGCTCTGCCGAGGTAGGAAAGAAAATCTACTCGTCTTGAGTTAACACATAATCCTAGTGGAGTCTGACCTGACGTAAAAAAGTGGTCCCATGATGAAGAGAGGGCATTCTCTAGGCTTGAAGTGTGATGTTCACACTCTAATAACAAAATGGTCGCAGTCAGTAATAAAACTAACCAGAGGTTAGGGTCGAATCCACAGGGAATACGGGGCTTGACTATATAGATCCACTATCAATCATTTCAAGCATCATTTACTAAAGTCTCTAAGCTAGGGGATTTTTGAGATTCAAGAACAAAAATAAAAATAAACACTACACTGATTATGTGGGAAGACAATCAAATTGAGGGACAACTTAGGAATTGTGTTCCCCATGATTCGTTGACTCAATTACCCTAGACTACATGACCCTAATTTGAAAATTGCATACAGGATGATAATTTAGGTTCTTTCAGCCCTCTTGTGAAGGTGAAGGTCAAATTTCACCATGGCGCTTGGTCGGCAACTATGGTGTGCCAACTAACCATTACCCATTGTCTTAGTCAACCTCCCCTAGGTCAAGTTTGGTTGATTATATGAGAATACATCAATCGAATCCTGTCCTTTACTTCCCTTTTCCTATTCGTCACTATTCGTCATTTACTTCCCTTTTCCTATCATTAAGTATTTATACTATTTACAATTTCAACCTAAAAATTTAATAGAAAAGATAGCTAGCAACAGGTATGCTGCACAGATATGACTCGTAAGGTGACCTACGAGTCATAATCAGGGTTTCATAGTCAGCTTCTGGCATTTCGGACTTGACTTCTATGACCCATTATTATGAGTCGTTGCTTGGGCTACGACTCGTATGCTCTTCTTGTAGTCTAGGCCTTCAGTTCTTAGTCCAAACTATTGGCTCACTGTTCCTTGCTATGAACCCCACTCATACGACTCGTACAGTGGCCTCGTAATACCGACCTTCACTAAGCAGATTCCTGATTTTGCTCACTGTTTCTTGCTACGAGATCACCTTACGACTCGTAGAATGATTCATATGTCCTACACTTCAGCAAAATCTGCAATTTTCCCCCAAAATCATGTCAACCTATCTTTTATGCAATAATAACATAAAAATTATAAAAAGTCGCATTAAGAACTTGCAAAATCACTTGTTTTAGGTACCAAATGTGTTATATTTTGACAACACATCAGGGTGAGATCTGACAACAAAGATGAGACATATCTAGCGTCCTTCTAATCTTGCTGGTTGTGTTCTTTTGTTCTTCTTAATAAAGAAGGTGATTTCATTCGTCCTGGGACTTTCAAGATAGCAAGCTTAATGGTGAGTTGGAGATAAGTCAGCCTCGTAATTTTAGTGTTAGGCAGTATCTATAATGGTTTGAATAAGATCTCAACTACATCATAACTCAAACAGATCACAGTCTGTTTTCCTATTCATTATGTTTATGGATGGCTTGCTTACTATTTCAAGACACATTTTGCTTTTGCCAATGGACCATTTGTTCCCACTATGGTGATTTACTCTGGAGAGGGAGGTGCAAGGTTTTTTCGACAAAAAGTGATGCAAGGAAATGTATCCATGGTGGAGAGAATGTGGCTTGGACATCTACTATTTTGGATAATACATACCCTCATTTTTATGTGGATAATGACAATGCACCCGAGTTGGAGTCACGTTTTTTCATGAGTATTCGCTTCAACTATCTTCTTCTTAGGTGTAAAAATTCATTTATCATTGAACCATATAGTCCACATCGCTTTAGTCGTCAATTTGGATTCTATCAAAATATCTCTGGCATCATGAAGCATGATATTCGTAGTGCTTATTTGGACAAAGGACTCATGCTTTGGAGAATTTGCACCATGCGTGGATATGCGTCTCGAGTGACTTTTCCCTCACTCACACCCAATACAAGAATTTCTTTTGGATCTAATTATCAGGCTTGGTGGAAGAAGACTCATGGGGATTTCCTTAGTGCTCATCTGCAGGGTCTGGTGAATACTGCTGGACCGAATTTTGTCGTACCCTTAGAGGGTTCAGATGACATACATACATCCAAAGTCCTCAATGTAAATACAGACGACACTCTTTCTTTAGGTCCCAAGGCATCCAAATAGTATAATAAAGGAAAATCTTGACTTCCTCCGGAGGCACCAAAAGAAAAGACATCTACTCAAGCTGCTCGAGTTCCTAAAAGGTTGCTTCAATATGAGAGTGAAAGTAGTAGTAAAGATCATTGTTGGAAGAGAAAAAGGGTATGTCTAGATGAAAATGCTACTATGCCCATGGTTGAATTACATGATGAGACGAGTAGATCCTCGAGGAACATAATGACCCCTATTAAAGAGGCACCATTTAGACTTCCCTTATCGAGCATATCTTAGCTCCCCTTTTTAATTATTCATCCCTATTATTTTTAAATGCAGGTGAATAAACGGCCAACTTCTATCTCTTGTGATGAGGTCAAAGATACTTTCAAGTCTAATGCATGTGACTACCTAATGGTCGCTATGTCCGTATTTGATGGGAAGAGAGTCGTTCTAGATGCTCAAAAGAATTTCATCTCTTCTCTTTGGACCATTATTCGAGAGAAACTTTCTAACTGTGGCGTACATTCTTCTTCCTCTCTTAAAGACGAAATCCAACTAGTTATCAAGAAGATAAAATGCAAATATGTGGATATCTTGCCTTTGATAAAATTATTAGACTCTTTCTTTCAATTTGATACCTCCTATGACCAAGCCAGACCAACCCTTCATGATATGGATGTGGAGACTGCAAGAAAAGAGTTGTTCCTAACAACAAAAAAATGTCTTTCAAATGCCATACTGGAGGAGTATGAGAAGGTTAGAGTGATGTCCTCTCCCCAACAATCACTGGAGAACATGAAGAAGAAGATAAAGGAGTTATGCAAATAGGCACAAGCTTTGGAAGCCCTTTTAGCGACTGCCAAGGATGAAGTCGAAGAGGCCAAGCTAGCTACCGCACTTGAAGATAAGGAATTCGATGCATGCTCTGACATAAATTTGTCCAATGGTTTGGAACAAAAGAAGGAGCATCTAGAGGCTTTGCATCAAGAGCTGATTAACTACAATTTATGCTTTGATTAGACTTATTTTCCTTTTTTATCTTTTTTTGCTTATTTTATTTTCTTTAGAGTTTAGATGATATGTTAGACAATTTATGATATTGATATTTTTTCCTTGTCTTACATTATGAATCTTTATGGCCTCTCTTCTTTTACTGCATTCTCCCACTTGAATTTGCTTTGGCTGAAATCTTTAATAATCCAAACTTGACCCATAACTTATAGGCCAATAAGAATAACATAAGCTCTATTTATAAACATTGTGAATATTAATGCTTCAACTTATAAGATAAGTCTTAAGGACTTCCAAAGCTTGAACATTTTAACTTTCAAACTTGATGACTTTCTTTTGTTAGTTTGAAGGCATTTAGCAATCTAGATCTTTCCACTTGAAGGCTTCAACTTTCAACTTTGTTAAACTTGAAGACTTTGATTCTGTCCACACACTCGACTTGGGATCACCCTACTGGTTTGGGGGATTTAAATGCCTCAACTCCATGTTTGGAGGATTTTAACTTGCAATCTTGGAAGATTTGAAGGCTTCAAGTCACGTATTTGGAGGGTTTGAAGACTTTCAAGTACACTGTTAGTGAAGCTCATATTGGGGGATTTTAAGACTTTCGAGTCACCACCATTTGGTATGAGTCCAAAGTTTGGTGAAAGGTGTTCACATCTTTAACACTCATGTAAGAGATCAAGTGGGGACATATGATTTTTTGACACTCATACAACTAAATTTAGAATATAATTTCAAGCACCTACGTACCTCAATGAAGAGGATTAAGTCACAATGTAGTTCTAGGAGAGCGAGTATTTTTTTTTGTCCTAAATTTTGCCTAGGCCGCCTCTTTCGAGATTTTGAACCTAAAGGACATTTTTTCTTATGGGGTGTTGTACACAGTTTATATTCTTGCAGGCCAGGAGTAACATGCAGTTTATGCTCGTCCGTCATGGAGCGTCATCTCACTTCAGGGGTAGTGTCTCTTGAGGAATTTTGCATTTATGGGACCAATCCTTACGCCATCTGCATCAACAAGATTTTAAGCACCATTTGAATATGCTTCTTGTACTACATATGGTCCATCCCACTTTGAGGTGAATTTGCCCCCGACTTATGTGAAGTGATGATTGGCCTCCTTACTGCAAGAACATGGTCTCCAACTTGAAAGCACCTTAGCCGAACCTTTTTATTAAAAGCATGAGATAGACGAGCTTGATAGCATTCAAGGTTTTGTTGAGCTTCGAGCCTCTTCTCATCTAACGATTCAAACTCAGGGAGACGCAGTCGAGCATTCTCTTCTTCAGTAAGTCCCTCTCCGCTTGATGGCATCGAATTTATCTTGATCAATCTCGATCCCTCGATATCACATAATAAAGCCAAGAAACTTGCCAGAAGTAGCCCCAAAGACATATTTCAATGGGTTTATCCTTAGCTAGTATCTTCGGAGCAATTCAAACACCATTCTTAAGTCTTTCAAATGGTCTCCCCTCTTTCTTGACTTTACCACCAAGTCATCAACATAACATTCGACATTTTTGTGGAGTAAGTCATCAAATATATTATGCATATCCCTTTGATATATGACACTAGCATTTTTTAGACCAAAAGACATCACTTTATAGCAATAGATACCTTTAGGGGTGCAAAATGCAGGGAGTTCTTCATCCTTCGGTGACATGCGGATTTGGTTATAGTCAGAAGAACAATCTATGAATGACATTTCCTCTTAACCAATGGTAGCATCAATCATTAGCTCTGGAATGGGCAATGGGAACTCATCTTTAGGACATGCATTGTTGAGATCTCTGAAGTCAACACAAACTTGAATTTGGCTATTCTTCTTCTTCACAGGAACAATACTTGAAATCCACGTGGGGTATTTAACTTTACGAATGAAGCTTGCCTCAATAAGCTTGTTGACTTCATTCTTAATCAATGGAACCAACTTTGGCCTAAAACATCTTTGGGCCTGCTTCACAAGACAAGCATCATTCTTGACTGCGAATTGGTGGACCGCTATTTTAGGATTTAAGCCAGGAATTTCCTTGTAACTCCAAGCAAAGACATCTTTATACTCTTTGAGTAGATTCATATAAGTGTTTTCTTTCTCAACTTCTAGAAAAGCGCTTAAGTAAGTTGGCCTTGGGTCTTCATCAGTGCCAAGGTTAACTTCCTTTAAAGGATCTATCGTGACTTTCACTCTTTCTTCTAGTTCTGGTGGAGCATCTCCAGCATCTGCTTCCTCTTGTGGATCATTCTCACTAACAGATATATGGTAACGCCGAGCAATGTATTTTGATCCTCCATCAACCTTTACTTAAGATGAGGCATCGAGCTCCCTCAAAGCTGTAATATGATATGAGGAGCCTACACTTTCTTCATCTTTCTCACGTTGCTTGGTGCAAACCATGGTGTGAGTCTTTTCCTTTAGCACCTCTCCACTTGAAATCTTGAGTTCCACTTTTCACTTCATCCTAGAGGGAATTGTGCTTTGGATATCCTTTTCGATAAGCGGAGCAAGTGTTGTCACCCTTAGGTAACTTCTCCGATGCTTCTTATTTTCTTTCTTCAATTGTCCCTACCTCTCGAACATAAAAGTCCTCGTGGTGGATTTTCCAAGTCGATCAAAGACAGAATCCTTTTTGTTACAAGAAGAAGACTCATCTTCGATGGTGATGTAATTGTTACTTACTCTTCTTATGGAAATACGGACTAGAGGTGGTTGGCTATAGCCCAAACCTAGTGACACCATTTGATGGGAGTTTCCCTAATATAGATGGCTCATTAGGGTTGTATCCATCCTTTGTAAGTAACTTGTAAGCATTTGGATCAAAGACCTTTGTACGTTTTGTAGGGAGCGGCATATCTTGAGGTGGATTTTGAGCCACAAACTCTTCCAACAGGTTTGAAGATAAATTGATTGCATCAATACATTTGATAGGAAGAGCTAGCCCTCTAGTACATTTCCCTGAACAACAAATGATTGAACTGCCTCTTTCTTTACCTTCGGAACATAGTGGGGTACAAAGTTGGCTTCTTTTTCGAGGACACGATCTTCCCTTTATCTTGATAAGACTCCAACTCCCCAATACTGGCCTTAACCTTTCCAACCACCACATTTGTTCTTTTGCTGGCATGCATACTGGACTTGGTCGATTTGACATCGTCAAGTTTTGCTTCCTTCACAGTGTAATTCTTCAGATAGAATTTTGCATCAGCAAAGTGTGACTCAGCTTCAGCGAAAGGATTATCATCAACAACTATTTTCCTTTCGATTCCATATTGAAGATACTTCAAACATTGATAGTAAAAGGATGAGAAAATTTTATTCTCATGTACCCAGGGCCTACAAAGCAATATATTGTATGAAGTCTTCGTATCAATCATACACATTCATGCACTAGATTGCAAATCACCAATATGAATATCTAACTTGATGGAGCTTATAGACCTCTGCCCCCCTTGATTAAATCCTTGTATTAACAGACGACTTTCACTAAGTTCCTCAGTCGTGATGCCCAGTTCTTTCAATGTGTGAATGGGAAAAATGTTAACTACAGATCCTTCATCAATCAAGATTCTATTTATCTTCTTCTCTAGCACATGACACATCATGTACAAAGGACGATTGTGTAGCTTTTCACCGAGTAGGAGATCATCCTCTGTAAATGTGATGTTTGTATCGCATGCATGTATTTCTTGAAAAAGGATTCTCCAGGCTTCTTAGAAGATAAAGGAGACTCTTTTGATGGGGTTTTGCCCGTTGCTTCTTCTTTATCCATGGGAGACAACTTTGATGAACTTTCACCTATTGTTTCTCTTTGTCGGTGTTAAAACATGATGCCTCATTGTTTTCTTAGACAATTCTGGTATGAAACCAACTCGGCAAGAACTGTCCAAAAGTCACAGGATGTCGTGCCTTCTAGTAGTGATGCACTTCCACCTTTTCTTTCTTTGGATGCGTGACTAGCTTTTGCTTCCTTAGTCTCCTCACCATCCTTTCTCTGGTCGGTTTCTAGATGATTCTTTTTGTGAACTTATCTTCTTACATATTCTCCTAGTTACAAGAATCGAACCTTTATCATTATCTCTATTGATTTGGATTTTATTCGGCTCTAGTGGCTTCTCTTTTTTAGGAGTATATATCTGGATTGGCTCAAGCTCGCCAAAAGTGATTAAGATTTGGTTAGAACTCACTTTCTCATCATCAAGGACAATTTTCTCCTTCCCTAGCCAATTATATGACTTTGTCCTTGAAGAAGAAACACTTTTCAAGAGGATGACCTAAAACCCTATGATATTTGCAATAGTTTGGATCATCAGTATTTCCAGCTTCATCGGGTCGTTTCATCTCCGATAACTCGATGAGCTTCAGTTCAACCAACTCATCAAATTTTTGATAAATATCAGAATCCAAAAAGGGTATTCTTTTTCTTGCATCTCCTTTAAAGTCAATTCCGATTTAGACGCCCCTAAAAGGTTGTCTTCACACTCTGCTTCCCACTCTCCTTCGTAGTAAACTTCACAGGGTATGCGTTGACATTTATGGATTCTTTGTTATCATTCTTGAGCATAAATTTGCTCCATTCTTTGGTTCCTACTTTCTTTTCCTGTGCAAGGATTGTGAACAAACATCCCATCTTTTCCGGTAGAAGACATGCTCAACTCCATATTATGAGCATGAGTCACTAGATCTTCAAAAGACTTAGGTTTGATCCCTCGTAGGATGTACTGAAGCTCCCAGTGTAACCCTTGGATAAAAATTTCTACAGCAAATGCTTCACTACGTCTGTCTTTGCAATTAAGGCTCGGGTTTCTCCATCTATTTATGAAGTCAATGATAGGTTAATCCTTTCTTCGGCGAGTATTTGTGAGTTCTACCATGTTCACTATGTGCCTTGTGCTATAGAAGCGATTAGGAACCTCATGCTCTAATTGCTCCCAACTGTCAATGGAATGAGGCTCAAGATCTGTGTACCAGTCAAAGGCATTTCCTTTCAAGGAACGGATGAATTGTTTGACGAGATAGTCTCTATAGGTCTCAACATTATTACATGTCTCCACAAAGTGTGCAACATGCTGCTTTGGATTCTCTTTGCCTTGAATTGCTGAAATTTGGGGGTTTAATAACTGGCAGGCATTCTGAGACTATCAATCCTTGTAATGTAAGGCTTAGCATACATATGGAAAGACCTTGTGGAGATTTCATACTTGTCTTTAATGGTCCCTTTAATGAACTCCTTTAATTGATCAAGTGGGATCATTCCTTCGGGTGAAACTACAGCTCCTTGAGAGTTGGCGATTGCTTCGCAGTGTTTTCAGTCTCTTGAATCTCAATACCCTTCCCAGGTGCATGGCTAGATTCCCCATCTAATAAGCCATCTACTCTATCCATCAACTTATCAATACGAGACTCTTGGTGTTGCATATGCCTGGTCAATCCTTCAATCATTTTTGTCAGATTTGCAAGTTGTTCCTACATCGACGAAGCATTAGTTGTCATCGCTTGCATGATTGTTGGGGGCATAGAAGAGTAGCATGGATTATCCTGGAAGTTAATCTTCAGAGGTCTCACATTATGCGATACATGTGGAGAAGATTCATTGGATGAGTCCTGGTCTTTCTTTGCAGTAGAATTCTTGGAACTATAGACCTCAAGTAGAGCTAAAGTCTACTTGATCTTCTCAGCAACACTACTTCCTCTGTCCAAAGCATTTGTAGAGGACCTTGCTCCCCTTGGAGTTGAAGATCCAAAATCAGGAGTTGATGAGGACGACACTCGCAATGTTTGTTATCCTAGCATAGTGGCTTTGCTCCTTGTAACATCCCCAACACTTCCAAAAGTAATACCTAGGATTCCCTCTACTTCAGCGGAGAACTTGGAATCAACAGTCTTGGAGGAAGTTGATTGGGAGTTCATCTTCTTGGAAGTCATTTAAATATTCTTTTATTCTTGAAAAGTTGAGACAAGAGGTAGAAATTGTCCCACTGGGCATGCCAAAATTTGTACGATAATAAAATTCGTGTCTAGAAAATAACAATCAACCAACGAAAAATATTGCAACAATAAGTATTTTATTTCTAGGAGTCCATTCTACAATCTCTATAAATCCTCTGATTCGCCTTTTCAAATATAAATTCAAGGGCTCTTTAGCTTGTTATTGAATCTTGAAAAACTTGATAGATTTGATCTTGACTTATACTTGATATAGATTTATTCTTGAACTTGATCTTGAATTATACTTAAATTCAAGGACTTTTGGGCTTGTTCTTGAATGCAGTGATCTTGATCTTGATGTGTTCTTGAACTTGAATGCTTGATTTGTTGATTTTTTGATTTTTTCTTGTTGCTTGTAAAGAAATCTGCGCATATGATCCACGAACTCTCTCTGGCTTCTTGTTAGAATTCTTGATGTGAATTCTGAATTATGAGGACCCCTTTTATATTATTGTAGAATAGAGGAGTCATGATAGAATCAGACCTTCTTCTGGACAATCAAAATTAAGGTGACATGATGCAGGAAAAGTGATAAGAACAGGTTTCCTTGAGTTATAATGGAATCATACTTTCTTCTGGCTAATCAGATCTAAGGTGACACGGCGCAGGAAAAGTGATAAGAATAGGTTTCCTTTCAAGTGACATGGCAATATTATTTGATTGGTTGAGACACATCACTTGTACATGTGGCACATGTTTATTGGTATTTGATTTAGACAGGAATGTCATGTTATTTTGACACATGGCATGATCCTATTTGACTTATTTATTTGACTTGGCATGCCATGTCATCCACCACGTGGCATCAAGTGGGCCTCTGGGATGGGGAGTATTGAGTCTAGTAAATTGGGTCATCTTTTGTAGCTCAAATGAATTTGTGCTTTTAATTAAATCCATGCTTTATTGGACTTAATTAATTAACCCAATTATATTAATTCATAATATTTATTTTTTTTGGACTAATATATTTGAATTTAATATAATTTAAATCGTATTATAAAATTTATATTTTAATAAATTTTATATGATTACAATAACAAATTTCAAAAAAAAAGTAAAAAATAAATTAAAATAAAAAATACAAAAATAAATAAAAAGCAGATAAGTCAATAACCCGACTTAAGTAGGTAGGACAATCGGAAGCTCCTCATACTAACAAAAAAATTAATCACAAGAAATTTTTTAAAAAGATTTTAAAAAATACAAAAATGAAAAAAAAACAGACATTTGAATAGTCGGTTGCTGCTTCTAGGAGTTAAAACATATTAGACAATCCTAGGCTGTTCAAAAAAATTTTTTAAAAAAATACAAAAATTAATAAAAGCAGACAAATTAATAATCAACTGTCTCCTAGCAACTGAAACAGCTTGGACAACCCTAAGTTGCTAAATCTATTCTCTAATAAAGAAAATATGTGTGTACATAAAAATACTTCCCTATATATATGTGAATTTTTTCCCAAGTGTCTAATGATGAGCCCATTATCGAAGGAGGAGGTCTAGTAAACCTCTAAAGCCAACAATATTTGTAACAACACCGACAAATTAAAGTAAAGTAGTTTAATCCATTTAAAATAGGAAGGGGTTCTGATAAATTTTACAATAAAGTGGCATTTAGATTTGATATCTATAGACAATCATAGAGCCAAAGCTTGACTTTACTAAACTAATAAATAAGACTCGCGCTAGGCGCTTACCTTTTTTGGCTGTAGGGTTGGGGTGGCTTGCTGGGTGGTCCGCCCTACGGGACTTTGGGGCGTGACAGAACGACCCTGTCTCCGAGGGACATTGATCAAGAATTTTGATTTTTGGGAAGTATTGATGCATTATATATTGTTTTGCATCTCATGCTAAATAGGACCTAGTGTATCATGGTTCATAACTTCATATACACACCATACCTTACTTTATTAGAAAACAAGTTACGTACAACTTAAAAAAGATGTTCAATTTATCGTCAATTCACTATTATTGCAAAAGAGAACCCCATATCCCTTGAGTTGCAGCCTATTCATGATTCCACTTATAAATCTTTCCTATCGTATATGCAAGTAATACAGGGTTGTCTCAACAAGTTTATAAGTCTAAAGTCAATTCCAAAGAGGGGCTTTATTATTGTTTTTAGTTGTCATATATAAATTTAATGAATAGCTATAATATATTCAATGTAATTCTACAAGTAAAGTCTCAAGAAGGCAGGATTCGCTCAAACTTTATGAAGTAAGAATGCAAACAATGAAAATTTTTTTGATGAAAAATATAACATAAAATTAAAATAATCAAACCTGACTCAAACTTTTAAAAAATTATATAACGATATTGAGATAGTTACGGTGAATTTGATGTAATGATATTAAAATAATATTGATTTGCTGCAACGGTTGAAATTTAAATAATACTTCAAAAAATAAATTTTGATCTTTTCATAAACACGGAATAATATATTTTGCATACTGCAATTTTTTTTTATCATTTATTAGACTCTAGATATTCAATAATGAGTGAGTAAAAATAGAAAGAGGAATAAAAAAAGCAAATGCATGTAAGAAAAATAGTTTGGGTTCATCATAATAACCAAGATATAAATAAACCAACAAATAAGTAGCCACATAAGAAATGATATTATAATTAAGCAAGCACTATTATATTTATTAATTATTATAAGGACATCCATATTATCTAAAATAAATAGATACTATTTAATTTTTACCCAAAAAATTCTTTTAAAATTTATCAATAAATAATATATAGATTATTGGAAAAATTTGAAAGCCCTAAAAATTTGAGGCTCCAAGCGATTGCTTTAGTGGCTTTATGGTCGAGACAACCCTGAAGTAATATCTCAAAAAAAAAAAACCATTGAATCATAAAAAATGATACGTTATTAAACTTTATTGTGCATTAATAAGATTATCCAATCTAGTGTTTTTCTCTTATAAAACTACTTATTCTAATTTGTCATTGAAAAACTCACTTTACCTCCTTGATATTTTAACTCTGGGAAATAACTAACCAGATAAGTTGATAAATGAACTTTTTGGGGAGTCTTCTAAAGGGGAAGAGAGCAATGTTGCTGCTCCAGGGGATAAAGAGACAGAAAAGACAGTTGAGCCCAGAGGAAGCATGACACTAGCTGAAGATGAGACTGATGTTATTAGTAAGCTACAAACAACAGAGGAAGGAGATACAGAATACAACATCCAGCAGATTAGCAAAGAAGGGGATTTATCTCCTACACGCTCAAACAATTTTCAGAATGGTGTCAAAAAAAATCAGATTGTAGTCCCATTACAAGTCAAGACAAAGAGTAATAAGGGAAGGACTAATAGTTTGCAATGATAGACAATATTTTATTTTGGAATATCAAATATATTGATACTCAAAATTCTTTTGAGAGGCTAATGGATATGAATAGAAGAATTCATTATTCCTCCATTGCTTTAATGGAGCCTTTTCAGGGTCCACCACATATTGAAGATTACAATATAAGATTGGGTTTCAATCATGCAATAGTAAATAGTTCGAGAAAGAACTGGTGCTTCTGGAAGGAAGAATGGGATACTGTGGTGGTTTTGGATTCCATAGAATAGTTAACAATAAGGTTAAGGTTCAGGCTCAGTAACAAAACATTTCTGATCTCTTCAGTTTATGCAAGATGTGATGTCCAAGAGAGATTAGAATTATGGGAGGAACTTCAGAGTGTTGAACCTGATAATCAAATCCCGTGGATAATTGGAGGAGATTTTAGTGTTATCCTCAATGAAGAAAAAAAACTGGGAGGATTAGAATTTGAGCAAAGTGAAGCCATGGATTTTGCCTTTTTTTTTATTCGCAATAGCTCCTTGACAAAACTAATTTCACAAGAAGCCACTATACATGGTGGAATGGAAGGATAGAGGAGGAAGGCATTTTCCAAAGATTGGACAGAGTTTCGGGTGATGAAGCATTTATAGAATTATTCCCATTTTTAGAGGTTCAGCACTTGTATAGACAAGGCTCAGACCATGCCCTTTTACAGTTTGATTTGTAATATAGAGGAGGATATTTTAGTCAAGCCTTTTCGCATCCAAAACTTTTGGATTCATCACTAGCAGTTCACGGAAATTTTGAGGCAAAACTGGAAGTCAGAATGCTTGGCCAGCCCATTCATTGATATTCAAAACAAGCTAAAGAAATTCAAAAAGGTCTTATCAACATGGAGTAAGGAGGCATATAACAATATTTTTAGAAAGTAGCTACTTTTAGACATTATTAAGGTGAAAGAGGCCCAATTTGAAGTGAATCGATCTCCTTTGAACAGAGATGAGCTTAAAAGAACGAAAGTTGAGTTCAAAAAATTGGTTAAAAATGGAAGAACAATTTTGGCAGCAGAAAACTGGGATAAAATATCTGGATGATAGTGATAGGAATATAAGATTCTTTTATTCATATGTGAAAAGGAGAAGAAAGAAGCTAAATATAGGGGAGATAATGAATGATCAAGGTGGAGTGCTAACTTCTTCAGACCCAATAGGTAATGAGGCAGTAAATTTCTTCTCTAGACAGTTTGATCGGAGGACTATGATGGGGATTACTCTATACTAGATATAATCCTAAGAATGATAACAGAAGAAGAGAATGAAGAGATGATACAAAGGGGAATAAGAAGTAAGAGAGGCAGTTTTTAACCTAAGTGCTAATAGTACAGGTGGTCCAGATGGTTTCACAGGGGCCTTCTATCAGAGTTATTGGGAGATAATAAGTGAAGACATAATCAGATTAATAAGGGCTTTCTGTTGTGGTCAGGAAATGACCAAGTTTATTACCCATACAAATCTGATACTTATTCCTAAGAGGGAGATTGTGTGGAGTTTTTCAGACCTTAGACCAATCAGTCTGAGTTCTTTTGCTAACAAGATTATCTCAAAAGTGTTTCATGGCAGGATGACTAAGATCCTCCCCAAGATCATCTCACCAAATCAATTAGGATTTGTGAAAGGAAGGAACATTACTGAAAACATCTTATTGGCGCAAGAGATAATCAGGGACATCAATAAGAGGAACAAATATGCCATGTAGTAGTGAAGCTAGATATGGAAAAGGCATATTATAGGGTGTCTTGAATTTTTCTCACAAAGGTACTTAGAAAGTTTGATTTTGCAAAAATCATTATTAATATGGTGTGGAGACTTTTATCTAATAACTGGTACTGAGTAATGATTAATGGAAATCCTATGGTTTCTTCAAATCTTGTAGGGGACTAAAAAAGAGAGATTCCTTGTCTCCAACTCTATTTATCATTGGTGCAGAGGTACTATCAAAGGAGCTGAATAAACTAAATGAGGAGGCAGACTTTTTAGGATATAGTCTTCCAAAATAAAGCCCCAAGATAAATCACTTTGCATATGCAGATGATACAATTCTTTTTGGGTCAGGGGACAGAAGATCTGTTGTTAAAATGATGGAGGTGTTGAAGGAGTATGAAGATGTCTCAGGAAAGAAAATAAACTAAAGAAAAAGCTCTTTTTTCTTGTATGACAACTCTCCATTAGTCGTAGCAATAAGGTTAAGGAGACTAACATGTATTAAATAAGATAACTTTCTTTTCACCTACCTTGGTTATCTAGTTTACTATGGAAAAGACAAGATTATGTATTTTGAGAAAATATCGAGGAATATAGCAAGAAAAATCTTATCCTGGCAGAATAAGTTATTGTCTTTTGGTGGCAGAAAAATACTTATTAAACATATACTTCAGTCTATCCCTATTTACTTACTGGCAGTCATGATTCATCCTAAAAAGGTGATAGAAAGAATGCATCAGCTATTTGTCAAATTCCTATGAAATAAGGCTGATGGAGTGAAAGGAAAACACTGGGTTTCTTAGAGTATTCTTTGTTATCCTAGAGAGGAAGGAGGATTGGGCGTTAGGTCACTAACTGATGAAAATAAAGTCTTGATTGCAAAGCTCAGGTGGACATTTAGAACTTCTACATCTTCCCTCTGGGCACAATATAACTGGAACAAATATTACAAGAAACTTTATCCAGTGGTTGTTGCCAACTTAGGGGCCTCCACTTTGTGGAGAAATATGATGTTGATTAAGGATGATGTGGAGCATGAAATTTAGTGGTAAATAAGAGCAGGAAACTCTAGCTTCTAGTTTGACAACTAGAATAAACTTGGGACTAATCATATATGACTTAAGAGACTACCATTAAAGATTGCCTTTTTTACTTGGAGGATGTGGAAACAAAGGCTTCCCACAGATGATAACTTAAGGAGAATGAAGATCCATGTGATTTC
This sequence comes from Solanum clarkiae, assembly GCA_011800125.2. Taxonomy (NCBI): domain Eukaryota; kingdom Viridiplantae; phylum Streptophyta; class Magnoliopsida; order Solanales; family Solanaceae; genus Solanum; species Solanum clarkiae. The sequence continues at coordinate 9,310,118 of JAABOM020000049.1, forward strand.
AAAGAGCAATTATTGTGAGAAAGGAGAAGTTGAAACAATAAATCACCTTGTACTAACAGCTCTCACAGCCCAAAGGCTATGAAAGCATTTTGCTATTTGTGTATGTATACAAGTGGAGGGCAGACATGTACAACAACTAATACATAGTTGTTGGAATTTCCAAGGATCAAGCAAAGTGAAGAAGCTGGTGCAGATCTTGCGAGTCATAGTGATGTGGCAACTATGGAAGAGAAGGAACTCACTCAGACATGGAAAAGGTTACTCCTATAGTTGGATGGCATTTCAATGTTATCAATCCAAATACCAATACATTAGGAGTATTTTCCCCTAGGCTAGAACAATAACTACTCAATGGTGGGATATTATAGACATGCTTAGTAGATACAGACCAAAGCTATACTACCTGAAGATTATGTGGAAAGCTAATTCAGGAGGAGGGGTAGTATGCAACACTGATAGAGCTTATAGAAGAAACCCAGGTCTAAGTGCATATGACTTTTGCATCAGAAATAAGGAAGGGAATCTACTATTTGTTGAACCTAAATGCATTGGGATGGCTACAAACATGAAAGCAGAAATGAGGGCTATCAAAGAGGCCCTCCAAACATGAAAGCAGAAGCGAGGGCTATCAAAGAGGCCCTACACATTTGTGTCGGAAAGGGTTTATCAAAAATCTAAGTGCAGACAGATTCTCTTACAATTACAAAGATATTGACAGGCGAATGAAAAATCCCTTGGGAGTTAATTGAGTTGGTTGAATAGATTCAAGCAATTATTAAGACACTAATTGTGGAAATCACTCATATCTTTCGGGAGGCCAACCAATTAGCAGATTATATTGTTAATGAAGCCTTCAATCATCAAGATGAAATACAATATAACAGCTTTTCACAATTACCAACCACAACCAAAAGAATTCTCAATATTGATAAGAGTTAAACCCCAGCTTTAAGGATCAAGACTAGACCTATCATAACTAGTGCTACATAAGATCATTTACTCCAATAGCACGCAGATATGCAAAAGAAGGTCAACTGGGGGAGTAAAAAATGAGGAGGCTGGGCAAAATAATTACAGTTCATATTTTGAGATTAAAAGTTATGCTACTTATAGGTCAATCAGCAAAAGATATGGTCAGATATCACCAAAAAGAGGATATTTTATCAACACAGGCATGGAGAAGCATCGATCTTCACAGATCCAAAGATCTTGCACCATTTCTTGCAGAGGTAGCCCAGGTGAAGGGTGAGGTTAAATCTTTGATAGGTAAGAGGAAAGAACAGAGGAAAACATACCAATCGATCTTCACAGAGAAGCTGATCTACTATTCAGAAGGTAGAGAAGGAGCGGACCAAGGAGGGGCATCGCATGGGACCCTGGAAATTTGGAGAATCAGATGGTCAACTTGGTAAACTTCAGAGAAAAAGAAGAGGAAGAGTACTTACAACATCATACTGAGGAGAAGAATAACAAACACAAGGCAAATCACCATTAAGAGCGAAGCACCACCTGTGAAAGTGAAGAGTCTCATCTGGAAGAATGTAGGTTAGAAATGGAAAGTCTAAGGACATCTAGAAGTCCCTATATTATAGGGTCAGAGGGGAGTTTCTGACTGGGCCAAGTATTGGGTCTCCGAACACAAAATGTAAATGTACTTCTTTTTTTATTGATGATTAATAAAAAGGGTTAACAGTCCAAATATTTAAATTAAAAAACTCTAAGATAATTATCATGGAGAAAAATCAACCTTACTTTTCATATATTCATTATGTACTCCATTGTTGTACGTTATATGCGACTGATTTAATTTAGTACATTGAGGTGACTCTGAAGATACAAATTTCATATACGTATCTCAATTTATTTGATTTTTTTAATTAGTTTGTGCTAACCTTGTTTTCATTTATATTTTTAATGTTTGTTAAATAAGTTAGTTTGATAATTTTCATTGACTGGAAGAAAATTATATTAAGAAGAGCTACTCTATTTATGTTTAATTTAAATTAAACAGGTTTAAGGATTGGTTTCTCAAAATTAAAATTATTAGGGAGACGAGAGTAATATCATAAATCATGAGAAAGATTAGTGTGATTAAGCCAAACGTAAATAGAGATCTATAAAATTATTTTATTTAAAGTTATTTTTGACATTATGATTTATTTATTTTTTTACTATTAGATTTATGATATGCAAAGTAATATGAAAATAGAATAATTTCTTTACACAAAATTGAATAGATAAAAGAAAGTTTCCCTTCTTCTTGATCCGACGAAATAAAGTTTCTACTACTAGTAAAATTAAATGAATCAAGATCATTTAAAGCTCAATAAAACAAAAGTTCAGGCAGAAAAATAAGAATAAAATAACTTATAAGATATATTAGAATAGACATGCATGTTATTTATATTACATAAAATAAATTAAGATCCTTGCTAGATATAATAGAATCTAAGGAAAGAAAGGGGTGTGATGGAAAGAGAATCTTTCTATCTCCAAAGAACATGTTGTTTTGAACTTTAGTGTGTATAGCATCCATTTATATGGCAAAGAAAAATGTTGTTTTTTCTTGATTTATGCTTCTCTCTCTGCCTTGTTCTTCTCATCCACAAACTCTTCCATGACAAGCACCCCCCACCCAATTGCCTGCCCCTCTGTTTCACTTTCTTTTTCTGTCCTTGTTGCTGCACTTCATCATTTCTTTTTGTGTTTTCTTCCTCTCCACTTTCTTTCACTTCCACCTATATATACATATGCACATACTAGTGTCAGAAGTGTTGAATCTCATCCTGAAATATGTGCACAGTTGAACTAATTTTACACGATCATGTCATTAGTAGCGGAATCAGAATCTTATCTAAGAGATGTCACAATTTAAAGAAGTAAAATTACAGGTAGAAGTTAAGATGTGTCAATATATATATATATATACACACAAAGAAATATTTTTACCTAGCTAAACAGTATAATTTTCTGACAAAAGGGATAACCGTTGACACCCCACAAGTGAATGTGACTCCATTATTGCATGTCATATTTACCTGTCGTAGCTAGCAGATAACATATCTTAGTTTAAAATTTCATATTTCGAGGAGGTTTACTTGTATATATGACAGATATATAAAACTTAAACTCCTAATTTTATATTAGCAACGCTTTTTATTTATTTTTTAATTAAATTGTTTAAGTGGAATTTAAACTCATAATTATGTATATTTATTGATAAACTAATAAGCTACATAGTAGAATAGATAAGGAGGAAACTTCAGAACTAGCGGTATGCTGAGCCTAATTATCAATTGTAGTGGTAGTTTGGTAGCAATAATTCGGTGTAAATTTATTTTATATCAATGTATCAATTCGTTATTTATCTGTTCACTTCATATCAGAGCAAATACATATAATAGATGCATAGTGGATCAATATAACTCCAAGCAAACAGGAAACTAAGACTCACTAAATTTTTTTACAATTCTCGTAAAGCATATGTTTGGTATAATTTTCCCATAGATAGATAAAACTATTTATTTCTTAGGATTACTGAGTAATTTCCAATAAGAAAAACCAAAGCACAATAGCTGGAAAAGGAGGTAAAGGCGACATGTGTTAAGGGGCTCTTTTTTCTAGGGAATGTACAACAATAATATGACGATATTCATTAAGAAATGTATGTACTATATATGTTCTTTTAATAGTCTAAGGTAAGTTACTTTTCCTCACAGTAGGTAGGAAAACTTGTTAACCATTCTTAGTAAAATAAATCTAAAGAAACTATGCACAAATATGAGAAAAGACTAAGGTCCAATACAATTAAGTTTGTGCCCACAAAAGTAAGTGATTGGCATGTGTTTTGGTGAATTATGTTGATGGAAGGGACCAATTAATCATGTAGTCCCCCCCCCCCGAACCCCACCAATTACTAGGACATAGTCAATTCAGACAATCTTGATAACCTATTCTTTCAGTTACTATCGTCCCTCGATACATAGGACATGGTCCAAAGTTGAGAATTATTGATCATAGTGTTTCCTTTTTTCTATTCTTTTTGTAATTTATGTGACTCTTCATTGATTTTGAAACATCCCAAAGTATCTTACATAATTCTACAATTGGTTGAGATGAACAAAATAAAAAATATATATATGAGTAATGATTCATATAGCCAATTCCAATTTATTTGGAACTGAATTGTTATTATTTTCATAAATTTCGACATTCAAAAACAAATTTAAAATTTCGATGTGATTTATTCTCTTCTAAACTGATTGTTAACAATTTTCTTTCAATTTATAATTATTTCAATGTAATATGGTAAATTTATGAGCACTCAAACCCTACCACATAAAATGTGGGGGAGGAAATTCTCAATATATTATTTACCTCAAATCAAACGATGTTACGTAAATGAAACAAGGAGTAATTAATTTCTTACCTCTTGCTCAGATTTTAATTTTGGACTAGTCACAGGAGATTGATCTGAGGATATTTCCTTAATGGATGGAGTAGTCATAGGGGAGGAGTCAGCTGCTTCACCTAGCTTCATAGACATTTCTTCAATTGATGGAGTTGGAGCAGGACTGGGACTATTTGAACTTACATAACCTGAAATGCTCTGTGTTCCCACATCTCTTGTAATGTTAACTTCTTTCTTGTCTGAAATTACAAAGTGAAGAAAAAAATTGTGAGTAGAATAAATTAAGGATGGTCCATAGTGTTGAATACGTCTGACAACTTAAGCTTTTAGATTCGAGATGATCACACCTAGTACTACTACAGGAGAAAGACGTCATGGGTTCAAATCTCACCCATCAAAATGAATTTTGGCATGCTAAGATTATAAAAATTAAATAATCAGGCTCACACGTGGGAGTAGGAGGGTGTATTCAAGATACAATAAACTAAATAACAAGTAATTAATGATCAAAAATATGTGTGAAGTATCAGGTTTCTGTGAGTTTCAATATGAACTATTACCAATTATTTATCAAAACACACATCAACTATCGGTTGTTCTTTTTTCCTGCCGGAACGATATGATAATTAAGGTATGTTTTGATACATAATTGGTAACAGTTCGGATGAAAAAATGAACATATGAAAAAAGTATACCCTCTTTAATTGCTGTTAGATGAGACGATCACACATTTTAACATAACTCACCTTTGGTTGGGATTTGGATTTCAACTTCTCCATGTGTAGGAAAGTAAGTTTTTTTTCCATGATGCTTTGTTTGGAATTGTGGTGTGCTCTGAATCTGAGAAGGATAAATGAGAGGTCCTGAGATGGCAATTCTGCTTGCTGGTTGTCTAAATGATCTTCCACTTAGTATTTTTGCAGACAAACACTCCAAAGGAACTTCCCCTGACAATGGATTGCATATGTATTTCTCAGCTTCATTCCATTTTGAATTCAGAGCCAAACCATCAGGTGACATATATTCCCAACTGTATATTGTTTTTGCCTGTAATGCTGCACTTAAGAAAAACAAATTTAGAAAGAAATACATTTTGGAATTTATCATTCATCAAAATCATCTTCAAATGACTCACCTTTCAGGGCAGTGGTAAAGGAATATTTTGACGGATCAATTTCCTCTATAGAAAAAAAAAACAAGAGAAAGATTACAACTTTATGAGTTAAACAACAACAATATACTCAATGGAATCTCACAAGGGGAGTCTGAAGTGGGTTAACTATACGCATACTTTAACACTATCTTATAAAAACAGAAGTAGAAAGATTGTTTCTAGGAAACCCTTGTCTCAAATACAACTTTATGAGATACTAGTAATTTTTATACACAATTCAAGATTTTGTTATCAATGTTACCTCTTAAGGTGTAGCCAGGGGAGGAAGCAGTACTTGAAATAGTTACACTTGATCTAAAAGATTTTGCCTCTTCTCTAAAACTTCTAATATAAGATGCAGAGTATCTTCTTGAATTGGTTTTTTCTCTGCTAAGTTTAGCCTTAAGAGCCCATTCCCTCAAGTTGAACTCTGATTCATCTTGCTTTTTTGATTGCTCCATATTGGTTTAATGAAGACTTTGATGGCACTTGAACTTTTTTTATTTTAGAAGAAATATAAATAACCTATGCCATGTTTAGGAAATTTGGAAATGAAAAAAAAAAATCACAAAGAAAACGAGCTAAAAGTGGGACACATGAAATATTTGGTTTATTTGCAAGTAGCAAGATCAGCCAGAGCTCTAATCTGAACTTCTTGCTTTTGCATAAAAAGATGCAGGGGAACTCTGATAAATAATTGTAATAGAGGTATGCTTTATACACACTAAAAGTGTAAAGAAACAGTACCAAATTTAGGACCTGAGATACTATTATTATATGTCTACAAATGCCGGTAGTTACGGCATAAATTGTAGTGGGATAGTTGCAATTAAGTCACTCTTAATCAGTTTTTCAAGTTCGAGTCCCTAATGAAAAAAATTATGTTAGAAGCGCATTCCAAGAAATGAATCCTATAATATGTCAATCCAAACTTAATCGAGCCTAATGCGGATGTTGGACCCGGGTGGGAAGAGGAGAAAATAGAACATCGTCCTTATATATTGGAATAAATAAAAAAAGAAGTACCAGATAGCCTCGAATTTTATGTTGATTCACCAAAACAATTTGTATGTGAATTTTATGGCTTCTAAGTGCAGCTAGTATTGAATTAGACACGAAGGGCAATTTAAAAAAATAATTCCAAAGCTCTATGTACTAATTAACTCCTAACCGAACCTAAAATGCGTCTGTTTTAAGTTATCTCGAGTTGTTTAGAACTTTCTCTTGGGTAGTTTAGTTGGAAAAATTATTGAGAATTATTTATCTTGAGATAAGTAATTCCGAGATAAGTTAAACTATTATGTATGTAGGATAATTTATTCCATCATTAAGATATAAATAGTAGGAAGTTATACTATTATGTATATGGGATAACTTATCTCATTATTAAGGTATAAATAATAGGATAAATAATTCAAGTGTTATATAATAACTCCAAGCAAACATTGAACAAAACAATCCTACATTTTATTCTAGAATTATTATACCTGATGCCTATTGTTAAATCACTGTTCTTCTTGCGAGTGAACATAAATCAGTTACTCTTTCTATTCCATTTTACGTGGCACTCTTTCCTTTTTGGTCCGTCACAAAAAGATCTTACTCTAGATGAAAATAATTTACCTTTAAAATTTCATTTGTACCTTTAATGTAATGATTATCAACCATACAAATATATAATAATTATCTTAGATTACAAGTTTTAAAAGTCTTTCTTTTTTCTTAGACACCGTATTAAGTCAAAGGGGGCCACATCAAATGGAACGGGGGAGTACTAATTATTATTACCAACCTTTTTGGTGCTTTAAGGAGTTAGGCTTAATAAAAATACTAATATATGTAGTATTTTATTTTAAAAAAAGAAGGTAGAAAAACAGTAAGAATGTCATGTTGATATACTCCGGGCAACATTCATAAGTTTTAAAAGAAAATTTATGATTCCTTCTTGATTATGAAATTCATTTCTTGGTTGCTCCAATGAAAGAAGGACATGTGTTGCTGGTCACATTGCCATATCCAATGAAAGAATTGATGAAGGTGTATTCCACAGTGTTGTGTTATTTTCAGTCTTTGGTGAAAGAGAAATTAGGGGAATAGTGGGACATGGAAGAAATCTAATGGCAAGTAAAAAATTATACTAGTATTATTTGTATGTAATTCATTCATGCATGTGTGGACATCCATGAATCCATGTGAAAATGTCAAGATCATTATCTTAATAATGAGTGGGGGTATATATAAATAGTATACTAGCTAGGTAGGTCCCCTTGGTGATCACACTCACATTTTGTCTCAATTGTATGCAAAGTAGGTTTCATGGCAGAGGATAGATATTATTGAGTATAAGTTGTTTTATGTCCGTTTGGGTAGTGACCAGGCTAACATTATGCTTAAGACATGTAAATCGAACATTATTTTAAGGGAAGCATATAAAAAAAGAGAGGCATATAGCTAAAGATAACTAATCTTGCATAAGCAAGAACAAATTTATCTTTTCCCGAGGAGTGTTACGTATGACGTTGCTTTATTAGCTATTATTTTTTACTAAATATACGATTAACTGACACTGATGTAAACAAAGTTGTGCACTTGCGTGGTGTTTATGAAAATTTTTACATACACTAATGTGCTTGAGTAGCAATTGAATTTTTTTTTTTATGGTTCTAATGAAAATTGAGAAGTCATTATGAATATAATCTACATATGCAATTGAATTATCTGGTGAACTTAACTTATGCCAAGCAAATCCTTAACCAATCGATGTATATATCAACAACTATATGCAAAGGGTTTCAAGTGGCTAAAACATCATAAGACAATGCAACAAGGCTTCAAGCCAGAAATAAAGTATGGATTTAAATATATTATGAGTTCGATATTTCAGTTTTTAAAATTTTGAGGTTCTAAGTAATAATTTGCATATATTCGAATATGTACAAATCGAAAGTTTGAACTAATATAGTTTGGCCGAACTCATAATCAACACTAGCTCTACCTTGGCTTCAAAGCAACCCATCATATAACAAAATCTCAGAAAATGGGTGTGAAAGCATCTCTATAACACAATAAGTTATGCTGAGAGACGATATAATCCGTATACAATTTATAAAACCACGAAAACCAACTCATAAGGTTCATGAACCTGGCAAAAACTCCTACTATTGATTGGCATTAACAGGGCACCATGGGATGGAATGACAAATTACTTTCGGCTGAAACATATGCAAAAGGCAAAAGTCACAAAGCTGAGATAGCTGTTGAAAATTATACTTTATGAAAAGAAAGGAATTCAAGGATTTTTCATAACAAAAAACAGTCCACAACAATGATGATCAAGCAAGTGATCTAGGAATTCACATTAAAGAGGGGAAAGATGCAAAATTTGGAGGATGACTGGCAGATCATAATTTTTATCCATAGATGCCTATAGCTTGTTCTTTTGGGATTTGGTAATTAGAATTGACTCAAATTATTCTTGATGTTGGTGACCAAGTGCTTGGGGAGACTATGTCCATCAAGTACGCCTCAGATGATTTGTAAAGCAACACTTTGGTAATGAAATTAAAGTTAGTTACCAAAAAAATGTTCATGAAGCTTCTAGTTAATGAGTACATCAAGTTATCTTGCTATCTACTAATTAACAAAGCATAGTTATTCATATTTGGCTTTTCCACACAAACAAGATTGGGAAGGAAAAAAAAAAGAATCTTAATACTACTCGTGGCTAAACGCTAAATTGTACTCCAATCTTTATTGTTGATTGAATGTGGCTTTGGCTCATTTGCACACAAAATTCGATACAAGTGGGATTAGTTGGCTATATAGGGCCACAACCATTGAAGCAAATTTGGGCTCTAAAAGAAGAGATGGCAGTCAATTTCATTCCTGACACTAATTAACGTGCATGCAGAGTTGATAGTACTAATATTGTCAAGTGTATAGTGTATACCCACTATCTGGTCTCACTTTTTGAGGAGCTACTTTCCACCTCAATTGACAAGATGCCCCAAGAAACTTTTACCATGCAATGTGCTCTCCTGACGATTGAATTTTCATAAAGAAATTTAAAATATCAAAAAATAAATACACAAGAAAATTAAATGAAGTTTCAATGTCTACTATCATATATAATTAACATAATCCTGGATCCCCTGACCTCCCCCCCCCCAAACCAATCAGACAATAGTAATCATAACAAAAAATAGAAATACGCTCTCTTTTTCAAAGATAATGATCTTCTTTTCTTTTTAGTCTATTTAAAAAAGAATAATATCTTTTTTTTGGATAAAACTTTAGTTTCAATTTTCCATTTGACATATTTAACACTACAAAATTAAAGGACATTTTGTACGTTTGATATAACTTAAGTTTAGTACGACAAAAATTAAAAAATCTTATTTTTTTTAAACTTAGTGTCAAGTCAAACCAGATCATTTTTTTAAAAGAAGAAAGTAGCATACATTTTTATAGGGGTGACAATTGGGCGGGTTAGGTTAAATTTGAATGGATTATAATGGGTCAAAACACCAAACGGGTCAAAACTCAACCCAATTAAAATTTACTTGGGTCAAAATGGGTTGGGCCAAAATGGGTTGAGTAACGGGTTATAGTGTAACGCCTCAAACTTTACAGTACTAGTACAATGCAAATGAAACATAACATGGTTCGGTCAAATTAGCGCTAATTTTTAAAAGTGCCTGAATCTCGTGTTAATGGGCTATATGTGCGTCTAACGCTTAAGAGGGTCGAGTGTATGCATGTTTTGTGTCAAATTG
>JAABOM020000049.1:9326878-9343701 GCA_011800125.2 Solanum clarkiae
GGTATCAGAGCCGACTCTCTGCTAGTACGGTGGTGGGGCAAACCTTAGCGAGGACGCTGAGTCCCTACGGGGGGTGAATACAGGGATGGCGATACGTAACGCCTGTAGCTCACTTAGGCGAATCCCACATCGGAAAAAAAGGGGGAGTTCCCGGGCTATATGTTGAGTTTGGAACCTTACATGTGCATACGCGTTTTTCCGGGCTTGCCTGGGAGGAACAAAATCGTGCGGCCCTGTGGGGCCAAAGCGGACAATATGTGCACGTGTGGGGCCGTTCGTCACAATTTTATAGGTTTAGAAGTCTATTTTATATTCCATATTTTAGGAGTATTCTAATTTGTTTAGAACTCATATGGTAGAAAATATTTAATATAATAAAGAAATTTTATAGAGATAATAAAATAATAATTGGAGGAAAATAGTGAAAAAATAATTTTATATAAAAAACAAAAAATTTAAACAACTTTATTAAGGACCTTCACACTTTTAATATAATATAAATTATTAGTCGGGGTGAGACCACACTCAAACATGGAGAATAAAAATTGTGTAAAAAGTGTATTTATTATTATTTTATAGTGTTTCGTGGAATAATAGGATGTTAGCAAAGTTAAGGCATCGTTTGAAAATTCAAGAAACTTTCAGTGTCACTTTATGTTTTTTTTTAAATAATTTATTTGAAACTCATATTATTTTAACATTGATAAACAATTTATGAAAAAAATACAAAATCTCTTTTTTTAGGAAAAATATTTGAAAATAATATATTTCTTAAACAACACAATAACATATTCATAATTTGAGTTCAATCATATATTGTGTTATGTAACTTTTTTTTTATTATTCTCTTACTTAAGTTAATCCCCTAATAATTTAGACGGTCCATGATTATTTTAAAAAAAATCCAACTAAATCTATCGTCCCTTCTTCTTTCTTCTTTAAATTTTTCTGAAATCCTAAAAAGGAAAATAAAAAATACAAAAGAGGGATTGAGTATAGAAAGAAAAGAAAATAATTTTTTTTTGGAGATTTAACAATTTTCGTTAGCTTATGGGATAGAGATAAAAAAAAATGAATAGGAGAGAGACTCAGAGTTCATGTGCTCGCCAGAGTTTGACGACAGCACCACCGCAGCTTTACTGTTGCTCTACCATGGTTCATCCATTAACGGCTGTGAATTCTCCACTTGAAAATCGAAAAATCACCCAAAATCCAACATCTCTTTCAATTTCAAAATATCCCCTCTTGTGCCTCACATACCATTGTTTTTTTATTGATTACTCCGTTATATTGACAAAAAAACGAGTTAGATTATTCTAGATCCACGACATTTTCAATTAGAACAAGGTTTCGTTAATTTTTTTTCAGAGGCTTCATTCAAGGTCCTTGTTTTCAGCTCAAAATTCATTTATGAGGTCAAGAACGACTCAATAAAATGCATGACCTGAAGCTAAGATTTAAAAAAGACTATTATAATTTATTTAATTTTTCATATATTTTATTTTTAATATTCTTTTAATTGACAGTATAACATTTCTTGTAATATTTTGTAAGATAAGAATAAGTATTTAAAATTTATTGTACGTTACTAACAATATAGATCTTTAAATCTCTTTTATTGATTCTTATTTCAAAAACTTTTTAATAGAGTCAATTGTTATAAAAACTATCGAAACTGACTTCACTTGATTGAATATGCAAAGTAGAGTATTATATTTATATAGTATTTCGTATTACTTTTAATTATAAAAATCAATATTTGAGTGATTGTTATCTTTAGAAGACATTCAAAGTTAAGATAATAATTTTTAAAATTTAATTATTTAATAATCTAGTTAGTTTGAGCTTCGAATGTTCAATATCTAAATATGATTGATTCAAATTGGAATGAATTAGATAAATTAAGAAATAAAAAGTATCTATAAGAAATAACTAATAAACTATTACTTGAGAGTAATCCATTTTAGTTGAGATAGTTTTCATTTTCAAAGTCAAATCGTATTTTTCACTAACATTTTAAAATATATTTATTAGCTTTCCAAAAATAATAAAATGGGGGTTGGAAGATTTTTTTTTAATTAATAGTAACAACAAATACATATTTTTTTTTTCCATATTCTAGGGTTGGGTATTTTGTTTTTTCCATGCTATCGGTCTGGTGCTTGATCTGGTCGTCTCTTTTTATGTATGTATCTCCTTCATCATCATTTTCACTCTTCTTCTCAGTGCTTTCAGTTCTTCTTTTAATCAAACTTTTTACTTTATTGCGTCTTCCGCTGTATATATGTGTTTTATATTTGAGCTTCGAATTTTGAGGGTTGATTCTTTTGGAGGATTTGTAATTTTGAAGCCCTTATTCTTTGGGCCTAAAGCCACTGCTTTACTGGCTTTAGTGTTGAGCCGCCTTTGTGTGAGGTTCATGTCTTTTTATTACAGCTTATTTTGGGCATTTATTTGTTATTCTTGTGTAAGGGTTGGTTAAGTTGAATGTTTCAATATGTTTCATATTAGTATTGTTTTTGATGCCACTTGCTTCTATACTTAAGAATGTGCAAAGAATATTAGTGAGCTATTGAGATTACAGATTAAATACATGAAATTCCTATCTAGATGTCGGTCTTTGGTTTTAGACTAAAAATTAATTGGAATCCATGTTAATCAATAAAAAGACTGCATAATTTTGTTGTTTCTTTACTGTTAAGGAGCTAACATTGAAGTCAAGTTTATCTAGAATTTAGTAATATGATTGTAAAACAATGGGTTTTAAACCTAAAGATTTTACAAGCTTTAAAAGATAACGTTGGAGTTCTTGTGCTTTCGTTATCCAGTTCATTTTATGATAACCATTTTTGAGAAAATTTAATGAGTATGGTTAGTAATGAGCAGATTACATGTGTTTTTGAAATAAGTTTGAATAAATAGTTGTGTTTTTACATGTTCAGTCTTCAAATTGTCTTTGTAATTATTCTTGTTGAATGTTTAATTATGGGCAATTTTGAAACATTGAATTGCTGTCGGGGGCTTTATTTCCAAGTGTGACATGACAAAGGCCCCATTCATTGTGAGAGAGCGAGATTTGTGGATTATCCAAGGTTCGTTTTGAATTTAAAAAAAGAGTGAAAAAATGGATAAGTCTAATTATTTCAAATTTACAAGAAACAAACAAAGGCCTCAAACGCTAGATGAGCATTGGACATGTTTTAATTAAGAATGCAGTTATGCATTTTTTTGAGACACTTACAAGAAATTCAAGGATGCGGTGACGCACCTTTGGACAATTCTTCTAATAATTAACTTTCCTTATTACATTAGATCATCTGCATCATCATGTCAGCTTTTGATATCTAATTCCTCAAATTTCTGTATGCATTCGTAGAGTCGTCTTTTTTCCTCCCTTTGTCTTTCTGATAGAAACTAAGATGAAATGAGATGAGAATGAAACTTTACTGGTTCAATAAAGTGCAAGAATCTTAAACTTTCATTAACCAATAACTATGTCTGCATGGAATGGACAAATCTCTAGTTACAAAGATAATGATAATACTTTTCTTCATATAGAATTCTCCTAAATACACATATTTACACTAAAAATAAGGATAACTCCTAACACATAGAAACAACTACTGCTGTAGATAACTGCTGCAATAAATAACTACATAGATTGGTACTGCTTATCCACTCTATTCGTTGTTTTATATCTAGTATGTTCTGCTTTTGGGGATGATATATTTGAGATGAGGGCCTACCGAAACAACCTCTCTATCTCTATGAGGTAGTGGTAAGGTCTGCGTACAATTTACCCTCCCCAGAGCACACTTGTGGGATTTCACAGGGTGTGTTGTTGTTGTCGTTGTTGTTGTTCCTTAACTCTAATCAAGGAGCTTAGACAGAACTTATTAGGTATGATGCACTTGAGCAAAGAAACCCTAAGTTGCTTGGACTCTCCAAAATGTTGCCGCACCCGTGTCGGCTCCTTTAAAAATACACTATTTTTGGAGGACCCAACACACACCCATTGACATTTTTGAAGAGTCCGAGCAATATAAAAGAAAACAGTTATGCTTCTAAGTCGGTGTATGTCAAAACCGTGACTATGCATCTAGATTGTGACCAATGAAAGCTCAGCAATAAAAGTATGGGCAAATCACGTTTTGTAACACAATTGATCCAAAATTATTGTAAGTCGAGTATTAGTGGATGAAATCGACCATGCTGATACAAGACTCAGGTAGCCTCATAACTTCACCAGGTCAACAAAATTTCTTATCCGGTCATTTGTTTTCCTAGCTCAAAAATAAAGAGTCATTTCCTTTTAATTAGAGATTCAATAAGGTGACCAGGGACACCATAACTCAATTCCAAGTGGCGACTTTGTTAAATGATAAATGAATAATCACTGTTCAAAGCCAATTCTTAGATTTGAAAAACTCTTTCTTTCTCTTAATAAAAGCCTCGTGCAAGCTATTGCGGAGGGCAAAATAGAAGTCTGACTTCAGGCATCCAGTGCTACAGAAACACATTGGAAGCATCTTTTTTTTTGAGGAAGGTAACATAACTTATATATATCCACAGGTATTCTACATCAAAGTGTAGTCCCCTTACAAAAAGTTTTCATTACATCATTCCTAGGAATTTCTAGTTACAACCAATCAATAACATTAAATCATCTTCAGTATCTCTTATCACTGCTTGGTTATACCAAAATAGTAAAACCCCAGGCAGTTTATCTTTATCTTCTGAACATTGCTCTGTTTTTCCTTCTAAACATCTTTGATTCCTTTCCTTCCAAACTGTCCACCGAATACAAGCTGGGACTATCCTCCATCCCTTCTCATTTTTCCTGCATTCCATCCCTGTTCCAGCACGGTAGGACTTATATGATTCTCCCAGGCTTTGTCCACTTGATCTTCCTCTTGTGGATGAACATCTGCCACATTGGAAGCGCCTTATAGATCAGTATTCATGCAATTTGCCCCTGTTAATTAATTAAGGCATTAACCAATTTATGCATAACTGAGACAATCATTATTGAATGAAATAATCATGATATAAATGCGAAAGTCATGATATAAAAGTCAACTTAGCGAAGTAGTATGCCTTATAAGTTGAGCCATGACTAAAATAGTACCCATGACACACAACATTATCTATGGAGCTTGTAGAAAAGATTAACTATCAACTGTGGCCAGTCTGTTCTGTACTGCAAGCCAGAGAATGAACTGATGTCTTGGTAGCATTCCTGTGGCTAGAACCAGGCTCTTCCATGCTACGTTGTGATGCTGAGTAATTAATGACAAGTACAACTTCTTGATACTGAATGACCCCGCAATAGAAAATTGATTCAAGTGTACAATAAAGTAAATATTTGGGAGCCATTGTCCTGCATCAAACATCTTTCTGACAAGTCAACAACTTGCTTGGGGATTCCATGTCTGCCAGGTTTCTTGTCTTTATATCAAAACTATGAATCCTTTGCACCCATAGTCTATTTTTCTTGTGAGTTAGGGCCCGTAGGAGCTTGCATATAGTTGCTCTGTACCATCTTCCAAATCCAATCATGTTCAATCCTCCGACAGTTTTGGGAATACACATTGTGTTCCAATCAACCAATGCCGCCTTTGACGTGTCACAGTCCCTTGTCACCCTGCATGTATGAGTAATCATTTGGATGATCTTTTTAGGTAGCAGGAAAACCTGGGTCCAATAAGTCTGCATCTCAAATAGTACACTTTTTATCAGTTGCGGTCTTCATTGTGAGAGGAATTTTGGGGTCCAATACCCTCTTCAAGCAATGATCTTCTCAACTAAAGGTAGAACTGTTGGATATTCCGTTTCCTGGAAGAGAGGGGGGACTCCTAAGTACTTAAATGGATTTCACCCGGCGTGAACTTCATTTCTGCTAGTACTTCGTCAATGAATAACTCTTTTACTCTAGTTACGTAGAAAGAGCTCTTATCCAGGTTTGCCTACAACATTGATACTGTGGAGAAATGTTCAAAAGCCTTCTATAGCAACTTTATAGAAGACTTATCACAACATGTGATCAGGTCATCAACAAAGCATATATGTACCAAGTGGAGTCTCTCACATATTGGATGTTAATTGAAGTTTGGGTCATGTCTCAACTGTTTTAAGAGATCTGTTAAAGTATTCCATAACAAGTACAAACAACTAAAGGGATAAGGTGTCAACCTGTCTTAACCTTTTTTTGCTTGAAATGTAGTTGTACGGGTACCATTCAAAAGGAGTGAATAGCTAACAATTGTCACACTCACTTATACAAGTCATGATCCAGTTCACCACTTTCTGAGGGAATCCAGACTCTAGCAAAACCATTTTCAAAAAGCCCCATTCAGTAGAATCATTAGCCTTTCTAATGTCATCTTCATAAAGCATCTAAGAACACATGTTTCTGTCCATACCTTTTCAGTAGTTCATGGGCGACAATAACATTGTCAACTAAACTCTGCCCCATTATAAATGCTGAGCCCCATTCAGTAGAATCATTAGCCTTTCTAATGTCATCTTCATAAAGCATCTAAGAACACATGTTTCTGTCCATACCTTTTCAGTAGTTCATGGGCGACAATAACATTGTCAACTAAACTCTGCCCCATTATAAATGCTGACTGAGATGGTCCCCCCAGAACATCAATTATAGGTTCTATCTAAGCAGTTAAATCCCTAGCAATCAGTTTATATATAGTGGGGCAACAAGCAATAGGCTTAAATTCTTTGACAAAGTTTGGATTAGTAACCTTTGGAACCAAGGTCACTGTGGTGTAATTGATACTTCAGAAGTTTAGCATTATCAAAGAACAGTATTATAGCATTAGTTACTCCTCTCCAATTGTATGCCAGAGTTCTTTGGAGAACTATGCAGGAAAACCAACTGTTCATGGAGCTTTATCACATGGGTGTTGGTGGACAACATGCATTACATCTTTCTCTGTCACAGTTTGGATCATCTGTCTTTGCTATTCTGCATCTAGGCAAGGGCCATCTCTTGCTATCTCTGTGTCAAGGCGTGGAATTTCAATGGCTGCAGTGTCTAGGAGTTGTTGGAAGAAGGCTGAAAACTCTTGTTGAACCATAGTTGGATCAGTTAGCCTATCTCCTTGCGGATTGCATATTGATGAAGTCCTGTTTCGGGATTGTCTGACCTTTAGGTGTGCATGAAAAAACTGTGTTAAGAGTCCCTAGCAGTAATCCAGATGGCCCAAGATTTTTGTCTCAGCACTTGTTCTTCTATTGCATCCACTTCTGTATATCTATAATAAGCTATTTTCTGATGCTATCAGTGAAACATCAAATAGGTTGCTGGCTAGATCATGCTGTGTCTTTTTCAGTTTGTCTCTCAGTTCCTTCAATTTGCAATCCAGTAAGGATAGCTCTCTGTCCATTTGCTTAGCCATTGTACCTATCAATTGAAGTTTCTGCCAGGCAGAATACATAGCTTAACCAGGTATTTGTTGGCCCGAACTTAGCTGGCCTATTCTTTGAAGGATAAAATTCAACACTCTGAAGGTTCTTCTAGATGCTGGATAGTCACCTTAGTATTGACAATGATGGGAGAGTGGTCTGACCATTCAGGAATCAGGATTACCATACACAACTTCCGATTGACCATATTGCATAAACCAGGATGGGTTCCCTACGAACCAATCAATTCTGCTGTATACTCTTACATTAGCTTCCCTTTTGTTACAACAAGAGTAATCACAACCTGTTTTGTTCGTATGGCCAAGTCCCACGTCTTCTATACAGTCAACAAAACCTTGAAACTCTCTCTGATGAATTGGGGCTGCATTGAGTCTATCAGTTGCAGACACAGGTGTTGGAATCTCCTAGAGTGAGCTAGGGATCTACCATGTATGTTGGCATGAGTTTCAATTGCTCCCATATATCCTTCCTTTCAGTTTTGGTTTTATAGCCCAAAAAAAAAAGGTTAGATTACAGGAGAATCGGGAATCCTTTTCTTCAACCTGACAATGCATCAGTTGTGGATTGCTTATCAGGATAGTGACTCCTACAAGCTGATGTCTCCAACACAACCATATCATACCATTTGGTTCTGGGGAGTAATCTGTGAAGCAAGTCTTTTTTTAAAACACTTTTTGGTCTGTGAAGCAAGTCCATTCAGCTCCCAGGAGCTTTTTAACCTTGTCAGCTCTTCTTTGTTTTATTTTAGTCCCCAAGAAGCCTAGGAGATCTATCTTCTTCTTAAGCAGAAAGGATATCTTCTTCTTAAGCAGAAAGGATTTCAACTCCTGCTTATAGGGATAGTTCCGCCCTCTTATATTCCAGGAACAAAAGATCATGGTGGAGGCTCCGAGGGCTGCTCAAGACCCTCCTCTTCTGCATACTTACCCACAAACCCCATCAAATTGAGGTCAATGTGTTCATCTGTCCTGGAGGTCATCACCCCCTGTGAAATCTCAGCTACCAGTTCTCCTTGCTTCTATCTTGTATCTGTGCTTGGGACCTTATCCTGTTGTTAGCTGGTGGTTCAGCAGGCTTTTTCAGAGGTATGACTGTGGACTAATGACTGTAGTTTTGCTTGCCATTGAGTAGGTTCCTACTTCGTCCCTTTTCCTTTTGTCTTGTATAACTAATTTGGGAGCTGGAGCTCTAGTCTATAGAGGGCAATGCTTAGTTTCATGGCCTATGATCATACACTCATTGCAATATTCGAGCCACCAGTCATAGTCCACCCATTGTTCTCTAGTATTTCCATTAGGCTCCTTAATTACTTCAGGTAGGGGTTGGGTCATGTCCAATTCAATCAGTATTCGAGCATATGAGATCATTCCTTCTTCAGCACTCAACCTATCAATACACACTGGTTTCCCCGAACAGCTTGCAATTCTACTTAGGTTTTCAGTTGACCAGTAATAAATTGGTAGGTTGGGGAAGGTAACCCACAATGACATTTGTTGAATTGAGTCCTTACCCATACCCATATGGGATTCAGGCTTCCACTGTTTAAGAATTACCAGTCAAGAATCAAAAGTGTAAGGGCCATTTTGAAGGACCTTTGTTTATCATGTTCATCCTCAAACCTGAATATGTAGTATTCTTCGTCATGGAGAAAGACCCTAGATGCTGTGACAAAATTCCAGATAGCATACACAAATTTGAGCATTTTAAATGGGGTTTCTTTCCTACTACATACTCTATCAATGCATCGTCCCCTTTCCTACTTTTTTCCAATGCTTTTGGCTTTAGCTTTATGACCTTATCTCCTCCTTTTAGAACTAGAGGAAAGCAGCAAAGTTGTTTACCTTCGTTTGGAGCTCGATTGGCAGTAGCAGATGGCGTAGGTATGCTCCCACAAATAACGTGAGTTTCTCCAACGCTTGTATACTCCCACCGTCTTCTTTAGCTAGGTCTGGTGTTGTGACCACATAATCCCTTTATTGGAGCATGATGTGCCTTGGATCCACTACTCGCACCTTCCACCCATAAGAGAGTTGGATGGATGGTAGCGGTTTATTAATCCGTGCAACTGTCCTCTCTAGATCTACCTGTGTTGCTGTCTTTGGGTCAGGTTACACAGCCGGAATATTGCATTTTGTTGGTGGAGAAGTACGTTTATGGGCCATAGGTATATCTATGCCTGTGGAGCCTCCTCGGCCTGCCAGAGCTTACCACTGTTTCATAGAAGATCCAAATACACTCATACTGTGATAGTAAAGAGAAATTTGTTGATTCTTATGCTTATTTGAAATAGTTGTCTCGTGTCTGTGTTGTTTTACTATTATAAATTTTCAATTATAATCTGACTAGTCATCATCCGAAAAATGTACCAAACAGATAAGAATGATACGATGGTTTTTATTTTATTTGGTTTTAAAAATTTAGAAATTGATTAAATTAATTTTATTTTGGTTTAATCAAAAACTGAACCATGAACATCCCCTGCTGGAGTATTCTCACGAAAAAGAAAGAAAAGGTCATACTAACAAAGTGATTTAAAGAAAATATAAGAAAAACTAATGGCAACTAGGTGGAAGTTCTGAGTTAACTTCGTTTCAGGCAAGAAGCCAAAAGAAACACGGAAGACAATAAAAGGGGGAAGATAGACAATAGGGACCTGAGGTAATTTTCCTTATTTTAAAGGTTCTTTTTGTTATCTTATTTATTTATATGACTATTGGTGTTGTTTTCCATTTCTGTCATTTTCTTTGAGTTTTTTTTTTTAATTTAAACTATGGGGAAATACATGAGTCAAAGTTGCTTCTATCATGTTTTCTTATACCATTTTCTGATAGAGTTGGGTTTTTGTTTCTTTTGAATTTTCTTGTAGTAAAGAAGACAAGTGTTGGAAGATTGAAGGCAGAGGGCTGAGGGAGTGAGACAGAGAGAGAGAGAGAGAGCGCGAGAGATAGATAAATATGGAAAATGGAGGGGACAGTTTGGTGCCTAAACTTGAGGGATGGAATTTGAATGATTCAAATAATCCCAAGAACAATGATGGGTTATATCAGGTTCTAAAAGCAGTTGAAGCCGCTGAAGCCACCATTAAGCAACAGGTTTGTTAATCCTTCCCTCACGTGAATGTCTGTATGAGTTCATAGAATGGTTTTAGTGACTCTGTTGATCAGTCTATTGGGAATAATTTCTATTTTTGTCTCATGTGTTCATAGAATGGTTTTACCGACTCTGATGATGAGTCTACTTTTTTGTTTCACGTAGAAGCTACGTAAACTGCAAATAGGCTCGAATCATTCCAATAGGTTCAATGTTGAATGTCTCTTGGTCATATGTTAGATAAAACTGTTGTCCTGGACCTATATTTTTGTCTGTCGAAGATGGATAACTCTAGGCCTTTGTTTTAACAAGCTATGCCATGTTTCGTAAACTGGATTGCAAAAGGTAGTCTAGAGATAGATAAGTGATACATCAGTTACTGTTCGGTCCAATAGTCAGAGATAATTGCGTATAGGCTCTTCTCTTCACCAGCAATGCCAGCTCAAATTGTATCAAAGTAGAACCATTGGGTATCAAGAGCAGTGTTTTTATTGACTGAAAAAGGAAAAAGGTTGAAAGAAGAAACAAGGTATGAAAACTATTATCTTCTTTACGTGCTTGCGTTACTCTTGCTCTTTTCAATCATCTTCTCAAGGAGGGTCCTCCTGTTGGCAACATGAATACATTGTCAGTTATTGGAATGGTCAAAGGTTCTCTCGGGAGTTGGAATGGCATGGTTGTGTTGAGTAGTGCATCATTATGGTTGTAATGATAGTTTTTGGTTTTTGGTCTTGCTCAAGCTCTTATAAGGCGTTTGGACATAGGATTTGAGAACCTAATTTCAAATTTTGATTTGAAATCAGCATTTGTTTATGAAATCTGCACAAAATTTTAACTTCAATTATGGTATACCTCGAGTTTCAAATTGTGATTTCAAAATAAATGTAGAACTCATTCTGTAAGTTTATATTTTGTAAAAAAATACTCATTCTCGATGTGGGTAGATTGTCCGTGCCACGTGGAAGGATTATATTAAAGAATAACTAGTTACTATGTTGTTGTTCTTTTGGATTAGTGAATCTTTGTAAAATTATTTGAATATGAAAGCTTGTAATATTATGTAGTCATATAACATTTCTTTATTAAAGGAACATGAAGATATGTGATTTATTTAATGTGCCGCCTTAGAATATTTCGAGACCCTTTTTATGAATTATGATTTGCTCATTTGGTAAGATTGTATAAGAGTTGAAGAAGTTTTGGTAGTTTTCACAAATTTTGGAGTTTTGATGCATATGAAAAAATACAACTTCTTGAAATTGGCAACTATTCTATATTTATATATGGGGATGAAACAGTACATGAGTTGTACTGAAACGATATGTACAAACATGATCCTGTAACTATACTGACTGATCTACTTCTACATTGAGTCTAGAACATCATTGATTGTAGCAGTAGTATCATCTGGATTTATTTGCTTACACCAAAAACATAATAGCAAAAGATGATTCAATTTGATTTTCTGCATACCATTCTCTCTATTTTCAAAACAACTTAAACTTATCTCCTTCCAGACGGTCCGCTAGATGCAGGCAGGGACAATTCTTATCTACTTCTGTTCTTTGCCATGGATTCTGCTTCCTCCCAACTCTGTAAAAGCTTCCGTAATCTTTCCAGGCATAATCCAGGATATACCTTTAGGGGTCGTTTGGTTTGAGTAGAAGTTACGAAGGGATAAGTTATGATGGGATAAGTTATGTTGGGATTAGTAATGATGGGATAAGTTATACTGAGATTATTTGTTATTGAGTATTTGGTTTGTTGTATAAATTTTAAGAATATTTTTTGTTTACAAGAATACCCTTTACTTTATTAGTCTTTTTGTAATGTATTTTCTCTGCTAGCTTTAGTTTTTAGGAAACAACCTTTCTACTTCTATGAGGTAGTGATAAGGTTTGCGTACATTCTACCCTCCCCAGACCCTACTTGTGGGATTTCACTGGGTATGTTGTTGTTGTTGTTGTTCTCTGTTAACTTTAGTCATTCAATATTTATTTTTAGAATAAGTCTTTCATCTTATTTAGCTTAAATATTATTATGTGTGCATTTCCATGATAATACTATATGCATTTAAAATAAAAATTTCATCTTATTTAATTTAAAAACAAAGCTCTCATTTTAAAGTTTGTTAAAGTAAAAAAGGTTTTATGAAAAATTAAAATATAATAAACATAAGAATTAGTCAATAAAAATTATATCATATAGTGTAATTTTTCAATAGAAAAAATATGAAGAAGTATCACAAAAATAAGGAGGTAAGGTTTTGAATGTTATTATATATTGTATTTAAAAAAATATAAATATACAAAGTGAGGTATAAAAGGGTTTCTTTGTCATTTATCATTTTTATTCCGGGATTAGTATACCACCTAAGAAGATGAATAACTTATCCCGGTACTATTTATTAGCCCCAGGATAATTTATCCCAGATTTTCCAACCAAGCATCAATTCAAGGGCCACTATATTTTTATCCCGGGATTATTAACACTTATCCTTCACACCAAACGACCCCTTAAGGTTAAAGAAAATTCTCCACAGCTGTTCTGTCATTTTGCAATGTAGGAATAGATGGTTAACTGTCTCTACTTTTAACTCCACACAAAAAACATCTGGGACACATTGTAATCTTTCTTTCATCAAATTTTCCTTGGTTAGTATAGCTTCCTTTGCCAATAGCCACATAAACAAGCAACTTCATGTGGCATATTAGTCCTCTGAATATGCTTCCAAGACGATTCTCAATCTGCGATTAAACTGGTCCATCAACCTATATGCTGAATTCACCTTGAAGTCTCCACTGCAGTTACCTTTTTTTGATGACAAGGGAAACCCACAGTCACCCTTGGTCCCCATAGGGTAAAACTGCCGCGCCTATGCAATAGCTCGCAGACCACACAGGAGAGGTAACTTGCACTAGGCAGACCCGGTGCGACGAGCTCGATCCAGAAGACAAACCCCTTGCTTTTACTGGCAAGGGGTTTTGAACTTGAAACCTCCAACATGGAAGTCCTGAGCCCAAATTTCCCCTGCTTGTAGGCCTTTGAATTGAGCAAGGATGCTTTAAAATTCAGTTATCTTGTCCATTTCCTAATCATTAAGTAATCTTCTGAAGGTAACATCCACCCTTGAGGAGTCCAAAATTGTTGCTATAGTCTTTGGTTATTAAAGCACAAGATTATTTCTGGGACGTGTACTTTTAGGATCCCTACTACATGCCAGTTGTCCCACCAGAAGCTAGTTTTACTACCATCATGGACTTTGATCTTGGTTTTGCTTTTCAATTCACTCCACCAGGACTAATGGATCGCCATAAACTCAACCCATATGGTGTAACAACCTCCTTGGTCATCTATTTCTCTTCCTCATATTTTGCATTTATAACTTTTCCCTACAGTGACTGACTCTCATTAGCAAGTCTCTACAACCATTTCATCTTCAAATTCCTAATTCTAGTCCCCCATATTCCTTGCCAAGGTAAAGAGTTTTTCACTTGATCAAATGAAAACCTTTCGTTTCTTTGCCCTCCTGATGCTGTCCAACCTTTTAATAACCCTGCTGGGATTGGAAACAAAGACAGATTTTCTTGCTAGCACTGTATCCTATTTCTTTTGAATTAGATTTTTCTCCCACTGATAATCCTAGAAAAGTATTTGGTAAAGCACCAACTTCTCCACCTAGAATTGCATTAAATTGATCCCTCTGTGTGTCTTCATTGATAGGAAATGATACTTTTCCTCCAGTTGATGTGTTGTCCAGATACCCCTTCAAATAAAACCAAGATAATCCTCAAGTGTCTATATTGATCTTCTTTTGCACCACAAAAGATCAGGGTGTCATCAGCCTATTGGAGGTGGGTCGCTTCCATATTGCCCCTACCGGCTGTGGCCACTTCAAAACCTTGTATCCATCCAGTTAGAATTGTGGTTTCAATCATATTGTGGAGACCTTCTATCACTGTAGGACCAGAAAGGGAGACTGGAGGTCTTTCTACCTGAGACCTCTTTATGAACTTAAAAAGCTAGCAGGATAACCATTAACAAATTGATAGTTGTGATGCAGTGCTTGATCCACTGTATCCGTTTGTGTCCAAAGCCCATCCTTTTCAGTATCTATAGCAGAAAGTCCCAGAAGTCCATCCTTTTCGGTATCTATAGCAGAAAATCCCAGTTGACATCAGTGGCGGAGCCAGAAATTTAATTAAGGGGTGTCAAAATATAGAGTATTAAGCACAATTTTCCTTTTAAAAAAATGTTTGAAGCAAAAAGTCTTAAGCCAGGCTTGAACCCTTGACCTGCTTATTGTTTGAAAACTTTTTTTTGCAGCCCCTCAACCATTGCACTAACTTCTCCTCTTGTGTTACGTGGTGTCAATATTAATATATATAAGCATAAATAAAAAATTGACCTATTTATACAACGTAATTTTCCGATGAAGGGGTGTCGCTTGTCACCCCTTGGGCAAGTGTAGATCCGCCCATGTTTGACATGATCATATGCTTTCTTAATATCTAACTTGCAAAGAATCCTAAGGTTTTGTTGTTTTAGTCTGGCCCAACAACTTCATTTGCCATTAGCACAACATTCGTGATTAGTCTACCTTTTATAAATGGCATTTGCTAAGAATCTACCAGCTTTGCCATTACCCCTTTTAATCTTTCTGCTAACACTTGAGAGATTAACTTGTAAATACTTCCTATTAAGCTGATTGGCCTGTAATCCCTCAATTCTTTTGCACCTTTCTTCTTGGGAATTAATGCAATGGAAGTGGCATTGAAGCTTCTTTCAAAGACTTGCAGGGAAATTCTGCATAGCCTTCATTATGTCACGTTTCACCACTTCCCAGCATTTGATAGAGAAACCCATAGTGAAACCATCTGGTGCAGGAGCTTTATCAGCTGCACACAACTTCAAACATTTCAGTACTTGTTCCTCAAAACCTACTTTGTAAAAAATCCCTGTCTTCTTGTGAGATAATAGGGCATTTTTTAAAGTGATATCCATTCTTTAGTTTCTAAGTAAAGTTGCTGATAAAAGTGGGTGATTTCCCCCGTGATTTTGAATTCTGACGGGATCTTAGGAAATCTCTTCATTCTTGACAGGTTCCTCATACTCCATATAAATAGCAGTCTTTGTCACTATTTCCTCCTCTGTTAAAGATCTATCACCAAGCACTGAGTCCATGTCTGCCATCTGCCTCAGTAATTTCTTCCTTTGATACTTCAAATTCTCTTGCTCACTCTTCCTCCATTCCTTCAACTTTATTTTAAGAGCCTTCAGTTTGCAAGCAAGAATTTTGTCAGGTTTCCCCATAAAATTAAAAGCGCTCAAGGTATTTTTCAGTAAATGTGAGTTCATATCAATGGTGAGGTGGGAACATTGAAGTGCTAGAGTAGGTATTGAGTCATAGAGTAGGTGTTCTACCTACTACCTTCTTGGGGTTTCTGTTGGGCGCTTCAAAAAAGGATCATACAATGTGGAGTTGTTAAGAGAGCTGAGAATTGGCTAGCAAGATGGCAAAAGAAGTACCTCTCGAGATGAGGGAAGGAAGCATTGATAAAAGAACACTTATTGGACGCTTCAAAGAAGGATCTTACAGTGTGGAGTTGTTACGGGAGTTGAGAATCGACTAGCAAGATGGCAAAAGAAGTACCTCCCGAGATGAGGTAAGGAAGTGTGGATAAAAGAACACTTCGTCTAGCATTTCTATATACTTCATGGCATTCGTACAAGCTCCACTCACCATTATTACATCTCCAACCACCGTGACTGATAAGTTGAAAAATCATCTGTGGAATTTTTGATGGAAAGCACCTGGTATCACAAGCATAGTGAATTAGAAAATTGTCATATTTACAAAGAAATGGGAAGATCTATAGGTTTGGAGTGGGGGACAATGCTATATGAAGGGAGGTGGTAGCAAAACAATATGAAATGATGAAAAGGGTGGAGGACTAGAAACATTACAGGTCCGTTTGGATGTGGCCCTTGGAGGGGAATTTCGAATGGTTGGAAGAATTCATTGTCATATTCTATTCAAGGTGGGGATGGATGCCGAATTAGTTTTTGGGGGCACAAGTGGTGTGGGAGAGTAAGTTGAAGGTCTCCTCCCTCCTCCCAACATATATAGTAGGCATTTGGACATGCGATTTCATCTCGTGATTTGAAATCATGAGCTAAAATCAGCGTCTGGATACGGGATTGCATTTCATGATTTCACATTTTTCAAAATAAAAAAATTGACACATGTTTATGTTTAATAAAAACAATCCATTATTTTATATCTACAT
>JAABOM020000049.1:9343801-9357330 GCA_011800125.2 Solanum clarkiae
AGAATAGTTTTTTTTTTTTTTTTTTTTTTTTTTTTTTTTTGAGAATGGTCAACTTTACTCCTATATACCCATGGGTATACTACAATAAATTTTAGTACCCCATCATAAAAGTTGTCATTTCACAAAATCCTAATCTATCTATTTACAACCGTTCAATTGCATTAAAAACACCTTTTTTTTTGTGCTGTCTATAACTATTTGTTTGCACCAAAATTAGTAAAGGCCTAAGCAGTCTATCTTGATGATGTTGTGTATATTGCTCTTTTTTGCCTTCAAAACATCTCTGATTCCTATCTTTCAATATAGGCCACTGTATACATGCAAGGACCATCTTCCCTCTGTCCCTCTCCTTCCCTGCATTGCTATCTCTATTCGAGCTTCTTAGCACTTTTTTGACTCTCTCAATATTACCTACCTGATCTTCCTCTTGTGGGTGAACATCTGCCACAGGTGTTTTGTCCATTTGCGGTGCAAAAAGTGATGGTTGAGTGTCTCTATCTATTCTTCACATAGTAGCATCTAGAGTAGTGGTTCAGTTTCCTCTTGTTTAGGTTTTCATGAGTGGGGACTGCTTCATTTTCCAATAACCAGGTAAAATAGGCACTTTGGTCTTCGAGGTCATTCTCCATGGCCACCCTATCTCATGAGTATTTGTTCCTGTCAAGTCTTTGTGAGGTGACCTGTCGTAAAAATATCTTTGGTATCCACCTTCCACCCCCGTCTGTGCTCTTCTGTTAGATTGAAATTTGAGGGACTGTATTCTGAAAAGCTGCTATAAAGGTCATTTCCCAGTCATTGAGGTTCCTTCTGAGTTGGAGGCTCCAACCTTGTCCTGTCTATAGTTCTTCCACAATAGCATTGTGAAATTGGCATAAGTTGTATAGCTCAGGAAAAGTCTGCTTCAAATACCATTGCCCATACCGTATATCCTTCCAGAAAGCCACCTTCTCTCCATTTCCAACCTTGCAACTTGCTTTGTTAGAAATTAGTTGCCATAGGTTCCTAATGGACTTGCCATACACTGAATTATAAGGAGTGGTCTCCTCCTCTGTCATCCATCTATCCTGCATGCCATACTTTGATTTGATCACCTCCTTCCATAAATCTTCTTCTGGGGATGCAAACTTCCATAACCACTTCATCATTAAGCTCTTTTTATGTGTGTTTAGTTCCCTAATATTTAAGCCCCCTTCTCTTACTTTTAACTAACTCCTCTCATTTCACTAGATGATATTTTTTCTTGTCTTCACTTCCTTGCCATAAATTTTTTTCCCTGATAGCATCTAGTCTTTTAGTCTCACTTGCTAGGGTAGGGAAAATTGACATCATGTATGATGGGAGAGAATCCAATACACTACTTACCAAAGTGAGTCTGCCACTTGAGGATAGTTATTGGCTTTTCCAGTTTGCTAATCGTATTTCACTTTTCTCTATTACACACCACCCCATATCCCCTTGGTTTCGCTCTTAGGTCCTAATGGCATTCTCAAGTAGGTGGTTGGGAGTTTATCCACTTTTCCCCCCAACTTTTCTGCCAAATCCTTAATTTTTGGAACTGTATTGACTGGGTAAATGATGCTCTTACCCCAGTTTATATTCAAACAAGAAACTGCTTCAAAAATGTTGAAGAGTGTATTATACTTTTATTAAAATTTTTTGCTTATTTGGTAAGATTGTATAAAGAATTTGGACAATTTTGATAGTTTTCCCAACTTACAGTATTTTATATGTTTAATGAAAAATACAACTTAAAATTCAACTTCATCACATGTGATTTCATATTATGAATAAATCATGATTTCATCTCACATGGACAAACAAGCCCTTAGAATTTTATGCTAGAAAGAACAGATTGTCCAACAAATGTGTGGACCCCATAATGGGGATTGTCACCGGATTTGAGATTTAGGAGGAACCTCCACGATTGGGAGATGGAAAATTTTCAAAGTTTGGTTGATCCCTTATATAGGCAAAATGCACCATATGGCATTTGTAAATTTTGGAGATGGCGTGAAAGTAAGAATGATGTACTTACCATCGAATCATATTATCAGAGCCTGCTAGTGAGAGGGGAATCAGATTTGCACACCAGTCTATTTGGATTCCTAGGGCCCTAGGAAGGTTCATTTCTTCACGTGGTTGGCTGCAACTTGAGGAAGGGGAGGATTACGTAGGTGAGATGGTGCTACATGTGCAGATGTTCTGGAGAAGATCATCTCTTGTTGTATTGCCACCTCGCTACGTGGTTATGGTCTCTGGTCCTTAATTGATTTGGGGTAATATTGGTGGTGGCGTGTATATTGGAGGAGGTGTTGTATGGTTGGGTATTCAGGTGGAGGAAGAGAACATCACGGTTTGGATGTTCCATCAACCAATATATGGATTATCTGGCGAGAGAAATATGAGAGAATTTGAAGAAGTTGCTAGTGTCTTTTTAGTTGCAAAATGGTCTCATTTCTACTTTCTTTTTGGTGCACCTATGAGGTGCTATGTGAAAAGAGGATTGGTGATGTTGTGTAGCGAACCATATCACGTTTGTAGGTTCTCTGTTTTGGTATACAGCTTGCTTGTATATGTGATATCCCCTTAATTATAAAATAATTTACCTTATAAAACATCAAAAAAAAAAAACCCCCAAAAGAAGAGATTGTCTGCTGATCCAATTTGTTTGTTTTTCCTTTTACAGGTTGAAGAAAACAATCGATTAAGAACAGAACTTCAAAAGAAGATTCTGGAGGTTGAAAAATATGTAAGTTAAATTCAGATTGGTTGTTATTCCATGGTCCAAAGTTGTCTTATATTTAACATCTTATCGTTCTGAAACATGGTACATTCTGAATATCATTGTTTTGACGGTCTATTATCTTCTATTGCCCTTTTGCTTGTAGCCTTCACCAGAATCCATTTTTTTCTTGTTACTTGCTAATGCAAATCATTTCTTGTGTATCCCTTCTGCATTATTATATATGTAGGTCTGATGGTTGGCTAAAATATGCCCTTTTCTCTTGTATATGTTAGTTGACATTATCAATGTTCCAGACCTATATTTGATCGTAAGAGGATAGCAGCTGATATAAAGTTGCCAGCTATTGCTAGCTACTCTGTACTTTTAATATAAGGTAGAGCTTCACTTTAAGTTGAATAATTCTTCAATTGTTAAAATGCAGAAGGTAGTATGATTATAGTCAGGCACTCATACATTGTTGTACCAAC
Source organism: Solanum clarkiae (assembly GCA_011800125.2). Classification (NCBI taxonomy): domain Eukaryota; kingdom Viridiplantae; phylum Streptophyta; class Magnoliopsida; order Solanales; family Solanaceae; genus Solanum; species Solanum clarkiae. The sequence continues at coordinate 9,347,015 of JAABOM020000049.1, forward strand.
TATTTGTTGACTATAAGTTTAAGCTTGTGACCTCAACTTGCTTGAGATTGAGGCATAGTGGTTCTGATGTTGCAAAATTGATGTTATAGATTTCTGCTGCCACTTAAATATGCTCATTTTACCCTTAAAAGGAAAAGTGTCAAAATTACCCCTCAATTACCGAAATAGAACAACTATACCCTCCGTTTGGTTTTGGTTTAGAAATCCCTCACTGTGAGTTTGGGCTCAGTTATGCCCCTAAAAACCAACAAACTTCCATTTGTGATTTTAATCTACTAAGATGTATTTCCATGTTGATGTGGACGTCCAAAATGAATGGGGAGGAGATTTAGCAAAACGCTACATGGAAACCAAATAAAAATGATCATTGCTGAAGCTGGTTCTTACTTCACTAGTTCCATCATTGCTGGTATCTCAATTGTGCTGCTGAAATTTGCTGGCAATTTTTTGACATACCTTGAGCATCACCACCAAACTGCTTTCCTAGATCTATGCCAACAAAGAAAACAAATTAATATACAAGCTTGGCAGATTTTTCTAAATATAATATTAATCAACTTAGGATGGTACTGGAAACCAAGAACAAATAAACAATTTCACATTGGCATAAGTTTCACCATTTTATCAACAACTTAATCTCCATTCTTCAAATAAGACATTGTCAAATAAAAATTTGGATTCTTAAGTTGTACTTGCAATATCTAATTTTATTCTGCTTATGGGTTTTTGAGACAAGGGTTTCCAAGAAACAGCCTCTCTACCTCTATGAGGTAGTGGTAAGGTCTGCGTACATGTCACCCTCCCCAAACCTCATTCGTGGGATTTCACTGGGTATGTTGTTGTAAGTTGTACTTGCAATAGTGCTTAAGTTGACATTTTTTCACTTCTCAAGAATTATGTAGGTTTAGGTGTATACTAGTCCTAAAAGAAAAGGACTACTGTGAAATATCTGTTGCTTTCCTTTAACTAGCTTTGTAAAGAGCAATGTTTTAGCTTGCTATGTCTTATGTGCTGCCCAACATTTTGGTAATAATGTGTACAATTATTATCCCTTGGACTGACATGATCATCAAGGAGTTCAATGGATAGTTTTATGTGCCAGTTCTAGTTTGTCTTCGAAGTTTTCTACTATCTGTCATGCTTCTGTTTGATAGATATTTAACCAAGCCATTGTCATGCTGATGTTCTACTTTTATACTATTGAAGATGTTATTTTTAAATAGTAATAGAAGTTACTCTCTCTAACAACTTAAGGTTTTAAATGAGATGGTCACACACGGAAGCAATTGTCCTGAGTTCAAGGCTCACCACCATCCGTCATCTAAAAGAATTTCCACGTGCTTGACTCATCATAAAGAATCAAGCCTTGCACCTGAGGGGCCTGTTAAAGACATTATTAAATAACTAAAAGTGTGCTTTCTCTAAAAGCTTTACTTTTTGTTTCTTTTTCATGAGATGATCACACAATTCAACAAAGACTTTTCTTCAGAGACTCCTCATCCTTTCTAACAGAATTATACCATTTGTGCAGCCCGCATCTGCTTGAAATAGTGTATTGTAAGTTTTGTGATAAGAAATTCAATTCCACTCACATATCAAAGGTTCTTACAATTTTTAATTCTCAACATTTTGCAGAGATCAGGGGAGCTGAAAGGTCAAACTCTTCATTCAGTTTGTCAATTGGATGATCTAAATGAGGTTGATGGAGCACATCCATCAACTTTGAGTTTTGGAAGTCAACTTCCTGAACTTAGAAACATGGATAGTGTAGGACGTAATTTGTCTAATAATATGGTTCTTGCAAAAGATCCCAGGCAAAATGATTTAGACCTGACTGTGCAAAATCAGGGAGAGAGCCAAATTGACTATGGCAAGGTGAATGGTACATTGAGAGCACTTCCTGGTGGTCTGTCAACAACTGATCATTCTGGTGTTTCTCATTTCTCATCTCCTTCAGCATCATTTTCACCCAACAGGTATTCACATAAATACAATTTGTCATCTAAACATCAGTTATCAGGTGGAGACATTACAACTTCAGTGTTACCAATGCAGTATTAATAATGTTTGTGAAAAGTTTTTAGCCAGCAGTTTTCTTCATAAATACAAACAGAAACAGTGACATTAGTTTGGCTTAGGTAGGTATCAAATAGAAGGAGAATATGACAGACAGCTCAATTTATCTGGGCAAGGGTTGATGCCACTGCCTGAAATTGATAGCAGTATGAAGAAGGTACTCTGTCTCTGTTAGGAAATGTCATGTTCTAACACATCATTCTGATCTTTCCTTTAATTTTAGTGATGTATCATTTTTAGGATCTTGTGTTGAAGATACAGGAGCATGAACAGGAGGTAATACAAATGAGAAAATATCTTTCTGAATTTTCCATCAAGGTAACCAAAGAGCCTGTGTTTTTAAGACATCAATCTTGTTTTGTTATTTTATTGTACAAGTCAATGATTTTTGTTTTTGGCAGGAAGCACAAATTCGCAACGAGAAATTTGTTCTGGAAAAGCGGATTGCTTATATGCGCATGGTAGGCCAGAGTTACTGTCATCTCAACATCACTCATCCCTACTTGGCCTTGAACTTATTGATGTCTTTTGTTCTTAATATCTGTGTAGGCATTTGATCAGCAGCAACAAGATCTTGTTGATGCTGCATCTAAAGCGATATCATACAGACAGGACATAATTGAGGAAAATATTCGCCTTACATATGCTCTGCAGGTATGCCTGCTTCTTCATGTGGATTCATATTTTACTATATTCCCCCCTCCATCTGTTAGTGTGTTAATTTTTGAACCATATGGAGAAGAACATGCTGTGTGTTCCAATTTTTGGTTTATTGTGTTCTGTTGAATATTCCTTCCTTTTTCTTCTACTTGGTCCTCCCAGATTCCAATCCATGCGGTAATGTGCCACTCTCCATCCTTTTTTTTTGTTTTAGTTCTATGATGTGTCTATTTGCTACCAACTTATGTTGTGTGGCTTTATTTTTTATACTGAAAAGACATAATATTTAAGGATTAGTCCGATGTTGTCTTGGGATGGTGCATGTTTGCAATCAACTTATATTGTGTGGATTTGATTCTTCATACTGAAAAAGATTTAATCTTTAAGGATTATGCCAATGTTTTCTTGGGATGGTGCATGGACAGTTTTTAAAAGTATTTCAGTTGCTTTGTTGAATCATGATGAGAAGTTTCATAACTTCGTCACGGGTAATTAGAGTTGGCCTGCTGTACCAAGTTAATTATCACTGGATAGTGACAGCAATGTTTGAGCTGCTATATGGTTTTTTTATTGCAAAATCGCCCCCCCCCCCCCCCCCCCCCCATGATAGAATTTTTGAGGTCAGTGTGTTTTTTCAGGCTGCACAGCAAGAAAGATCAACATTTGTATCATCTTTGCTGCCACTTCTTGCGGAGTACTCACTTCAGCCACCCGTAGCTGATGCACAGTCAATTGTCAGCAATGTCAAGGTTAGCATGCTCTAGCTATCTATCTATGTACCTACTTACTAAAGGCACAAATGCTATACCACTTCCTGTACTGATGCAACAGAAAAGATAGGAAAATAATTTATGCAAGGCACCAAGGTGCTTTGCATCCTACAGATGCTTTATGTAAAAGGAAATGTCACCTTACCACTGTAGACTGATCAATTCTTCCAGAGATCAGCAGAAGTTATATGAGTAGCTGGAATTGCTGTTATGCCATGTTACAGCAACAAATATGCCTCAATATCAAGTTGGTCAGAATTGGCTATATGAATCTTCTATATTGATTCAGCTCTTGTTTGGTCTGGTTATTGTAATACCCAGTGATTTGTCTTTTTGGACAAATTAAGGGTTCTCTAAAACTAGAGATAGTGTCACATTATATTGTTCTAATCCTCTAGGACTCATCCTTCTAGTGCAGCATACCCAGTATATGCTGTTAGCTGTCTTACTTCTTACATAAGTCAGGGAACAGCTAATTGTCTCATTTGATGGATCAAACGTATCATCAGTACTGCTGTATCGAGTTTTATATTTGTTTGTCTTCTTTTTCAGTTAGTCTTCCATATTATTTTGGCATCATATTATCTCCATTTCCATTAACTGGGATGAAATAAAGAGAAGTGAAAGAAAATAAAGAAAGGTGAAAGAAGTGGAGGATAATGTTTGAAATTGATTCTGAGAATTGTTTAAATCGTAAATAAACAAAAACTTGATTCCCAAACTTGTGAAGTGTAGATGGAATGTAAGCAGAGTTTATTTTAACTCAAAATTCTGAAATGCCAATATAATTTTTCTAGCTAAATAAGCAATGTATTGCAGGTTTTGTTTAGACATTTACAAGAGAAACTTTTTGTTACTGAGGTATGTTTGCTTGAAGCACCAATTCTATTAACTTCGACCACTAGTCATGTGGAGATAAACTTCCCTTCCTTAATTGACCATCTCAAAGATATATATGTACTCGTTTTGTAGGCAAAGTTGAAGGAGTCTCAGTACCAAATGGCACCTTGGCGATCAGATATGAACCTGTCAAGTTTTGCTCATTCTCCTCCTCAGTCTGCTGGGGCAAGTCTAATGTGTAGTGATAATATGTTGAATAGATTTCTTTTCAAATTCACGATGGATTTCTTATTTCTCATGTTCTCTTACAGATTAAAGAAGGTCTTGAACTTGTACCTCAACAAGCCTATTCCAGTGAAAAGGCTCCTCTTTCGTCAGATCCTCGGACTACAACAGACTGGGAACCCTCGAGGAATCCTCCGAGTGGTCTAAACCGTGATGCAGAAAGAAATCTGGAGACTGATGACTTGGGGATGTATTCACCTCTTACAAGCAGGTGAGCCTGATCAAATGGAGACTGCTACTGTGAACTGAATGTACAATTCCAACCATCTGCTTTTGGTGGTGGGTTCTGTTATCATTGACTTTTTGCAAATGCTTGGTCATTTTTGGATGAAATTGATGGCTAAATCATGTTTCCGTCTCTTCACAAAGTTGCATTTACCAACTACCATTTCTGGCTCTTCAGTAAATGATGAAAAATAATGATTCATAGAATGTGGCATTGAATAGAGCACATGAAAAATTTATCTTTCTTTCAATTTCCAAAAAAAAAAATAATAAAAAAATCTTGTGAAAATAAATTTAATCCCGAGAAAAGATTAAGAAGGTCAGATGCTCAGAATTTTGTTAAAGATGAACAACCGTTATATGTTCCCTTATCAAGGTAACTACCTATTATTTTTTGTGAAGTGATGCTAGTATAGGTTGATTCTGTCTGTGTGTGTTTTTGCTGGTTAATTGTGTACACTGGTTCTAGCTGATTCCGTTTATTGCAATTTAGCTGAAATTGTTTGACCACCTTGAAGATTAAACAAGGAATGTTTTGACTGCATCGTTATATTGGAGTTGGTCTGAAGATATTAATTTTATCTTACCATCTAATGTGCTGTTTAAAGTAGCGAGAAATACCTACTTTCATATGTCCGTTTAAAGTAGCCCAGAAAAACCTACTTTCATATCTCCCACAGGCATCATCTATCCATTTTCTGCCATGTCAAATGACGAATGATTGTGTTCAGTGGTAATAAAAATGTTTAGGGAAGTGCCTTTTGGCTCTCTCACTTTAACAAATGCCATTTGACCTTCATCATTAAATAAGTTGTCATCTCAACAGCTAATTTACCACTTGAGCTTCAACTTATTGTAGATTATTTCCTTGAAAGCTTAAGTTCGAAGACTGCTATTTTTTCATTCTCTTTCTTTATTTTGTAACAATTGATGCTTGGCAATGATAAAGTCGATCCTAGTGTGGACTACTTGTGAATAGTTGGTTAGATAACTTGCATGTTTAATCCATCAGACTTTCAAGGCCTTATTGTGATGACTTATTAATTGTCCTTGTCTGCTGTCCTCATTGTGTCTTGGTCTCTTTGTGCATTTTTTTTAAATCCTTTTTTTCTTATTTGTAGATTTTGATCAAAGTTGCCCATTTGAACTTGTGGAATTATAATGTGTCAACATGCCTTGTCGTCTTGATTATACTCTTGCAAGCAATGGTTCTTGGACTATCAGTTATATCTTATAGCTTTTATGGTTGAATCGTGAAGTTTCGATATGGATATTTGATCTAGCTGTCTCCTTGTAAAGTTATATTTAAGTATCCTTTGTTTTTCTTCTCTCCTAGGGTATGACTTAACTTCTTCTGTTTCAACTCTTTCATTTGCAATAAGCTGTGACTATGTCTGGAATAATTTGCTGACATATTAACAGTACAACAGTCTTAGCCAGTCGAGCTATATTGGATGGTCCTCAGCCCTTTTACTGCAGTTACATGGCCACTACAAAGATGGTCCACATTGTTGTGAACTTGAAATTTGCAGTCAAATCACAACTGTTAAGAGCGTCATGCCACGCTTGATCACCTATGCATAGACTAGTTTTTGGGCAGAAGCAGTTGTAAACACATAAGTTGATAGTCAAGATTAGGGCTCCATCTTGCTTCTTTCTCCCTCGTACTTGGTAATCTGGTTTATGTTAATCTGTTGATCTCTCTGGTTAAATATTTGCATACATGAGTACAAACTTAGTTCTTTTTGCAAACTTAGTTCTTTTTGCAAGAGGATTTATGTCACACCTTCTGTAGTTTGTGCTCTTATGTCATGATTCACCTTTTGGTTGCTTTTCCGACTTTTGCTTATTTTCATGGTTTGTAAGATATGCTTGTTTTCCCTTTGTTTATTGATTAAATTCCAATTCTGAGTAACTTTGTTCTTTGGGTCTTTACATCACCCGATTCTATAGGAACACTACAGCACAAGTCATACCAGCACAACTTGCAGTAAGCCAGGGTTATACGCATTCCAAGCCTAAAAATGAAGAAACATCTAGTAAGCAAGTTACTTTTAGTGATCTCATCAGCAGCAATGACATGGATGATTCTGACATGGAGAGACATCAAAATGATAGAGAGCCTTCAGTCAATTGGGCTAATAAAAGCTCACCATACACATCACAGCTAGATGATCCAAGCTCATCGTACTCCCCATACCTGCCACCAGTTCTCGAGGAACCTTCATCTTCCTATTCAGAAGGTGAATTTAGTGTCTTTGTTTCATTGCTGTTGTAGTGTAATTTAAACTGATCAAGCCCATTTAACTGAACCAAAATGGGAAGTTCTCGATTAAGAAGATCAAGTGATATGTGAAATGAAGAAGTTTCACTGCTGGTAGTGTCCACATCTTACCAGGGATTAGGCAAACAGTTGGAGAAACATGTTCTTCTCCGATAGTGTTTTTTGTTTAATTAAGTCAAACTTTATGCTGGTTAGTGGTTACTGTGCCTTAAACTTGAGCATTGTTCAGCCGCAGATGAAGAGGCACTACCTGCAATAGAGGGTCTCCAAATTTCTGGTGAAGCTTATCCAGGACAGTCACTCCAAGCTTGTGGCTACTCTATTAATGGAACAACCAGTTGCAATTTTGAGGTGTTCCTTGCTCTGACCTTTCTAGCTCTCTTCCTTAATTGTTTCCTTTGCTGTTGCTTCTGATTCTCTGGTTCCATTTATATCGTGATCACTTGATCTTTCATGCTGCGTTTTGTCAGTCTTTGTTTGGAACTTAGCTTTTTTTTCTTTTTTATTCTTCTTGAACTTTGCAGTGGGTTCGCCATTTGGAAGATGGATCTTTTAACTATATCGAGGGTATCTCCTAAACAAGTCACATATTTTTTCTGTTTTTTTTCTCCTTTGAGGTCACATGATACTGTTGTGACAGGGGCAAAGCAACCAACTTACCTCGTCACTGCTGATGATGTTGATACTTACCTTGCTATAGAGGTGCAGCCATTGGACAACCGAAAACGGAAGGTATGCGTATATCCTCTGCTGTCTTTTTTATCAGCCTGCATGCTTCCACTGGAAAATTAAAGCACTCCAGTCCATCCTTTCTAATCAGGCAAGAGAGAGAACTTTTAGTATCTAGGGGTCTTTGATCCAAGGAAATGGGGAGATCGACGATGATGTTATACATCATATTGGTGAAATGGAGGTTTGTACCGGAGTCTTATGTGATAAAAAGGTGCCACCAAAACTTTAAAGTAAGTTATATAGAGTGGTGTGGTTGGATGGTCTTTGTTGTCTAGGATGGAGGGTTGGCCAATCAGGAACTCTCATGTTCAGAAGCAAGTGCTAGAAATGTGGATGTTAAAGATGGATGTTTGGTTAGGAGCGATAGGATTATGAATGACGATATCCAGGACAAAGTGGGAGTGGCTATCATGGCGGACAAGATGAGCAAAAGGAGGTTGAGATGGTTTGAGCATGTGAAGAGATTTGAAGATGCTCTAGTGAGGAGGTGTGAGAGAGGTTAGATATAGTGGGTTCGAGGAGAGGTAGAGGTGGGCTACAAGTTTCTTCACTTAAGCCATGGTTTTCCATAAACAATCTTGGTAAGTTCTTTGTACTTTACCCTTCCATGACCTAATTTTGTGGGGGGATTTCACTGGGTATGTTGCTGTTGTAGACAATTTTCTCCTTTACTAAATATTTTCAAACATTTTAATTTTTTTATTAGAATTGTGATTGTAAGTTCTTGGCAGTTTCTTAGTATGTCATTTTATAAGGAGTCAATGTTTGAAAATCATGCTGAATATTTGAAGCTTTGACCTTGTACTTGAAGCCCTGCCATTCTTTCGGGACAGAAGGAATAGAAAAAGGCAGAAAGGTGGTAAGGGCGAAGTTTGAGTAAAGAAAGATGAGGCAAGCGGTCAAAAATTTGAACTTGGCTTGATCTTATTTCTTATGATATTCCAGATACTTATTCTATCATTCTCATTTTCCTTTATTAATCTTCTACTTTCAGTCTGTTTTTTCTGGGGAGCATTACAAAACTCCTTTCCCTATATATTTTTGAGAAGTTGTATTCCATCTCATCTTAGTTCATTGACATAGTTTTGTACTTGTGGAATAAAGTGTCAGCTCACAGTTGGATGTTGATGTACTAAGTTGTTGCCAAAAGAGAATAGTTACTAATTTTAATTGTCCAAGGATATTAGCATACTGAAAGCTGCCAAAACTTAAAATTTCATTATTCTTTGAAGTTCTTCTACATTGTTCGACATTCCTGTCTATCACCTGAAACATCAAAGGTTGCATGATTTCTAGTGCTTTTCAATTGGTGCTTTCTGTTGAGAGGGCTTACTTTTGTTTTGTTTTATAATTTGGTAAAATGCATAAAAAAAGCCCTCAACTTGAGTCGAATTCCCAGTCACAAATTCGATCTTTACGGGAGTCCTATTACACCTAAGGTGTCCGGACTTTTCACTTTCAATGCCGCCCGCACCTGTGTTGGATTCTCCAAAAATACACTATTTTTGGCGAATTTCACACGCACCCGCTGACACTTTTGAAGAGTCCGAGCAACATAAGTTACACCCTTGGTGAAAGGTGTCCCAATGGTATATATCAGGGCAATAAAGGACATGTATGACGGAGCCAAAACTCGGGTAAGAACAGTGGGAAGGGACTCAGGGTATTTTCCTGTCGAGATGGGACTCCATCAAGGATCTGTGTTGAGCCCATTCTTGTTTGCCCTAGTGATGGATGTTCTGTCGCGACCTATCCAAGAGGAAGTACCATGGTGTATGTTTTTTTGCAGATGACATAGTTTTAATTGACGAAACTCGATCTAAAGTCAATGCGAGGTTGGAGGCCTGGCGACACGCCCTGGAGTCAAAAGGATTCAAACTGAGCAGGACCAAAACTGAGTACATGGAGTGCAATTTCAGTGGTGTGAGGGAGGACTCAGATACGGATGTGAGGCTTGCCACTCATACTATCCCTTAGAGGGAAAACTTTAAGTATCTGGGGTCCATCATTCAGAGCAGTGGCGAGATCGATGAGGATGTCACGCATCGTATTGGGGCAGCGTGGACTAAGTGGAGGCTTGCTTCTAGAGTTCTGTGTGACAAGAAGATACCCCTTACACTCAAAGGTAAGTTTTATAAAACGGTGGTTAGACCAGCGTTGTTGTTTGGGACGGAATGTTGGCCAATTAAAAATGCACGTGTGCAGAAAATGCATGTTGCAGAAATGAGGATGTTGAGGTGGATGTGCGGCAACACCAGGAGTGACAGGGTGAGGAATGAGAACGTCCGGGAGAAGCTTGAGGTGGCCCCGATGGCCGGGAAGATGAGGGAAGCTCGTCTGCGATGGTTTGGACATGTGCAGAGAAGAAATACTGATGCCCCTGTTAGGAGATGCGAGAGGCTGGCTGTGGAAGCTACCCGGAGAGGTAGAGGTAGACCGAAGAA
>JAABOM020000049.1:9357430-9369080 GCA_011800125.2 Solanum clarkiae
GTAAGGTCTGCATACAATCTACCCTCCCCAGACCCCACTTGTGGGATTTCACTGGGTATGTTGTTGTTGTTGTTGTACAACCTTGAAATGCCACAATCAAATATATGCTGTGAGGTGAACTGCACACATCTTTTTCCCAATTTTTTCTACTTCTTCTTCCTTCTTCCTTCTTTCTTCCGCTGCTACCACCCACTTCATTACCGTCGGAGGAACACCACCCTTTGCTTTCTATTTTTCCGATCTCTCTTCTTTCAGATAGATTTCAGCACTCCACTTCTTTTTCATTAGTAGTCGTTCTTCTTTTCCCCTTTTATTCCATATTTAGTGTATTCTGCTTATGGGGCTTGATTCTTGAGATGAGGGTTTCCCGGAAACAGCCTCTCTATCTCCATGAGATAGCGGTAAGGTCTGCGTACATTTTTCTCTCCCAAGACCCCACTTGTGGGATTCCACTTGGTGTGGTGTTGTTATTGTACTTCTTCTGTCTATTTTGAAGCCTATTTCACCTGAAAGTATAATTTACTGTCGACCAGATCTTGAAGATGGTTCAATGAGAAAGAATTATTTTTTGTTTGCCAACTTTCAATGTCTAAATTGCATTTTTTATTTGAGATTGAAAAGATATGTTTTTGTTTTATCCGAATTGCACTTTTATGGTAGATCTTAAGCTTTATTTGAATCTTTATGTTACATGAATTAGATATTTTGGTTCAAGAGCCATATATTAACCTATCAACTTGAAATCATTTGAAAGCCCAATGATTTGGAAGATGGAGATCACTTTCTCAGTGATGATGTTTTTTTTTCTCAGTGGTGATATGATTATGAAATTGGAAGGAATGAAATTTTTTTGTGATAAGGTAGCTATAAATGTAAACAGAGTACAAACTAAATTAGATTTCTGAAAATAAAACAGATTGGACATTACCAAAGTAGGAAGAGGAATGAAATTTTTTTGTGATAAGGTAGCTATAAATGTAAACAGAGTACAAACTAAATTAGATTTCTGAAAATAAAACAGATTGGACATTACCAAAGTAGGAAGAGGAAAATAATCCAATCAGTTTAAGTCATCGGCTTATGGTGATGACTAGTTAAGCCTAATTAATTGTTTAAGTTCCAATTTGAAAATGATGTGTCCAAATTAATCAGTTTTAAGTGTGTTTTTCCTGCTCACATGCTCCCAAGAGAGTGAACAGTGAACACGCTCTCTCAGCCCCATCATCAGTTACGTGCATACTTATTCCATTTTAAGAAGTCCAGTGCTGTAATAGGATCCCCACAAAGATCAAGTATGTTATTGGGAATTCGACTCAAGTCAATGGGTGCTTTAATGCCTTTTTACTTAAAATTTCAAGTCATTTGTCAACAGAAATAGTTCATATATGACTGGTTTGCAATTCTTTATGGGGAGGTAGGGCCCGTGAATTGGGAAAAGAAGCAGGCCATACATCTAAGTGGTGTTAGGTGAAATTTCAGCTATTCAAATCCAATCTCACTGTTTATAAACATTTTTTGGTGTTTATTCTGGTATAAAAAGGGAAGACTGCAAAAAGAATGTGGTTTATTTTATTTATAATAATAGAAGCTGAATGTGGTTTATTTTATTTATAATAATAAAAGCTGTTCTCTTCATTAGGTTTATCCCAAAGAGAAACACTGCAATGACTTTTTTGGTTTTTGATTTTCAGGGTGAACTCGTGAAGGTCTTTGCAAATGAGCATAGGAAGATTACTTGTGGTACTTTAAATCTTTCTCATACAATTTTGAGGCATTGACTATTATGATTGCAATTTATAGAAGCCAATATTCTCTCCATCAATATTAGGAGACTATGAGAAATCCCTTATAGTAGTTGCTATATTCTCCATGTTGGAACAATCATGTTACTCCATGAAAGATGGATTTTTCTGTTTGAAAGCTCACTATGTTAAATAAATGTTGATAAATGCCAACCTTAAATTAGTGCTTAATCCGTTTTTTGTTTTTGGTAATATTTTTGAGAACAATAATCTTATCTAGAAAGAAAGGCTTTTCTGTTTGACAAGATGACGGGGAATTGTGAAAATATGAAAATTTGTTTACCCCTTACCCCAAATCCCGCCCACCCTAACAACATGCACTTTCCTTTTTTTTTTATTTGACCGGGTGTCCGAGTCTCTTAGAGCCCCGACTAATCCTGGGGGTGCACAAGCCCTTGGCAAGGAGTTTCCTTTTTAGTCTTCCTGAATGATATCTTTCTATTTTTAGGAACAATTTAACTTCAAACTTCCTATACTTATATTCAGATATCTATAACATCTTTTAGACCACAGGTTTCAAAAGTGAGTATTTCGTTTGTCGATCAAGTAGATGTATGTTCATTCATAAACATGGCCACAACAGCCATATACAAGAGATGTAACAAAAAGTAGAGAATTTACAAGATGATATGATTCTCTACAAACAAATTCCACCTAGCCATTTATATAATAAGGAACTTTTGAGTGCGCCAAAAGGAAATAAGGGATCGGTGACTACTCCATTGAAAGAAACTTGACTTACACCTTCAAAAGATCTTGTTTTTTTCTCTGTCCAAACAATCTACATTAGCCCTAGTGGAATCATATTCCATGTCTTTCGTCTTCCTCCTCCTCCTCACACTTTTCCAACTGAGTATCACCTATTTCACAGTGTTTGACACTGCCCAAGAAGTGCCATACTATAACCTCGTATTCAACCTGCAGTCTTTTTGTCTCAAACTCCATGTGCATCACATAAATTGAGACAAGGAAAGTAGATAGTTAGCATAGGTCTAGTCTGTTTTAAGCTACTTTGTCTGGTTCTGAAGCGGTCAACATTCTATGTGCTTGATCTGGTTTTCTGTGCTGATTGGAAAAAGGTGAAAAGAAGCCTATTTAGGATTTGCTTGATCATGTTCTTCTTCCCCTGTGATGCTACAATCCAAAGGGTTAAATGGGGAGATTTTAATAGATCTGTTATTTGTCTGATCTGTATTTTGGTTCTTTCACTTTATTATTTTATTTGGGAATAGTTTTGGTTACCAAGTACTGAGCTCCGTACAGTGGGAAAATGCACCTAACCTTCTGTCAGCCACTCACTTATTTCTGGGAATAGTTTTGGGAGTTTTCTGTACTACTTCTTTCATCTGAAGTGACGCCAGTGAATTGTCATGAGCTCAGACGTGAAATGGGTTTCCTGTCTAGTATTTGCATGAAGATATTTTTGCAAGCTAAAATCTCAGAGATCCTTGTTCTTGCTTTTGTTTTGTTGCTCCACATACTTCCAACTCATCTTATGTGAACTCTTTCTATGTTTGCAGATCCTGTAATGCATAGTTGCATCGAGAAAACCCTTTATAGTGGTCATGCTTCATATAAAGTTTCGTTGTCGGTAAGGAAATTTATGAGTTTTTAGGTGTGGAGAATATCATAATGACCTTATACAATTTCTTATGTTCATGTAATAAAGTATTCTGGCTTATCTATCGCTTTCTTTTGCTCTTATCTTGTTTGGTTACACAGACACGATATCTTGATATATGGGAGCCTGCTACCTTGGCCATCAAGAGGGATGGTTATAGCATTAAGGCTAATGGGCCTGGTGGTGTTCTCGTCAGTGAGAAGTTTTCTCAATCTACAATTGTATGTCTTCTTCCTTTTTCCTTTTTGTATTCACGAACAGTTCGCAACGTATTTATATACCTTAAATAATGTAGACAAGACTACCAAATGGTTGGTCTTTTCGCATATACTATCGTACAACCTTTCAACCCTCTGTGAGAGGCACTGGAGATGCGCAGGAGTCCTTTGAATGCCGAGGATCAGTGAAGGAACCATTATAATCGTGCCTGCTCTTGTTCACTAGTCTAATTTTCAAGCAGAAGGTTTCCGTTCACGATATGATGCTTGTCGCTCTCACTAGATGGAATTTTCCGTCCCTTTATACCCAGGAGTCACAACTTAACTTTTTCCCCACAACTTACAGTAGATATTATGTGTGATAGTAAAATAAATTTGAGGAACACCCCAAGTCACCAGTCTCTGTCCTAGTCCTGGAGAAATTCTCTTATATTAAAATTTATAGAGGTGTACAATAGGCTTGATTAGGGGTGTTGATGGTTCGGTTTGGATCAGTTATTGGTTAAAACCATAACCAAACCAATTTAGTCGATTTTTAAATTTCTAAAACCAAACAAAACCAAACCCCAAAAGATGACCGTTGGTTTGGTTCAGGTTTTTTGGTTTTTTCAGTTTGAAAGTAATAAGTTTGTTGAGAACATATACATCTCGATAGACATAGACATCTACTATGGATTTAAATAAGGAATAGTACTAAAGTTATAATTATACGAACAAAGAGATTTAGTTAAGAAATACTTAAAGTTATTCTTCACGAACAAAGTAATTTAGTGAAGCAATAATAAAGTCATTATACACCAATATCAAATCTTTGTAAGGAGAAAAACCCCAAGCTCAACAATCAAATAACTAGTTGGGGGAGGGGATACAAGATTATATACCAAAACACTAACAAGAGAATTTCTAAATATGAATGGTAAAGTTAAAAGTTTTAAGTTAATTAAAATCTAACAAAATTTTTATATATTATTTATGAAATATATATAAATAATTATAAAATTTGTATATATAACTTTTTGGTTCGGTTTGATTATTTTTGCCCTTTTTTTTAAAGTAAAACCAAAACCAAACCAAACCAAACCAAACCAAATACTGATGCAGTGGAGTAGAAGTGACGAGGGAGATTGGAAACAGAAAAAAGGAGTGATCCTACATCAATTGAAATCTTGGGAAGCAATACAGGAGAACATGAGCCTCGCTGATGATGAGTTAGTCCAGAAAACTCACTTAGCTATGGAATTTGGGGAAATAGCAAATAAGGAGGAAATTGCCTGGGGACAGAGGTCAAGAGGTCAATGGTTGAAGGATGGGGACAAAAACACCAAGTTCTTCCACAAAATGACAAATGCTCATAAAAGGTACAACTCCATAGATGCATTGGAAGTAGAAGGATAATCCATCACTGAAATGACTGCAATTAAAAATGCAATTCAAAGTTTCTACCAGGACCTATACAAGGAAATAGAAGGATGGAGACCTGATCGCAATTTACCAGGAATAAGAGTGATCTCTACAGAAGATCAGGAGTGGTTACAAAGGAGCTTTGAGGAGGAGGAAGCGTGGGAGAGCATCAAGTCTTACGCAATTGACAAGGCACCGACCCCAGGTGGCTTCACAATGAACTATTTTCTGACATTTTGGAATCTGGTCAAGGAGGACATCACGGGAACTGTGAGAAATATAGGAGAAAATATTATTGAATTGTTGTCCCTACATTATTACATTGAGACCCTATTTATAGATACTATATTACACTCCTTTTTCAACTAGGATACTATAATGTAATCCTTTTTCAAGTAGGATTCGATATACTATTCGTATTCCTTATCCTATTCTAAGTAGGATTGTGGATAATATTCCTGTTCCTATTCCTATTCTAACACTGCCCCTCAAGCTGGTGCATACAAGTCATATGTACCTAGCTTGTTACAAATATAGTTAATAAGAAAACCGATGAGAGGCTTGGTGAGATATCTGCAAGTTGATCACCTGCCTCACAAAATTGTCAGTCAATCTAAATGTGCTTAGTCTTCTCATAAAATACTGAATTGCAGTGTTGAATTTCCCAAACCAAGCTTGAGAAGACTGTTATCGACATATAAGGCTATCAAGACTTCCTCTGAGCAAAAAGTCAGGTGGTTGTTGTATATAGACTTCTTCCTCGAGATTATTGTGGAGAAAAACATTCTTAATGTCCAATTAATTAAAAGGCCAGTAGAGAATGACAACCACAGATAGAAAAAAAGGAACATATGCTATTTTAGCCCCGGGAGAGAAAATATCACTATACTCCAACCCAAATATTTGAGTTTGGTATAAAATATATGGATCAACTTGAAATCAAGAGATGAGCAGAACTTAAACAAGAAAGTCACCATAAATTGGCCAAAACATGCTCATGCACCAACTTATTAGATTTGATGTCTAAAAGTGGTCACATATTAAGAAATAAAATTATATGGATAGGGTCTGAATGATGACACAACACTACTAAGAAAGAGATTTATATAGGTAGGGTCGGAATGATGACACGACCCTATTGAAAAAGATAAGTTGTATGGATAGGGTTGGAATGATAGCACGACCCAACACAAAAAAGAAAGTAGTCTTCGGAAAGATGGAACGGTGCTACGAATATGAAAAAGCAGTCACCGGAAAGATGGCATGGTGCTACGTAAATTGAATATGAAAAAGTATTCGCCAGAAAGATGGCACGGTGCTACACAAATTGGATATGAGAAAGTAGTCACCAAAAAGATGCACGGTGCTATGCAAATTAGATATGAGAAAATAGTTACCAAAGCGATACATGGTGACCCAACTTTTGTTAATACAATCATTGGCCAGACGGGCGGCATATATGGCTCATAGCCGCTGGCAACAGAAGCTCTTATATTTCAAACAAGGAAAGGATAAAAAAGAATAAGAGTAATGAGAAAAAAACGAATAAAGTTGTTTAAGGTACGTAATGCTATTAAATCTCTATCATATCAGCTTGAGGCTTTATCATCTAAAAAATGATTTGCGAGATTGCTTTGTTTCTTATATATTTTAGAACATATTGTATAAGCTGAAAAATATGATAGCATAAAGTATAAATATCAATCACTCAATAATAAAAAATATGATTTATAGGGAAAATACTCTAAAAACAATAAAAATAAAAATTAACGCCAAGAGTGCGTTTTTACGCTCGGGGCTTATGCCCCAAATTCTAGGACTTACACCCTATGGATCTGCGCCTTCAATTTACGCCCCAAAGGCATTTTTAGTATGCTCCGTCGTGAGACTCGTCCCGAAAACATTTTTGAAAGCACTAGTCAGGAATAATAATAATACAACCTAATGGTCTTGACACAAATCATACAACAATAATCAAATAACTTGACTGGGCCCCCATAAGTTTTGGCAGGTACAAACAATAATCGGTGCAACCTATTTTGGCCCTCATAAGCTCTCTAGGTTTCAATAAATCTAGATACCCCTATTGGCAACAATTTGGCCCTGTAGGAGGCCTGGGAATCAGAAACCCGAGTTTGCAAAATGAGAGCTTGTTGATGAAGTGGCTATGGAGGTATAAATGGTGAGGAAGAAACCCTATGGAACGAGGTCATAGTTGCAAAGTATGTTGAGGTTAGCTCCTGGTGTACTGAACCTGTGTCAAAATCATATGGAATGAAGTGTGCAGAACAATCAAGAATCTTTGGCCACTGGTGGAAGCTAATATACATCTCAAGGTAGGGAATGGAAACATGACAAAATTTTGGAAAGGTAGCTGCATTTAGCAAAACCTCTCGCAGGGATATTTTCCCTGATTTGTGTAAACCCTGAAGCTAGAGTTTGTGAGTGCTGGTATGAGCAGTGATGGGACATTTCATTTAGAAGATCGCTAAATGATTGGAGATAGAAAGGGTGGAAACTTTATTAGGAAAGCTAGGTGGAGTTAACATTGTCTCAACAGTTGCAGACTGTGTATTGTGGAAACATGGTAAGGATGGAGTCTTCACATTAAATAGTGCATGCAAGAGAGGTCTGCAGGGTCGGTGAGCGTCATTCTTACAAAAGTAAAATGCTTCACGTGGTTGGTGATTAGGAGAACATGCTTCCTCAGGAAGTGATACAAAACAAGGGAAGACAACTAGTTCTAAGATACGTCCTTTGTACCTTGATAGGGAAACAAATAACCATCTTTTTTTACATTGCAAGTAAATTTCTCAGTTATGGAAGGTTTTTCTCAACATCACTAGCACTAGCTTGATTATGTCAGAGTACACTTCAGAACTTTTGAGTTGCTGGATTATGAGGGGAGGAAGTAAGGCCAAAGGAACGGTGGAGGTTAGTACCATCTTGCGCATGGTGTTTAGTGTGAGGGGAAAGAAATGGAGATGCTTTGCAAATAGGTCCTATTCTATTCATAAAGTAAAATGGAATTTATTGTATCTTCACTTTTTTAGTGTAAACCACTATATGTAGAAGATATAGATCAGATTATAGATTTGACAGGATCTTTGTAACCTCCTCTGTCTCGAAGGTGGCCAACACATCCTTAATGCTGTGAGATATAACTTTTATTGGTTTTAAAAAAAAAATATAGCATTGTAGGCATCAACCTAGCCTTTTTTAGCATCACATAGCCCTTTTAGGCATCAACATAGTTCTTTTAGGGATGGTTCTATTCTATTCAAAAAGTAAAATGGAATGGTTCTATTCTATTCAAAAAGTAAAATGGAATTTATTGTATCTTCACTTTTTTAGTGTAAACAACTATACATAGAAGATATAGATCATATTATAGATTTGACAGGATCTTTGTAACCTCCTCTGTCTTGAAGGTGGCCAACACATCCTTCATGCTGTGAGGAATATAACTTTATCGGTTTTAAAAAAAATATAGCATTGTAGTCATCAACCTAGCCTTTTTTAGCATCACATAGCCCTTTTAGGCGTCAACATAGTTCTTTTAGGCATCAAATAGCCCTTTTACACATTAACATAGCCCTGTAGGCATCATATACCCTCTTAAGAAATCACATAGCCCTTTAGGCATCAATGTAGCCCGTGAGTGAATAAAGCTTTATTATGATAGTACTCATTGATGAGACATGATATAGAGTTAATGATAAGTTAGAAGTTCGGAGACAAACTCTGGAGTCCAAAGAATTCAAATTGAGCAGGATCAAAACAAAATACTTGCAGTGCAAATTCGGTGTTGCGATGGATGATGTGGACATGGAAGTGAGGCTTCCCACTCAACCCTATTTCCAAGATAGAGCTTTGAATATCTTGGATCCATCGTGTAAAGTAGTGGGGGCATCGACAATGATGTCACACATCATATTGGGGCAGCCTGGATGGAAATGGAGACTTGTCGCTGGTGTATTATGTGATAAAAAAGTATCAGCTAAATATAAAGCTAAGTTCTACAAAATGGTGGTTAAACCGTCTTTGTTATACGAGATGGAGTGTTGGCCAATCAATTCACATGTTCAAAAGATGCATATTACGGAGATGAAGATGTTGTGATGGATGTGTGAACATATTAGGAGCGACGATATTAGGAAGTTATTCAGGAGAAGGTGGGAGTGACCTCTTTGGCAGATAAGACGAGAGAAGCAAAATTAAGATGGTTTGGGCATGTGCAGAGGAGGTATGTTTCACCTCAGTTAGGAGGTGCGAGAGGTTGAATTTAGGGGTTACACAAAGAGGTAGGGGTAGATCGAAAAAGTATTGGGAGAGGTGATTAGATAGGATATAGTGCAACTTTATATTAGGACACGACTTAAGATAGAAAGGAATGGAGGTCGCATATTAAGGGTAGAATATTATCTTACCTCGTGATAGTTTTTAGGTTTGTCATAGGATTAGTCATGCTATTATGGTTGTGTTGTTACTGCTCTTGATTATTCTGCTACTGCTATCTATTTCTTGTTAGAATTGACATTGCTCTTCATTTAGCCATTATTCTATATCTATTATTTTCTTCTTTTACTCGAGGCAGATACATTTGAGCCGAGGGTCTTTCGAAAATAGCCTCTCCATCTCCATGAGGTAGTGGTAAAGTCTGTATACTCTCTACCCTCCCAAGCTCTACTTTGTGGGAATTTCACCGGGTATATTGTTGTTTTTATAGTCCATAGGCATGAATATAGCCATAGGCAATGTACCACCCATAGCGTACATACTTCAATATCCCCTAAGGCGACCTAATATCCAAATTATAAGAAAGCCTAAAGCTGCTACAATTGTAAAATTTGCACCCCACAAATTTCTATTTGTTCGAGTAGCCCCTGAAGCTCAAGTAAAATTCCTGAAGCTAACCACAATAGCTCTGTAGGCAACAACAACAAAGAAGTTGCCCCAAGGCGATCAATGCGGCTATGTGTGGCCTATACGAATGATTTCTATATTATATCTGAACATAGGGTCACTACTAACAGAACATGAGTCCCAACAAGTGATGAATATATCAACTTAAGCAACCAACAATGGGAAACTATGACTAAGAGTAAATCAGTGACAATAATCTAGCCATATCATTTCTACTTTTTAAGGAAACATGCCAAAAGAAGGGAATAACCTTAGCGTACCTTTTCCTGAGAAACTTGCATGACTTACGCACATTTGCTCGTATCACCACACCACTAAAATCAAGGTGAAAACTCAATAAATAACAAGGACGAGAAGTGCTACGACAATCCAACAAAATATGAGTTTCTATTTTAAAATACTGTCCACGGCTGACCAAAGCTAGAACAAACAAAAAGAGTCCTACCTTGCTTTTAAGCTCATAAAACTGCTCGAAATCCCCCATGCAATCGAAATCCTTGCTTCCACAACACCCACGAAATCGACTGGGCAAACTATACCATAATGATGGGCTCACGATGTAAAGAAACAATTTAGGCTAAGAACAGCATTTCCTAGGGATGATTTTAGGTCTTGAACTATGAGTATTCTGGTCTTTCAATGAGAACTGAAATTAAAAAAAAAAGATCATATTTTATAAAACTTTACTGACCTAGGGCCCACTCATGTGCCTTCTTGCAGAGTCTTGCAAAAATGTGAATATCTCTCTATTATGAAGTCGTTTTGGCGAGTAGTTTGTTTGTTGGTAATTACACTCACAGACCTTCAATTGATAGCAGTGGATCTTCTGATTCTTTAAAATTAGGAGAATAGCATCAAGATTCTGACCCAAATTTCAGAGAATTTATGAAAGTAATTTGCTATCATTTTTGTTTCACAGCTTGCTTGACTTCAAAACTTAACATTCGACCACCGTGTGGTTTGAATACCTCATAACACATCTTTCTTAGAATATTAAGCACTCTTAATCTTATCCCATGTTGATTAAACATTCCGAACGGGCAGGGTGTTATATTTGTCTCGTCGATTTAGTTTCTTGAAGGCTTGCAATATAAAATCTCCTCCTTTTTAGAGTATTCACTAATGCCATAAGATTTCTTAGTGAAAGTGCTTATGTTCCTTCCAAAGATGATATGTAAGAGAGCAAATTTATCCCTGTACTTTGAGAAAATGGTGACAGTTTTCCCCTATTTTTGGTCCTTACCCTTGGCTCCATTAGAGAAGGTGTATATTTGAGCAACGGGCTAACAGTGAGGGAAATTTTGTTCGAATCGTCTATTGAAGGTTAGATGTGAACTGTTTCTTAAATTAGAGGGGTAAATTTCAGTGTTGTCAAAGGGGCGCTTGAGCCCTAAAGTGGGGCTTAAAATATGTTTAGCACTTTGCCTCGTTTAATGTGCACTTAAGTATTATCATCAAAGTTCTAAAGTATGCTTTATCTTGCCAATGAGCCTCTTCTGTGGAGACGACAATAAACAATTTATATTTCACTTTATCATAATGTTTTTCTATTTCTTTGTTTGTATATGTATCATGCTTATAATTATTAGTCTTGGAGTAAACATAATGTTATCCCTTTGTGCCTTTTCCCATTAGAGCCCACACTTTACCTAGTTTAAAGCCCCAACTGACGTTACAATCCC
>JAABOM020000049.1:9376924-9401018 GCA_011800125.2 Solanum clarkiae
TACATCCGACCCCCCACCCCGCAATGAGCGGGAGCCTTTTGAGGCACTGGGGTATGTTGTTGTTGTTGTTGTTGTTGTTGTTGTTGTTATTGACTTGATAGGAAACAAGTTCAACTCCCCCGATCTCTATCACATGCATAGCTTTAAGCACCTTTCACATCTCATCAATAAAATTCTAGGGGTCTTCCTCGACCTTAGACCCTATGAAGATTGGTGGATTTATCCTCAAAAAATCTATAAGTCTCGTCACAGCAGTTGGCTTTTGGGAGCTAGAACTAGGACCTTGTGAACTCCGATTCCCACTCTATGAAGCTATTAGTTGGGTGAGCATAGTAATAGCTCCTTTGAGATTAGCCTTTCTAGTAGGAGTAGTTGAAGTAGTAGATGTCTGGGGAGCCCTAGTGACTCTAGCACGCTGACCCCGACCTCTCATCTCCATCTGAGGAGGCACCTCTGGTGGGGGATTCTCATTGTTGCAAGCTGAAGCATCTCTTTGAGTGGAGATACACTTAGGAGGTACGATCTGCAAATGTGTAACGGACAAGTCAGATAGATACTTTAATAGAGTTAAAATCTATCGCACGAACTCAGAATACAAGAAGGTGTAACGATTCCTAATGTCCTATAGCTTCTTGCTTATCAAGTGTGGTGCACAAAATACCTATTAACAAGACTCTACTAGACACGGCTTCATAGACTCCCTAGGACACTTGAATTTTATGCTCTGACACCATGTTTGTCATGCCCCGGGAGGGTATCCTTGGTGGAGCATCATTGTAATATGACCACAGATCAACATTTCGGAACCTTTTAGCAATAATAAACTCACCAAAGGGTTAGACACCAAAAGATTCACATAGCAATTTGGGACACACAAGAAGCCCACCAACAACCAAAAAGAACAAAGAAAGAAATAGTGACACACCAGACCCATCAATGCATACACATCCAAGTCAAAGGAACTTCAACATACCGATAGAAACATTAGGTGCCTCATCTAGCCCTTGCCTCCTTTGAAGAGCATAAAATCGATTATGTCTTGGAGCATCCCCTTGATCAACATCACCATCTTTATCCTTGGGCGAGAACCTCCACTCTACCCTTTTTCACACAAAACCTCCAAATCTATTAAGGCGGGATCGAGGCCTTGCTCAAACTAGACCCCTCCAACCAAAGAAAGTTGAAACCATCCAACCACTACACAACCATTCTCAACTTCACCCAATCTTATTACTAAACTAGTCAACCGGTGAACTTCTCCAACCACCCTCTTGTTACTCCAAAGACTCCCACTTCCCATGATTCACAAGCAACCTCACATACATCAAAATTCACGACATCACCCTCAAATGATTCACAAGCTCTTCCTCACTTCTGGACACAAACCAACATATCAATACCAAGGACCACCACAAACATAACAAGGTAGGGGTTAAAGACCCTATTCATGAGACCTATAGACATAGCTGGTGTACTAGCCAACTAAAAGACACTAGCCCAAATTCAACATATAGGAAAGGCCATTCAAGGCCTCATCTACTAGCAAAACAACTCAATAAACAAGACAACTTAGGTTTAACACCCCAAATTTTTACAAGACAATACATGCAACCCTTAGAGATCAATTGTACCTTAAGACAAGAATTGGGCCTACCTCTTTTGCTACCTTTTGACCACCTCCTACTCAAAGACGGGTTCACTAGGGAGTTAGAATCTAACTCTAGGGGCACTACAATCAAAGGAGACACAACATGCATGCAACTAATCCACTCCAAGTATGATCTCAAAACTCACCACATCCAATCCAACAAAATCACAAGGCAAGACCTAGACGCAACATGACCATGGAACAACACTTACGAACCTTCTAGCAACAATAGACTCAACAAAGGAGTAGACACCAAAAGATTTAGATAGCAACTCAGGACACACAAGAAGTCCACTAGAAACCAAAAAGAACAAAGAAAGAAATAGTGACACATTGGACCCATCAATGCATACACATCTAAGTCAAGGGAACTTCAATATACCGGTAGCAACATTAAGTGCCTCATCTACCCCTTGCCTCCTTTGAAGAGCATAAAACTGATTACATCTTGGAGCATCCCCTTGATTAACATCACCATCTTTACCGTTACTTTGAGTATATGGGTAATCCAAAATTTTATGGCCCATTTCACCACACCCAAAGCATGCAATCATGTTCCTCCAACATGTACCATCATGTTTCCTCCCATATTTTGCGCATCTAGGATGAGTCACCCCATCATCTCCTTGGAGCCTTGGGTTTGACATTCCATTCTTAGCAACCCTCTTGCTTAGAGCATTCTATGGGAGCCACCATCAAATCGAGCCCTTTTGGCCTCATTATCCCTTCTTTTCCTCAACTTCTCCTCCTCCATTTGTTCGACATAAGTCATCAAGCGGGAAAAATCCATATCACTAATCAACATAGCGGACCGGCATTTTTCACTCACCAAATCGGAGACACCCTTCACGAACTTATTCATTTTGGCCCTTGGGTCGGCAACCAAGTGAGGAGCATACTTAGAGAGTTGGTTGAACTTGAGGTCATACTCTCTCACACTCATTGACCCTTGTTTCAAATTCATGAACTCCACCATCTTGGCCTCCCTAAGCTCAAGAAGGAAGAACTGATTAAGAAAAGTCACCTTAAACTCCTCCCATAGAGCCACATTATTATTTTCCTTCCCCTCCTTCTATTGAGTATACCATATTTGTGTTACTCCCTTAAGTTGGTAAGCTACCAACTCCGCCTTGTCTTCCGATCTAACACCCATGATGGCCAATACCTTATAAATCTTATCAATAAACTCTTGTGGGTCCCCATCTACCTTTGACCCTTAGAACTCTGGTAGGTTCATCCTCATGAAGTCTCTCACCCTAGATCTTGAGGTAAGAGCATGAGGGACTTGGGCCCCTTGATAAACTTAATGGGCCATAGCTTGAGGTAGCAAGGTGAGAGCACCTGGAGCTCACCATGAGTCGGTTCTCCCTCAGAGCGCAGGCTCTTCTTCCTCTTGTGTTAGGCATGATCAACTAGCATGGCAAAGAACAATTGTTAGGGGAAAAGCTTACTTCAACTCTATAGCACGACTTAGAACATGAAGAAGGGAAACATTTCCTAAAACGTCTCATAGCCTCCTACTCATAGTCATGATGCACAACACAACCATGAATAAAACTCTAATCGATGCATTGTATTGGACTTCCATATCTAACAACCTAGTGCTCTGATACCAAGTTTGTCACGACCCGAACCTAGGTCCTAGCTGTGACCGGCGAATGAGGAACACGAAGGAACCCCAAACAAGCCTTTTTCGTATCATTACACATCCTTGGTCGTGGAGACAATTAAAATAGACGATAAGGGATAAAAAAATAAAAGGGGGAAATGGGACTAAGGGACCTCTTTAATACCATAAACATCAAGAAACGAAAGATTCAAGTCTCATAGCATAAATACATAACTTTTCCAATAACACCTCTACTACATAGATAAGAGTAGGGGCCAAGACAAGCAACCGGACTCACCCTCATAGTCATAAATATACAATAAAGTAAAGAAAGTCTTAATACATAACATGAGATGAAAGTCATTTTCCCCAGATTTGAGGACTCACCAACTAGCTTTGAATGGAAGTACTAGCAACAAGGAGGAGGACGATCAATTGGTGCTCCGATCCCTAAATGGTGACATTATGTAGGCATAGAGTATGCGTTAGTACGTTTAAATATACTAAGTATGTAGGAAACAATGCTATCAAGGGATAGGCAATATAATTGAAATGCATAACTATAAGCAAAGGATAGTTATAACATCAATATGACATGCATGATCAATGCTTAAGGTAAAACATACTTGTAAATCATGATCAAGGAATGTAAACTCAAAAGACATGCTTGTAAATCATGATCAAGGAATGTAAGCTCAATATAGAATACATACTCAAACTCTTTTTACCAACCTTCATGAAATGGGCCAAATGGCCCCCACTCACCTTACGATATACCTTTTTGGAGAGTGTTACCAATACTCCTACCGTACGACATAGTCTTGTTTATAGGTAGTATATGACTTCCCCTAATTTATGATATAATTTTTTGGGTAGGATCCATGATTCATTCTACCTTACGGCATGTCCTTTTCGATAAAATGTCCACACCTTACAATATGATCTTTTCGGTGAAAACCATTAGTCTTTCTACCTTATGGCATAGCCTTTTTGGTAGGGTGTCCATACCTTATAGTATGATCTTTTAGGTAGGAACCATTAGTAATTCTACCTTACAGTATGGCTTTTTTGGTAGGATGTCCATACCTTACGATATGATTTTTTCGGTAGGAACCATTAGTCATTCTACCTTACGCATGGCCTTTTTGGTAGGATGTCCATACCTTACGATATAATCTTTTTGGTAGGAATCTTAGAACTAGCTCATCAAACTATTACATTTCAAGCATCAAGGGAGGGACTTCTCTATTTTCTCAAGAACACAACAAACATGGGAACCCAATAATCTACTTGCAACACCATAGGTAATTTTTCATGAAAACAACTCATAGAAACATTCTTATCATCATCATAAAGTCACTCAACTCATATGTTATGCTTTAGACCTTTAACAACTCAACAATCCATAACCAGACAATTTATCAAACACTTGACGAGTGTGTAGTGCTAGTGTAAAACCATGCAATTTAAGAGTGTTGTCATGCTAGAAAATTCAATATATAACCATCAATAGATACTTGGTAACACCTTCAAGCAATATATATCAAAACCCTTCATCAAATATCACAATAGATCTTAGATTCATAGCTCAAAACATGTTAGAACAATCATAATTTCATGAAACCCCAACATAGTGTGCAGTGAATTTCATAATAAGTAAGACCCATGAGTAAATCAACTTTAAATCATGCAATTTAGGCAAAAGAAAGCTTGGACATCGTGGATGAAAGGAACCCATGAAAGAAACCCATATACCTTGAATTTGGAGAATCATTGAAGAATATTGGAGATGAAGACCTAAAGCATGAATGAGAACCTTAAGATCCAGATGAGTTTTGAGACTTCAAATTTAGAGGTGGAATAGTGTCTAAGTGTTTGAGAGAGTATTTGGGAATGTCTTGAATGATATGAAGGTGAAATATAGCTAAGTATAGGTATTTTCAAGTATGGGAAGGTTTAGGCCCAAGACCCAAAAGCCTTAGACCGACTCCAAGAAATTGGGCACTTTTAGGACTGAGGCGCGTGTCGCGCTTGGGGCGCGAAAGCCTCACTATTTTTCGCCGCTTTGAAATTTTAAAATTCGGTACGATTGCTCTTAAATCAGGATTAGACATTTTCCACTCAATTTTGTCCCCTGAACAAGAATATGAAGTCAAATTTCTAAAATAACGCACGAATTTTGAGATATATAGAAATTACGATTCCAGGCACTTCCGAGGCACATTTTCGGGCAATTTTGGGTCGTTTCAAAAGGCCAAACAATCTATTCATTAACTGAATAAGACTAGTATGAAAGAAACTAGTCAAAAATATAATCTAGTCATAACTCAACGGTCTAGTCCATGAAACCCTTAAAACATCTAACTAAATGGTGTCATTGTCCCAATGACAGACTCATGACTACCTCTAAATTGAATAAAATAAGTGTAAAAGCAAAGCTAGAACAAAAACATGATATCCTTCGAAAGCAGGAGAGGACTCACTAATCAACTAAAAGTAATAGCTCCTCAACAGTGTGTTTGTTAATAACCTCTAGTAACTGTCTCTGCATCATGAAAAGATGCAGGCCCAAATGGACGTCAGTACGTGAAATGTATGAGTATGTAAAATGGCAGAAAAAAAAACATGTAAAGGAAGAAGAACATCAACTCAGATAGCTCAACTCAAGAAGTAGGAAACTCAATTAGCAAGTCAAGAGTCTAAAGTAAGACTGCAGTTTAAAGAATGACCACTCATATACCATTTATTCCAAACCGCTCAGAGTACTATCAAAGCCTATTTCAGATTTTCTCTAACCAACAACCATCACTATGAGCCGGTGATGATATAATGAAGCAATGGCATTGCCACGTCCACCCCATACCTTGTAAGGGTAAGGGACATCCCATCTGTGGATCTAAAATCAATAACATCAATTCCTCTTTTTGGGATATAGGAAATATTCGATTTTACGATTTAATCCTCTCCTACACTAGTGACGTAGTTATTGAGTTTAAGTTGGAATTACTCTTACTCAATTCAGTGCTCAATACTCCTCCCAAGACTCAACATACTCATAATACAGCAACCCTATGATTAACTCATTCGTCTAGTCTCATTGGATAGTTGTCAACTCAATTCATCACATCAACTATCAACTCTTTGGTTACATTCTTTTAAGGTTCAACTCTTAACTCATAAAGACTCTATCATGCATCATTCTAACTCAAAGCATTCAGGAAAAACAAATAGAGTTAAAGCATTTAGGAATTTCATAGACTCTTTAAGCTCAAATCATACTGTTGCATACCCATTTAAGTGAAATATGTGAAAAATAACAAGAATTCATGCGAGGGTTCATGTAGAATAACAAAACTATCTAATTCAAGTATTTAATTCATAAAGATAGTAATTCATCCAAGATCATATAGGAATACATAAGGATTTTAGAGAAAGCTTCGAGAAACATGCATGGGTAATTCAATTCATTCACGACTCCATCAATTCGGGTTATAGGGGACATGGAAGAATATAATTCATGTTTTTGTTATCCTTACATACCTGAAACTTTTGAGTCTTGAAATAGCTTGGAAAACCTCACAAGATTATTTTCAAACTCTATCCTCTTTCTCCCTTGAAACCTTGCTCTAAGTTGGAGAAGGTATTTTAGCGTAAAAAGGTTGAAATAATATGTTTAGGAATTTATTTAGGTGTAAAAAAGTCAGGTTTTAGCTTTGAAAGGATGGGAAAAGATCAAAATTACTTTTTTTTAAAAAGCTATCAAAGTCATCCACGGTCCCACCTACGGCCCATAGAAACTTCCACAGTCCATAGGAACCAACAAAACTTTGGGTAAATTTTGGGGTCTCTGGATCTATTTGACAAGCTCAATTTATGGCCCATAGAAGTTTCTATGACTCATAGATAGGTCCATCAAATTTGGGACCAAAAATGAATTTTTTGAAGTTTTTCCACAAGTTTACAGGACGGACCATAACTCAAACCATGGCCCGTAATAGATTTTGAAGTTCAACTTTGTTATGGCAGTCTTCAGTAAATTGGTCATAACTTTTGACTCTGAACTCCAATTGAGGTGAAATCAATTGCGTTAGAAAGATAATCCAAAGACCTTTCATTTGGTGGGTCATTGGTCACCTAGTTCTTTTTATGCTAAGATTTATAGTCTATAAAGTTGATTCGTGTATAATCTAACACTAGAAACTCAATTTATAGAAATGTTTTGAACTCAACTATGTACTAGAGGCCTCTTATGACCTTAATACACTCTCCACATAGACGAATGAGGCTTAAAATATAGGTACATGTAAGAATACAGTTATGGGGTGTCACACGAAAGAAACTCTATCAGAAGAATCTCAAGATTTCATAACGAACAACAAGGAAAGATCTCTCAAGAAAGGCGCTGTGGAGGATAACATTATCGAAAATAATGATTCTTTTGCCTTTACTCCGCTAACCTAGGGAACTTTTGTGATAGTTGTTAGTGACATTGATTTAATAGCGGAAGATGTTGGGAATGTTCTACACTTCTTTGAATTTTGTGTGGTTTCTGGAAAGGCAAGTAACTTTATGGTATCTTGTTCAAAATATTTTACATGCATTGTTGTTGTAATGTGGACGAACATTTATCATACCATCATTATCAAAAGTTTCATGCTTTCATGCACATAAGTGACTTTTTATTCTTCCATAGTTTTTTTTATTTGTCTCTCAAAATCTTGGGAATTGGTACATGTAATATATCTGATAGCCAACTGTCAAGCTAAATATTAGTTGTTTGCCGTATTTGGTTTTTGTAAATTTGTGTTTTCAAGTATCCAGTTCTTTCTTATCAAGTGTTACTACCTTGATTTGTTATCTATGGCTCTTTTCTGTTTCTAGATATGTGACATTTAGAAGGTCTAATCAATTAGTTGATCAAATTATTTTTCTTCTTTTCACTTTTTATAGATACTTGACATCAAGAAGGGGCAACCAGAAGCTGTTCTCAGAGACATACTGCAGGGGAGAAGTTCGCAACATGAAAATAATTCTTTGAGGTTACAGTTTATTCATCATTTACTATCTTTCCTAAAAGAAGAGGAAGAGGAAAAGTATATCTTTGTATTCAGATTTTCTTGAGGTAAACATCCCTTGCATCTTCTAACATTTATTATGAATTTATTTTCTAGATCTTCAGCAAAAACCTTGACAGAAGGGAAAAACTTATGGTATGTTGATAGTTAAATTCCTTGGTGTTTCAAGAACCAAGGGATTAGATTCTTTAGGCAATGATGTTGAAGAATTTGAGAACTTGAATCCCCTTCAAAAGCTAAAGATATTAAATTTTATCTACGATGAAGTTCTTGGAACTATGTAAGAATTTTTCAAGTTTTTCATCTTTCCTCGTTACATTTTCTATTTTTTCTTTGTCTTTTTGTAAAAGTGAATTTGTATGTTTTTTTCCAGAAAGATAAGAGATTAGATTGATGATCAAAACTCAAGCTTTGTTGCAAAGGCAAAGGAAGCAAAAGAAAAAGTTACTGCTGGAAAAGATGAGATTCGGATCATAATAATAAGAAGAAGAAACCTTAAACCTCATTGTACATCAAGTTATAAAAGCTAATATGTGAAATGTTATTACTTGTACAGGAGTGAAACGACCCCAAAAAGTGTCCGAAAAAGTGCCTCAGAAGTGCTTTGGAAGTGCCCGAAATCGTAATTTTTATATATCTAAAAATTCATACATGATATCAAAATTCGACTTCATATTCGTGATCAGGGGTTCAAATTGAGTAGGAGATGGGTCTAACCCCAATTTAAGAGAGAACGATTAGCAATTTCAAATTTTCAAAATGTGAATTCCAGTGAGCTCTGCGCGCCCCTGGCGCAACGCGACCAGGACGCGCAAATGTGTATTTTGTTGACTGTTTTTCAAGTTCGGTCCAAGACTTTTGAGTTTTGGGCTTTAAGTGTTCCCAAACGTGAAAATACCTATACTTAGCAATATTTCACCATCATATCATTCAAAATATTCCCCAATACTCATTCAAACACTTAGCCAAATATTTTACTCCTAAATTAAACTAACAAAACTCATCCTAACCTTCAAGTCTCCATCTCCAATCATCATCAAGTTATTCTCCAAAGCTAAGATATTGGGTTTCTTTCATGGGTTCCTTTCACCCATGATACTCAAGCTTCTTTTTACTCAAATTTGCATGATTTAAAGATGATTTACTCTTGGGTATTAGTTATTATGAAATTCACTACACACTATGTTGGGTTTTATGAAATTGTGATTGTTTTAGCATGTTTTGAGCTATGAATCCAAGATCTATTGTGAGGTTTGATGAAAGGTTTTGATGTATATTGCTTGAGGGTATTACCAAGTATCTATTGATGGTTTTACACTGAATTGTCTATCATGATTTCACTCTTGAATTGCATGAATTTACACTAGCATTACTCACCTACCAAGTGTTGGATAAAATGTCTGGTTATGATTTCTTGAGAAATTGAAGGTCTAATGCATATCTTATGAGTTGAATGACTTTATGATGATGAAAGGAATGTATGTATATGATGATGGAAGGAATATATGTATATGATATTATCTCTATAGTGTTGGGGATGACCAAGCTTCGCTCGGGAGGTTGTAGGCCCGAGTAACCTTGTTGAGAGGTCTGTACCTCGATCACCTCACTCGGGAGGTGGCAGGCCCGTGCAACCTTATCGGAGGGTTTGTACCTTGATAACCTTGTTGGGGGGTTTGTACCTCATCAACCTCATGAAGGGGTTTGTACCTCATGGCCTCTCCAAGGAGGTGGTAGGCCTTGGATTGCACTAATAGTGGTAACTCCTTACACTTGTATTATGTTCTATATATAAGCGTGATTTTACTTTAAACATCATTCATGCATGTCATTTTGCTATATGCTAATCATTGTCTATGCTTATGCATTTTGATTATGTTACTTACTCTTGTTACATGCATCATACATACTTAATACATTCAAACATACTAACGCATACTCTACGCCTACATGATGTCACTATGTAGGAACCGGAGCCCCACTTGAGCATCCTTCTCCCCATGGCTAGTACGATTTCTACCGAGCTTGTTGGTGAGTCCTCCATTTTGGGGACGAAGTTTATGATCTCATGTTATGTTTTAAGACTATCTTTCTTTGATATATGTATTGACTATGAGGGTGAGCCCGGTTGCTTATCTTAGCCCAGCTCGTATCAATGTACTAGAGGTGATGTTGGACATGATATGTAAATATGCTATGAGCTTGACTCTCTCTTGACTCTTGATTTTTATATTATGGAAGTTGTCTCTTAGCTCTGTTTGTCCCTATTTACCATTTCTTGTTGTATTTTATCGCCTACACGACCAAGGATGTATAATGATATGTTAAGAGGCTTGTCTGGGGTCCCTTCGGGTTCCCCATGCGCCGTGTCACATCTAGACCCTAGGCTTGGGTCGTAATAAGGCCTAGACGTGACAAGGAGAAGAGCTTGAAGCAGAAAATACAGAATGAGAATTCTCAAGCCATTATAGCAATGCATGGTGCTCCACTCTCAATATCGGAAGATAAAGCAATTGTTTCTCAAATTAAACATGAAGCACTGGAAGCTCATGCTTCAATGGTGGATTCAATGAACATTTACTCCAAGTGAATGTGCTTAGTTATACTTGCATGTTTTAAGTTAATTTATGTGTCCATCTTTTCATATGGCTTGCATAAATGTGCATATCTATAAAATCATATTAAAGTAAGCTCAACATGGAGTGAGATATTTACTAGATTTTTAGTTGTTCATATTGGTATTATGCAATTACCTTGATGATATAGCGAGTAGGTTGTCAATCATTCATCCTCTTCTCGTAATATGATAAATCCTCCCTTGCTCACAATCATCAAACACATGCTCCTTGCGAATCGAAGATAATAAATAGAAGATCAGTATACCAAGCTCTATCATGTAAAAAGAAATGTAGCAAAATTACAATAACAGAGATTATCATTTTCCCACCCAGGCTTTAACTTCATTCTTATGTGAGATTTCTGTATGAGATATACTTGTTTATGCACAATGGCTGGTCTATTGTAACTTCAACGATTATATTGATCCTTTTCATATATTTGGGTTCTGACCATGATTTTTTTGTACAGACAATCAAAGATCTGAAGTAGTTAAGACGTAGCCTTTCTTTTCAGGTGTTGATGATAAAGTCTATTGGACACTAAAATGCTATGGTGACAAATCCAATCTTTTATGTTAAGATTGGTTAAGCATATGACAATTTACTCCATTTTTGGTAATTGGCATTTGAATGATCTTAATACCTCTCTGATATGCAGATGTAGGAATTGGTGATGCTGCTGCATGAGATGAAAAATGGTCTGCTTTTGACGCTGAACAGAGATAAAACATTGAGAAGCACATTAATTCTTTAAGCTTGGTAGCACAAATAGCATTCTCCAAATACTAGGCTTCGTTAAACTAATAGAAATTTTCAAAGACTGACTTTCTATTTATTCTAGCTGGCTATTTAAAGATGCTAAATTTCAAGATTGACCTGCTTTGTTGCCTAGAATAAGAAAACAAGAGCATTAACTTGAATCAATACCCTTTATAGATTGACTTGAATGAATACAACACGAAGATGTTTAATTGGCACTTGGAATTAGCATAAATAGCATGTGGACTTAGAATCAGTCTTTCTAAGAAGATCAAGTTTATGATATGTAGGTTTTACTAATTTTTATAATAAATTATATTTCTTGATTTGCATGGCAAAGAGGAGGGTTGTGCTGCAGAAACTTCCATCTCAGGATAATGAAGTTACCCCTTAAGATCTTACCTAATTCCTTGGAGGAATGTAATGGGTAGTTTTTTACCTTTCGATTGCAGTTTTATCTTAATTTTCCATGTACTGTGCCTTCTCCATATACGTCCTTTTAATGCTCCTGTTTTAACATTATTATATCAAACTTCTTGTTACTGGATGTTCATTGAGGTATTCTAAAATGGGTCTATATTGAGTAAGAAATTGAATGAATTGGAAAAAAGACAAGATGGAGTTTCTAGCTATGAAAGCAAAAATAAATTGTTGTAAATAAGCTAGTGTGATACGGGTATTCATCTTCAGCAGTCTAATTTTCTATGGGTTCAGTAATGTTTAAGTGGCAAAATAAAATATATTTTTATTTTTTACATAAAATATGCAAAGTGGCGAAGTGTTAATGTAAACGTTAGAAACATGAAATCGAATTCTCCAAATTATCTAATACTTTAACAACCTATTGTTAACTTTGTTAAAAATTAAAATATCTTACAAATTTATTACTCCATCCGATTTAAAAAGACCCTTTTTTTTTAAATCCATTTCATAAAGAATGACAACTTTTTTTTGCAACAATTTAATTTCAACATTTCACGTTGCATGTTTAAGCCATGAAATTAAATGACATTTGATAGATTTGAAATAACTCTGATTTAGGATAACAAATTTAAAATGTCTTTTATTTTGTTAATTTTCGTGCCAAATCAAACTAGGTCATTCTTATAGTTAGTTAATGTCTCTTTTTTTTTTTGAGGGGGGGAGGGGGGATGTTATTTTTGTTCATGTCACTTATTCTTTTTGGACAAATATTTGTTATTATTAGAGCCGTCAATATGGGCTAAGCCCGTTAGGCCGGCCTGGTCTAACCTGTGATTTAGCAGGGCTGGGCTATGACTTTTGGAGCCCATTTAAAGAATGGACTTTTTAGCCCGACCTGAATAAGCATGTTGATTTGTGAGACTTTTGCAATATGGGTTGGGCCGGCCTGTGGGCCGAATTAAAAAATAATTAAAAATAAAATAGAGTATTAAAAATAATAAGAATCCAAACTCAAAGTTCATTTAAAATTTTTAAATATTAAAATTTAGATACAAATTATATTTTTATAATATGTACTCCCTCTATCCATCTTTACAAGTATGGTTGGACATCTCAAAATAGTATAGTGGACAAGTAAAGATGGACGGAGGGAGTAATAGTAACACTAATACTATGTAATATTGTCTTGTTGCTATTTATTTTAATATCTTTAAATTATAATTTAAATTGAAAATTTTATTAAAAAATATAAGAATAAAAATATGGGGGCCCGGCAACGCTCGCGGCCCACGTACAAATGGGTTGGGCTAGCTATTTTTTAGCCCATAAAAAAAAGGATCAACCCGGCCTGACCTATCAAATTTCAAAGCCTGTAAAGGTTAGTCCAGATAGGGTGAGCCGGCCCGTATTAACAGATCTAGGTATTATTATTTCGACTCTTTAGGCAAATGTTTAGTACTGTTATAACGACTTCGTATTTTGAACAAATTGTTCTTGTGAGATGGATAGTAAATATTATATTTTTGATAAAATGATAACTAAATTTTCTCCTTTCTTTAGAATTGATATTATTTTCCTTAGAATAAGAAAATAATTTTCTCCTTTCTTTAGAATTGATATTATTTTCCTTAGAATAAGAAAATTAACCCATACATCAAAATATTTTCATGAACTTTGTTGATGATGAAAGTGAGACACTAGTAATTATTTTTACAAAAATTACTTTGTTATATTGAATATCTAATACATGCAATGTTTATTCTCCTGGGTAACAACGCAATAACAAAAAGAAACATGAAAGAAAAAAAATAGTTGGGACAGTAAAATAATTGAGGAATTTGTTCCAAGTCATCTACCGATGCGGCTAGCAAAGCAGAATCATATGTCAGTGTCAACAACTTCAAACAAATTTAATAAATCCAAGAAGAATTGATGAAATATCAAGTATTGTAAGAAAGATTTGATGGAGAAGACAAGAGAAATAGGTCATACTTTTACAAAACAAAGTTTGAGTTTAATTACTCAAATTGCATCATGGTTTTATTAATGTTATACTACCTAGGCATTCTTATTTTTAATATCATAAAAGAGCATTATAAATTCTGTGATGATCATCGAATATTTAGTTTTCTCTAGCTCTTTTTTTCTTCATGTATATTAATAAAAGAGGTATTGTACCTCAGTAAAACTAGTAAGGTAAGGCCTAGCGTCTCTTGCTTGTAATTAAATATTTTAATTATCTATAGTATATTAAAAGCATGAATAACCTTAGAAATGTTATTTGAACTTTTTTCGCTTCATAAAAAGCCTTCAATTTAGACAATATCGTCTTTTTATGTAATGGCCTCAACTGCATTTTTAGAAATCCTCACAAAACTAGCATTTTGCCCCTCCGGTGAACTTCCTAAGTTTATTTCATCGAGTTACACCGCTGGTATTGAAAAAATAGCCAAAAGTTGAGAAGCATGTAAGTGTCGGAGTTTGAAGGTTTAAGATGGTTAAAAGCAAATTTCAGTATCATTTGGAGTTTTGGATGCTCAAATTCAATTTTTGGTAGTTTCGTTGGATTTAGAAGATGATTCTAGGTATAAGTTAGGTGTCATTTTATATTTTGTTAGTCCTGAGAGCTTTTTGATTTTTTTGAGTTTTGACTAGTAGTTTTGCCTCATTAGGTCTTGGATCAAGGAGACCTCAAATTTGATTTTCGATACTTCCATTGAGTTCAGAATATTGAGTTTATTAGGGTAGTATATATGGGTTGTGCGAATAGGATTCTGAACGAATTCCAAGAGTTGGATCGGAGACTTAGTCCTTTTTCCTGAATCTTTAATATTTAGTGCCTTGCAGATATCACTAAAGCGAACCAGCTTTCGCTAAAGTGATCACCCCTTTTGGGGTGGGGTTTGCTAAAGCGGACCAAGTTCCGCTAAACCAAACCCACATGTATTTGTAAGTGTCGATTTTGTGACACCTGAGAGTTTGGGTCTTAAAATTGGGAAAAGCCCTATTCTTTCACCATGTTGAAATTGGAGCATGTAAGGGATATTTTCAGAGGTGATTTTCAAGAAACTCATTGGGTAAGTGATTTTTTAACTAAATACGTTTATTTTTCTTCAGTATTTAGTGATTTCTCCTTAAATACATTAGTTTTCAACTTGATTTTTGGGATTTTTCATGAAACTTGCACTTAGCCTTTTTTATAATTTCAACTCATTTTCAATACCATTTTTATGGGTTTGTCAACCATAATTCCCTTATAACTAGAACTTAATCCTGAACTCAAACTTTGATTTTTGCCCCTTTTTGAATTTATTGTTCTTCAATCAATTTTGCCCTCCAGTTCCTAACTATCATAATATGAGTACGAATAGATTCTTTATCATATGTATGTTGTATATTTGATAGTGGATTGATATTTTGAGAGTTGAATTTGTGCTTCGCTCGTTCGATTGAGGTTTTCATGTGTGGTTCGAGCTTAAGGTAGGTGTGCCTAACCCTTCTTGGGACTAGAGTTGGGTAATTGAGGATACAAATGTGTTAGATTATGGGATGGGACTATGACATGTTACTTGGACGTAAGATTGCAGATAACTGTGAAGAAGTTATAATGTTACCATGTCGAAATGTGAAATTATAAATACTTGTGGTTGTGGCCTCTCTTATGAATAATTGTGGTCGAGGTCTTTATCGGTTGAGATGTGATGTCAAGGTTTTTTCCAGAAATATTTGTGATACTGAGGTTTTTGCCTGTGATATTTGTGATGTCGAGGTCTTTGCCAGTGATATTTGTGTGATTGAGGTCTTTATCGATGATTATTATGAGATGTCAAGGTCATTGTCGATGATTATCATGTGAGTATTGCATATCATTCATGCATATCCATGTCTGGCATGATTTTATACTTGTGACTGATTATATTATCACTTGCAAATTGTAGCTTGTGATTTTAAATTGTGATTTGTGAAATATATTTGAAATGTGTGTTATGAATTACTAGATTGGGCTGATTTCTGTGCAGGTTGCAGTATGGAGGTTCAATTAGGTTAAAAGAAGTTCGTGTATTCTATTGGACTTGCATTATTTTGTTAGTTGACTTGTTGGGTGTCGTATTGTTTTTTATACTCGTCACTTATTTCTACACTTGCGTGGGTTTTGACTTCGGATAGTGAATAGTATCTTTCCTTGACCAAACGAGGCTTTTCAAGAAACTTAGAGAGGTGGTTATTGTCCTCCAATGGTTCCTGTTTGTTTCATACATTGTTCTATTCGACAAACAAAAACATTTTGAGACTTATACTTATTTTGATTTTTTGTACTTGATAATGGCATGTACACATGACAACCCAACATTGGATGGTATTTAAGTTTGTTAAGACTTCCACTTTTGGTTTACCTACTTTATTTAGTTACTTCTGCATTTTATTTTTATTTTTTTATCGGGTTTAGGATAAACTTGTTCGATTAGAATTAAGCAAGTGACATCACATCCAATTTTGGATCATGACACTTATCTCTCCTTTTAAACTCACAATCCATCTAAATATCCTCAAGTATATAACTTTAATTTTTTAAACATGAAAATTTTACTAGTCATCGCTCCACCTCATACAACATAATTAATCTAATCATCACTGTATATCTAATAAGACTGGCCGTAGAAATTTTACTTTTAGTCCTGCAATTTCTTTATAACTTGGTCTTACACATTTGTTGAATCTGTAGGAAAATAGACCAATGAAGTTCAATAATCAATACTAGAGGTGGCAAATGGAGGAGTTGGACTAAAATAAAAGAAGCTAAATGGGCTATATTGAATATTGAGTTGGGTCATGACCCGTCAAAATTATTTTGAGCTAAATTGAGTTGGATTATATCGGGCTAAAAGTCGGGTTGAGTCATGACCCGTCCAATTAACATGCTTATTCAAAGCAAAATTTCATAGCAATACAACACAATATTTAGTAATACAACACGATATTAAGTACAAATGATATTAAGTAGCAATACAACACAATATTACGTAACACTAATAATACGATATTAGGTAGCAATATAACATGATATTACGTAACAATAATAATACTATATTAAGTAGCTATACAACATGATATTAAGTAACAATAATAACATATCAAGTTGCATAAAAAGGGTTGAAGTGAGTCAAAATTATTTTAAAACGGATTAAGTTGTATTGGACTAAAAATTAGCCCAATTCTAAATCATATTGAACCCAACCAATAAAATTATAAACAAGTTATCTATATTTGAGCTTATTTTGCCACCTCTATTCAATACCCTCATCACACAACCTTGTAACGACACCAACTTCTACTAACCCAAGCACATACATGCTCTTGCCTTGCCAATAAGTGGCTGATAAAATAGACTGGCTTAATTGAAATAATTTATTTTGGCCTTCAGAGCTAGAAACTCCGTCTTGTCTTTCCTTTTTTCCAGTTTTTTCAATTTTTTTCCATTTCAGATTACCTCAATGCACATCCAATAGTAACAAGTTTGTTTCTATAATAACATCATACTTGATACTACCACTAAATGGAGTTTGAATATGAACATTGAAAGGAAGTATATAGAGAAGGCACAGTACATACAAAGCTAAGATAAAACTGCTGTTCAATGTTCTCAAAAAGTTGCAACCGAAAGGTAGCATATTGAAATGTAAATGTAATCTTTTGCGATTGTCCACCCTCTTCTTGTCTGGTACTGTGGATGCAAGTCACTGGACGATCAGGTAAAAAGACCACTCATCAGACAAGCTACTAAGTGCCAATCCATTACATTCCTCTTAAGGAATTACAGGAAATATCAGTAAGATCTTAAGCAGTAGCTTGATTATTCTGAGATGGTTTCTGCAGGACCTTCTGAGTTCTAACCTTCTTTGCCCTGCAAATGAAGAAATACAATTTATTGTGAAGATTAGTAAAAAACATACCTATCATTAACTTGATCAACTCAGAAAGGCAATGATTTTATAACTAGGTCCACGTCCTAGTTTTGCTAATTCCAAGTGCCAATTAAACATCACGATAGCATCTTAGTGTTGTTTTCATTCAACTTGAATAGTCCATCTAAGTTGTTTTTGCTAAATGCTGATGAGAATAAGCAGTATTACAAGTATGCTTGCAAGTAACTACCTAAAACAGAATCATGACATACTATATTTTTATTAAATGCTCATAAATCATGAGTTGATATCATTAGACAAATTAGTGCATTTCACTTTATGAGGATGTTTTATCTCATGGATCAATAACTACTAGACTGATACCAAGGCCATTTTTAATTAACTGAAACATAGAACTGTGGAAAAGTATATTCCTTTTTGTCCTTCAACCCCAATTAGAGGAAGTTTAAGCAGCAAACAGAAAGGTAAGTATTACATTTTGCCTATTCCAGAACAATGACGAAAATATAAGGTGCTTTTACATTGACCAAACACTAGAACTAGGAGAAACTTTTGTTTTCTATGATAAGTTAAAATAGAACCAGGAAAATACAATTGTGTTATCTTCAAAGAGGAAAGATTTAAAGTGGATGGTATGACATATTAACTGATTAAGTGATCCATTCTCAGGGGATATTTCTCATATTGTATGTCCTGCTCTACCAATTACAGCAATTATTCTCTTACAAGTCTACAAAGGTATCAATTCCAGTCAAAGCACTTGTTTTCTTATTCTAGGCAACAAGGCAAGTCAAAGCTGACATTCAGAATCTTAAAAAGCCAGCTAGTATTTGCATTACCAACCTTAAAGAATTGATGTGCTTCTCAATGATTTGTTTCTGTTCAGCATCAAAAGCAAACCATTTTTCATCTAATCTAGCAGTATCACCAGTTCCTACATCTGCATATGAAATAGGTATAAAGGTAATTCAAATCCCAATTACCAAAAGCAGAGTAAACTGTCATATGCTTGAACCAACCTTGACATAAAAGAATGGATTTGTCACCATAGCATTTTAGTGTCCAAAACACATTACCATCAGTGCCCAAAAGGAAAGGCTCTGACCTAACAGCTTCAGATCTTTGATTATCTATAGACAAACATAGTCAGAACCCAAATATATGAAAAGGATCAATATAATCATTGAAGTTACAATAGTCCAGCCATCATGAATAAACAATTATTACTCATATCTCATACAGAAATCTCATTTAAGAACGAAGTGAAAGCCTGGATGGGGAAATAGCAATCTAAGTTACTGTAATTTCACTACGTTCCCTTTACATAACAGAGTTTGGTGTACTGATCTTCTCCTCTATCATCTCTGATTGCAAGGAGCAGGTGTTTGATAGTTGTGACAGGTAGGATTTTCCATCTTTTCACTAGTCATCATATTACAGAAAGGGGATTAATGGCTGACAACCTACTCACTGTATCGTCAAGGTAATCGCATAACGCCAACATGAACTAAAAACCTAGTAATATCTCATTCAATGTTGGGCTTACTTTGACACGACTGATTAGATATGGTCATTCAAGCCATATGGAAAAATAAATTAACTCAAAAACATGAATGTAGAACTAAGCACATACATTTTGAATAAGTGTTCTTTGACTCTACCACAGAAGCCTGAACTTCTGCTGCTTCACATTTAATTTGAGAAACAATAGCTTCATGTTCTGATATTGAGAGTGGAGCACCATTCTTTGCAATAATGGCTTGAGCTATCTCATTCTGCATTTTCTGCTTCAGGCGCTTCTCCTGTACAAGTGATAACATTTCATATATTAGTTTTCATAACTTGAAGCCCACTGAGGTTAAGTTTTCTTTGTAACTTCTGCACCTCTTCTTTTGCTGCAGTAACTTTTTCTTTTGCTTCCTTTGCCTTTACAGCAAATTTTGAGTTTTGATCATCAATCCAATCCCTTACCATTCTGGAAAAGAAAAATATACAAGTTCACTTCATCAAAATACAAAGAAGAAACAGAAAATGTGATGAGGAAAGGGAAAAAGCTAGGACAATTCTTACACAGTTCCAAGAACCTCATCGCAGACAAAATTTAAGATCTTGAGCTTTTCTGGGGGATTCAAGTTCTCAAATTCTTCAACATCATTACCTAAAGAATCTAATCCCATGGTTCTCGAAACACTGGGGGATTTTAAGATCAACATTTTGATATCAGCATACCATGAGTTTTTCCCTTCTGTCAAGGTTTCTGCAGAAGATCTGGAAAATAAATTCAAAACAAACATTAGAAGATGCAAGAGATGTGCTCCTGAAGCAAATCTGAAGAAAAAGATATACTTTTCCTCTTCCTCCTCTTTTAGGAAAGATAGCAGGTTACTAAGAAATTGTATTGTCAAAGAACATTTTCCACGTCGCGAACTTCTCCCCTGCAGTATATCTCTTAGAACAGCTTGTGGTTGCCCCTTTTTGATGTCAAGTATCTATATCAAAAATTAAAAATAGAAGAATAACGGAGAAATGCAAAATTTGATCAGCTAATTGAGTAGGCCTCCTAAACGCCACGTATCTAAAAACAGAAAAGAGCCATAGGCAACAAATTATGACGGTAACACTTGATAAGAAAGAATTGACTACTTAAAAACAGATTTTTCAAAAAAAAATATGGGGAAAAACTAATGTTCAGCTTAGCAGCTCAGGCATACCCCATGTACCAGTTTCCAAGATTTTGGGAGACAAATAAAATATTGAACTAATGAAAAAAACAAAAAGTCACCTATGTGTAAGAAAGCATGAAACTCAGTAATGATGCAACGATTGATGTTCATCCACATTATTGCATCAATGCATGTAAAATATTTTTAACTGGGCACCATAATAGAATTTTATGGGTATTAAGTTATTTACCTTTCTGAAAACCACACAGAACTCTAAAAATTGTAAAGCATTCCCAACATCTTCCATCTGTAAATCAATTTCACCAACAGCTGTCACAGCAGTTCCCTGGGGCAACGGAGTCAAGGCAAAAGGATCATTATTTTCTGTAGTGTTATCTTTCACAGAGCCTTCCTTGGGAGATCTTTCTTTGTTCTTTTTGCTGAAATCTTGAGACTCTTCTGATAGAGTTTCTTTCGCTGATGCAACAGCACCTCTCTTGCTATCAAATTCTGATTCTGGCAGTTCTTGCATCAACTTTTTTGGTTTCTTTTCACCATCATGTGGACCATCAAGATCATTCACTACATTATCCTTTGACAAAGTGCCATCAGGCTTTTCATTAACCTTTTTCCTTTTACGTCCCACAGATTGCTTATCACTGGGATTTTTTGGCAAGGCAGAAGAATTCGCATTTATGTCGGTCATCTCTTCAGTACGATTTTCCTTCCCACTATTTTCTGAAGAAACTGTTCTTTCCTCCTGTCAATATTCAATAAAATATCAGGGCTAACAAACAGATAAATACTTCCTATTGCCATAATTATATAAAAAGCAACATTACATTGTTTGAAATATTAATCTTTTTCCGTGAGCCACTCCTATTTTTCAAAGCTTTGATTTGATCAACATTGTTAATCCCGGTAATCTGCAGCATATCTCTCACAGATGAATATCCTGTTGCCTTTGCTGTGTGCACAAGTTGACCAGTGGGTTGGCAACCCCGTTTCTTCCTAAGAATTGAGTTGGTAAATAATCAAGATTAAGTGTCAGAGACCATCTCCAATTCTTGTTTAAAAGAAAAAAAAATAGCAAGAACAAATTAAAGAAAGTAACACACATGCAAAGACTGCAATTACAAATGCCTCTACATTTTGGACATTTCCAATCCTCCAAAAGTGATACTTCCTCTGCCTTCTCACCATACCTAATTTAAAAGCTCTCAAAATATAAGTAC
This sequence comes from Solanum clarkiae, assembly GCA_011800125.2. Classification (NCBI taxonomy): domain Eukaryota; kingdom Viridiplantae; phylum Streptophyta; class Magnoliopsida; order Solanales; family Solanaceae; genus Solanum; species Solanum clarkiae. The sequence goes on from JAABOM020000049.1 coordinate 9,398,879, forward strand.
AATTTAAGATAAGAAGAATAGTGGTTCTAAGAAAAAATGAAGATGGAAAGTTTCTAACCTGTTTGATAAGCATTTATGACAAAAATTAATTGGACAAAGCTTATCCTTTTGCATATTCTTACACCCAGCCATAAAGTCCCGAGTCTTTTGGCGGCACTGCATGATGGTCAGTAGAAGTTAGTACAATATATGCTAAAAGAACAAAGAGTGAACGGTGGTAGGTTCATTAATCTGCAAAGCTATGCAGCAAGTAATGCGGGAGCAGCATGTCAATTCAAATGACAGCTCAAATTAGCCAAATTATTCCCGTAATGAAGCAAAAAGCTCCACCAATTAAGCCTTACTTCAAGATACATTTTACAAATTAAAGCATTCAATAATAACTTCTACTTGAAAATATAAGGAAATTCACCCAAACCATTGTTCAGTTTTAGACTCTTCATGATAAAGAACTTGGCATCTCCTGTGAAACCAACATAGGAAAAAGAGCATAGTTTTTCCATTATGTATGGTTGATAAAATGAAATTGTGTGCTAAATTTCTATGATGGTCTTGTTCCTAGTGCAGAAAATTAATTCTTCAAGAAACTATAGACAAAACCAGAAACATGTGTCATTAATTAAGAAATTCAAAAGTGGCAATATGTTGGCAGAATACGCCTTCTATCCAACTGCAGGAAGAAATGTATGCAAAGAGGTAATGTTGATTTTGAACAATATATACTACATCAATGAAGATGTAACAAAGCAGAAGAATATTATCACTAAGGAAAAAGATAATCTCTTTCAGAAGAGTAAACTAACATGGCAGTAGATCACACGCATAATAATAGGCCTAGACCTAGGGTATGTTTGGTACAAAGAAAAATGTTTTCTTGAAAACAAATGAGTTTATTACTTTTTTTTAGGGTTTGGCAAGTAAGCAAAAAAACAATCCTCATATATTATGTAGCAAAATACTATAGAAAGTGCATGTGGAGACAGGATGGGATGGGGATTGAGGGTTCGGGTGTGGCCGGGGATGGAAGTGGACAGAGTTGGTAAATTTTGTTAGTAGGAAGTGGTAGACATATTGCGGAATTAGTTGAGGTGCACCAAAGTGGCTCCAAAACTTGATTCACCACCCAGATGACATGAACCCTCTACACATCCAATGCTACACTACATTTGCTATTGAATCAAAACCCTAGTAGCCCTTTATAATCTTCTATGTATAAATAGAGGTATCAAAAATCTGAAATCACTGATGAATCAAACCCCAAATGTTATCTTTTGGAATCAAATAATTTATACAGCTTTTTCCATATCTTGTTTATTGGGTTTTCTTCTAATTACTAGCACATAAAGTAAGAACAAACAGAATCAGTCTAGTTAGTCACCTGATGGCATGACTTTCCATCAACAGAATCATAAATTCGATTACCCACAAGACGTATTCCCGGAGAACTATTGCGCTTTGCAGGGGAAGAAATACCCTTTTCAGATTTCTTACTTTTTCCTTTCTTCACCTCAGAACTTGAAATGACATTCTCTTTCTTCAACTCAGAACCTGAAATCACGGCCATTTTAGCTAGCAGCAGAGCAGATTCAGGTTTCTTGTAGTAATAGATTTTGTTTCTGGGATTTTCTCTCTCTTGTACTCTAATAAAATAGAATTTCTCTAGATGGCGGGAAAATCAAATTGCAAAATTGAAATTCTTGGATCGAAAGGAAATTCATTTCCCAAATTTTACCCGCCATTGTCGACTAATATCATTTGACCCGCCATTGTCGACCTGTATCATTTTAATTACTTTTAATATACTCTATGTTTACTAAAAACAATGATGTAATTTTTGAGTTATTTCACCGAAATATTCATTTTACGAAAATAAATTGAGATCATTTATATATAATAAAATACTTAATTAATTTATAATAAATATTATCATATTTCTATTTACGTAACAAATAGTCAAAAAGAGTTATGAGCCAAATCGATCCAATTATTGAGTTCAAAATCTGCCCAAGTCATTATGCTTTTTTCTGCTTTCTTTTTCTTTTTCTTTTTCTTTTTCTTTTTCCTTTCTTTGAAGTGTTGATTTTTTGAAAGAAAAAAGGCTTATTTTTATTTTTTATCACATTTTTTAAAATAAAACATA
>JAABOM020000049.1:9420334-9444760 GCA_011800125.2 Solanum clarkiae
TTTGAGAAAGATCTCAAAAATTCACATGGTGTTTCCGATCAACTGTCAACATCTAAACTGGGACAGAAATTTTGAGGTTGCCCTCAAAATTTCATAGAGCATAGTCACAAATTTGAAAGTAATATTTTTCTACCTTATGTCTGGTGGGAGATCAAAGCGATCCATTGAGGACAAGAAGAGGAGCAGACAATCGAAGAATCAACACAGATCGATTCATTTTTTTAAAACTAAAAAGTTTTTTATGGATGCAGGAAAACTCACGCAAGAAAATAGCTGAGGCACTCAAATTGCCAATAATCTGTCAAATTTGTTTTGAAACTAAGAATTTTTCTGTGGATGTAGGGAATTTTTCGTGCGTCTTATCTATAAGAGGACAACAGAGGCGTAAATAGCTCCGTCTTGCCCAGGTTACCAGCAAGTTTATCAGAGATCAATTTGTTTTAAAACTAAGAAACTTTCTGTGGATGCAGGAAATTTTTCAAGTTTTTACAAAAGAACAGCTGAGATGCGAACAGTCCCATCGCGCTCAAATCGCCAATAATTCACCAAACTAATTTATTTTTTTAAACTAAGAAATTTTTTGTGAACACAGAAAAATTTTCGCATATCGTATCTACCAGAGAAAAGCTGAGGCGAAAATAGTTTCGTCTCACTCAAATCTCCAGCAATTTTATCATATCTTATGCATCGCGGAGAGAGTCAGGTTCATTTTACTATTTATCAATACAAGAACTAGTTTATTTTCAGTTATGCCAGATGCCAGCTTATTTTTCAGTTATGCCAGATGCCAACTTATTTTCCACTTATGCCAGTTGCCAGCTAATTTTCCAGTTATGCCAGCTTATTTTTCAGTTATGCCAGTTTATTTTTAGTTATGCTAGATGGCAGTTTATTTTCCAGTTATGCCAGTTTATTTTTTTTAGTTATGCCAGATGCAGTTTATTTTCCAGTTATGCCAGTTTATTTTTTTTAGTTATGCCAGATGCCAGTTTATTTTTCAGTTTATGTCAGGTTTACTGACCAGTTTATGCCAAAAATCAGTTTATTTTCAGCTTATGTCAGGACATTTATCGAGAGGGCCAATGCATATCCCTTGCCGAAAGGTCCACTGCATATACGTTATCACACCAAGTCTATTTATTTCCAACTGATAATAAAGTCATTGATTATTTATCGTCGGCAAGATTATTTTATTTTTAGCTGCGGAGAGGACCGTTGCATATCTATCGCCCGATAAGGCTATTTTATTTTACAAACGCTGACAAGGCCATCGCTTACGGGGCTATCTTATTCCCAAGTGTCCACAGGGACGTTGCATATTTGTTGCCAACAAGGCTATTTTATTCCCAACTGCCGGCTAAGCTATTACATATTCATCGCCGCCAAGGCTATTTTATTTCCAGTCACTAAGAAGTCCATCACATATTCTTCACCAGAACCGGGTTATTCATTGCCGATGAGGCTATTTTATTTTCGACTGCTGAGATGGCCGTCGCATATTCATCGTCAGAACCAGATTTATTTTATTTACAACTGCCAATAGGGGCCATTACATACCCCTCGCAGGAGAATCATTGAAAGAATATTTTATTTATCATGCCAACGTGGCCATTTTATCTCCAACAGCTGAGATAGCCACAGCATGTTCATCAAGGTTATTTTATCTTTCAAGTTGCAGAAAGGACCCTACAATGGTTGCTGCATATTGATTCATTATCGTGCCAGCGTGACCATTTTATCTCCAAATACCGAGATAGCCACCGCATGATCAACAAAGCTATTTTGTTCTTTTCAAGTTTCTAAAGGGACTATACAATAGTCGCTTCATATTGATTCGTTATCTCTCATGCCGAAAAGAACAAGGTAAAAGATTCCATCTCCAGTTCAAGTTATGATTTTACTAATACTTTGTTTAGTCATGTCGAGAACATCCGAAAGGATGAACTCTCAAAGCAAACCACAGGTATGGACGTCATCAAGTAGGATGCGGCACAACGTGGAACTCTTTCTTAGCAGCAAACCGGGACATAGTCCGAAGAGGGGCGTCAAACTCTTCGGACATGAGCAAGAAGCGACTACCACCACCATCTAACCATACCCTGTCAGAAGGCATATGGACATTCCTGTGAGTCAGTTAGTTCATCTTCAGTTTTGCTTTTGGATAATCTCCACCATAACCGAAGGCAATCTTTCAATCCGAGTGACAACATTCCAAGAATTTTGGAAATTATGTCCGTGTAAGTTCTCAATTATGAACGTGACGAGCTCCACATTTATGGTTAAGAGGTTGCAAGCCTCTTTTTCACAATTCAATTTTGTTATCATTTCTCTTGAACCAGAGGTCATCTCCAAATAAGGAATTTCCTCTTCAACTGATTGAGTCAAACTACAAGCAACCTGATTCCTGAGTCCAAGGATATGTAGGCGAGCTCAATTTTGAAATCTCGGTTGCATTCTAACATTCACTCCTAAAGTCTCAATCCCAAGCATCCTAATCTCTCTATAATCCGACATTGGGATGACTTTTGAATTCCTTCAAATTCGTGCGTGAAATCAAGCGTTTTGAACTACAAGTGGCCTGAATTCTCATGTAACCTGAGATATGTAGGAAACCCAAAACTAGGGTCCGGCCATAACTTCTCATAGTTTGTATCATGTGTTTTTCCGAAGCCAAAAATGTGGTCGGCTAAAAATTGAGTTAGTCAAGTTTCTTTGTCCAGGATCTCTTTCATCGATCATATCCAAAGAAAGGGACAACTGTTGACACCAAATTTTTACCCTCCATGGTGTCAAATTAATCATCGAGTTTTCTTTTGTTTTAACGATTTTTCAAATAATTATTTTCAAAAAAAAAGAAAAAAATTTAATATAGTGCGGTGCGCCCCCAAATTCCCATTTTTTCCCTTTTCCCTTCACACACAGACCTCGCTCCTCTTCTTCTTTCTTCTCCCATCTTCTTCTTCTTCACGAAATAAAAGCCAGAAAACCAGCGACCAGACAACCCTGACCAACAACCCGACAACTCTCCTTTTTCTCCTCAACGTTCCACTCGACGATCTCTTCTTCAGATTCTTTATTCTACAATTAACGGATGTAAAGTTGGAAATATTGATTTCCAAGATTCGAAATTCAAATTTCGAATCAAAAGTCCCCAAATCCGATCCATTTTTCTCATTTCAAACCCTAATCGTCCCCTATAAATTGAGTCTCTTCCTCGTTGTTTGGGCGGTGGCAGTCATCAATTCGAAGAGGGCGGAACGAATTCAAAAACCCTAGTATAGGAGCTGTCGATGATAAGGAAAACCAGAGGGGGACAGTAGAAATAGGCGGCGATTGATTTTGAAAGAAAACCCTAGCAAGAGCTACCGAATCCTCATAGGCAATCATCAATAATTTTGGAAAAGGGCGACGAGTTCAAAAAACACCATAGAGAGGGGAATTAATTTCGAGGCAGCAATCAAAATATAGAGAAAATCCTAGACTTTGGTTCAATGTTCTGCAATTTCTAGAAAATAATAGAGTAAAGGATTCTAGTCGCAGTTTAAACCAAAGTTCGTGGTGGTATGAGTCGGTCTTTCACAAAGCTCGTCGTCCCAGTTCGCTGCTCCGAAAAAGATAATACCCCAACTCTCGCTTTTCACTTCCAGTTTTATCTACTGTGTCAGAATGTGAGTATCACAACTATATCAAAGTCTCATGTTTGAGCTTGTTTGTTGACTGAAAATGCCCCGCTAGGACTGTTCGATGTTGTGATACTACTATTGTTTAGGTTGTTGAGACAGTTTTGGGATTGTATTGTGATGTCGCTAGCTGGGCTATGTGGTATTAAATGAAAATAAGAATGTTCTGTCCCTAGTTGTTGCTCTGTTACTTTGAAATGTTGTCAACTGAACGTAAAAATGGGATCTGATTGTTTGAATGTCCCCGACTGTTGGCTCTGTCTGAGTGTGTACTTTGTTTCTACAATTTCACATATCAGTTTATCGAGTTAAATTTACATTGCCTTCTTCTGCACCTGTTTGCATTGCTTTCCTTCCTCGGAAAAGGTAATACCTCGTTCCCTTTTTCGTTTAAGACTCCTGTGTTGTGACTGAATGAGGTAGATAGAGCTATATCGAGATATTCATGTTTGCATTTAGTCGTTTTAATTGAATTGCTCTGTTGAAGCAAGACTGCACTCTGGGGATGCTGTGTTGATCATATCAGATTGAAATTAGTTCCAAAAGCATTAAAAGGATGCATCTTGACTGCTTTATGATTTGACGATTAACTCTTCTAGTCGAATTTTAGTTTCTTTGCTAAAAATAGTTCCAGATGGTGAGTTAGATCAATAAATATGCACTCATGGTACTGTATACTGGTTGTTGGTTGCAAGTGTTGTTATTTTTGTCACTTTTTATTCGTTGTTAAGCTGCTAAGAATCAAACTAGTAGTGAAACGATTTCATCTCGAATACATGTTGCCTGTTAGGCTAATGATCTTGGTTCCTTCAGACATTAATCAGTTTGCTTTTCTGGGAATATAATCTGCTTAGTATGTGTCTTAAGGTTACTTATTTTATTCTTTGTTTAGTTCTTCTGAGACTCTGAGTCCCTTTGATTATCAATAGCCATGTGCATGTTTAACAAACAGTTTCAATTCACTTTGGTTTAGATTTGCTTATTAACATTTAAAGTTTGAACATGTCGTAGTCTACTTTTGAGTGTTGATTGCAATCAGTTAGTGTGCTGATGTCTTACCTCTGTCTCTGCTCTTTGCTTTAGTCCTGTTTTTTAGTATATCAAGTTTGAGTGATAGCCTGTCAATCTATTATAATCTATGGACTTTGTTTTAAAATCTTTCTGATTATATTTCGAAACGAGATCATGTTGTACTTTGCTTGATTTCTGTTAGCTGTTACCTGTTTGGCTTCTCTGTGATTACAATTCGTCAAGTGTGACGTCCGAATCATTCTTCCCAGAATTTATTTGTTTTGATCTACATTTGTCCTCAGAAATGTGTTTAAAGTTGCTTAAAGTGTTCATATGATACTTCCAATTCAAACTGACATATTTATTCTCATATCAGACTGCATCATTATAAACATGAAAGTTGATACTTCCTTTTGTTTCAGATACTAGCTACAACACGCCTACATGTCTCTATGTTATTCATATTTTCAAGTTACTTATATCTTTCTTTATTTTATTGCATGTAAAATCCCTTCCGAGTTCGTCGTGAACTCCTCCTCTATTTGCATTTCCTTGGGCCATGGAGGCCCAACCTCCCTTCGTCGAATCTGAAGAAGCAGTCTATAGAGCCGCAGAGCCAATTTACGATATGCACTAATAGTGTGTACAAAAGAGGGACAAAGGCCCAATTCAACTCTCTTCCTTTATTTCTACATATATTTGTATTTGTCTGGATGTTAACATTTTGTTTATTAATGGTTTCAGTCTAATTAGATCCTAATATGTTGAACCATTTATGCTATTTTTGTTTAGTTTTATTTTATTTTGGAAAAAGTATTTGTGTTAAAAAAAACAAGAAGATAAATAAAAATAAAAAAATAAAATGTGATTTTATATTTTTAGTTCAATTTTCAAACATAGTCAATTTTCTTCAAGTTTAATCAATTGATTTTAAAATAGTCAAATCCAGTCAATTTTTTTTATATAATTAGTCAATCTTTTTCAAGTCAAAGATCAAAATTGTTAAAAGTTAGTCAAATTTTATAATCGTCGGATAACCGCACGTTAGCGGCCATTTCAAGTACGTAAAACCTTCTTGAAGTGGAAATGTGAACTCGAACCCTTTTTCTGGATTTTAAAAGATTTTTATGTTAGGTCTTTTAAAATGGTTTCCTAATTATCCGTAAAATTAGGTGGTGACTCTGTTTTCTTTTCAAAAATTTCAAAATTGATTTTCACTTAATTTAATTGAGTTTTAAACTAATTTTTTATTTTTCTTTTCAATAAAAGGCATTTTTCGGCATAACAATCAAACCATTGACCATAAGAATATTTTAAAACTAAAAAATTAAGTATAAATTTTATAAATAACATATTGTCTAGTCATAATTTCTATTTTTACCGACTCTTTCAGTAATTACTAAAAATCCTAACTTTTTCTGTGTCCGTTGATACTTAGAATTAGCGAATGTCACATTTATTAGTTTTGAATATGTTACGTTAATTAAGGAAAAAATCTGATAATTAAGTGGAGATCCCTTATTTAATGCTAAAAAATCTATTTGCTTAAATCATTCCCAAAAAATTCGTAATAACCTATTGGTTTCAAAAATTAAAAAAAATGATGAAATATCATTGTTGATATTTCCAGTTCGTTTTCGCCTTCACAAAAAAAAAATCCATTATGAATATCTCAATCTTGATCCGATGTTCAGGAATCTAGAAATCAAGTATATTGTATAATTGATAAAAAAGTGATGGAATTGTTGTAGGAGATAGTATTTCCTTTGTTAACCTTATAGATCTACGATCGCTGTTGAGTTGGGGATCGATCAATGAAGTAAAAAAATTAAGATTCGATACGATTGAATGTAATTCGTCTTCTATTTCAATCCACAACGACATGGGTGTTAATTTATATGTTGATAAATCCTTCACCCTGCAAAATAGTGGTCAGTGAAGATGTTTTCCTCTGAATCGGAGAGGAAATCTGTCCCAAAATCATCATCATCCTGGTATCCATACAAATCAGTCAGTTCTTGTTCAAGAGTATACTTAATTTTATCAACTGACTGCTTAGTCGGAAACAAAAGATACATATGATGTATGATTTTTTGTTTTTCTTTTATGAGTGTAATTGATACTTGAATTTAAGTGAATTTATTTGATATATTTGATACTTGAATGTATTGTTGATCATGTGTATAAATGATACTTGATTTACGTATGTTGTATGTGATTATAATTGCATAGACTAAATACTCAATAATTATGTGTTTTATGATGTTAATTAATACTTGATTGTGTGTGCTTAAAAAAAAGTGATATTTGATACTTGATTTATAATGTTTTCCTATGAGTTGATACTTCATTGATAATACTTTTTAAAAGTACCAAATAAGTCTAAACAATGTGATACTTGTTTGCAGATTTAAAAAAAATGAGTAATGTTTGTTATAAGCACTGGAAGAAATAAACAAATTACAATGTTGTTCTTTTGAGCATTCTGCCTCTCAATTGGCATTATTGATTTTGATTTCTCTATTTTTTGTATAATTTGTAGATTTTAATTGTTGACGAGTCACAAAATAATATCAAGGACTATAAATAGTTATTGTTAGATACTTGAAATATTTTTTTAGTTTTAATAACTCAAGTAAATAAATTTTGTAGGTATGTGTTAAAATGTCTCTCGGATGATTGCATTTGGAGGATGAAGGCAAAAATGTAACCAACATGCATACATATTGATCTGATTATTACAAATCGAAAGAATTTGCAAATATATATGAGGTACGAATGGTACCAGTGTCTGATAAGGCTGATTGGTCTGTGCCAAAAGATGTTGTAGATGAAGTTATCCTTCCATCAAAGTACAAAAGATTGTCTAGAAGATCGAAAAAAGGGAGGAAGAAAAGCGCAAATAAAAAGATGAGTAACAAATATAAATACTTAAATGAAATTTTAGGATATGTGTTAAGGAATCGAATGTAAATAGATGCATACATATGGATATTTAATGTTGATACTTGATTATATACCATTTGTTTCTTCATTTTAAAGCCATAGATTCAGTGCTATTGAATAATCCGAAAACTATAAGAAATGATTTGAAAATTCTTAAACTAAATTCATTAAGTTACTAGTTTAAACAAATATTGAAATAAGTATCAAATAAGTGATCATATACTATTTGATACTTGATATCTTGATAAGTTACAACTATCAAAACAAATATTCGATTTTAGCGCTCAGTAATACTTTTGAAATAAGTATCAAAAGTTTACATTGAAGCTTGGTTCAAGTATCATGTATGTAAAATTTTGCTTAGTTGTTGCATACATTTATCATGAGGTAAAGAAATCTAAATGCTAAATAATATATAGGAAAAACAGTGAGTGAAATCTTTATGGCTACTGCAAATACCAATTGAAAAAGTACCAAAAACATTAACATAGCTATTCAACATAAAAAAAATCTGAAAAAGTGCCAAAAACATTTAAAATAGCTATTCAGATAAAACATAACAAAAATAGTCATACTTCATATCATAAAAGGTCACGGTGATTGTAATGTAAAGATTAACAATTTTTGTGCGCAAAAGTTATTTGATAGTGTTGGTGGAGTTTCCAAACTTTTAAACAAAAAATCACACCAGGTTAAAAGTCTAAGAAAGAACAACTAATTTTTCTTTGCCTGGTGGGCAGAAAACATCCTTGGGTATGGGTGGATCATCGTTATTGTAGACATAACCTTTAGAAGCCTTGTCCAATTCATATTTCCGTAAAAGGCTTCATATCATCCACAAAGTGTGAGTGGTATGAAAATTCAAATTTTAAATTATGTTTAGGGATGTTCTTTATAATGTTGATCGTCCCCTGTGATCATGAATTAATTAACTAAATATAACAAAATGACTGATTCGTATAGCAAATAACACAACATAAACTTGATACGTGATTAAATCATGATTTAACATACCTCTATATTGTATATATTTACTAATTCTTGTTTCAATTAAGTATCAAACAAGCTCTGTGGTGTATATATTTACTGAAACTTGCTCTATGTTGTATATGCTTACTGATTCTTGCTTTAAATACGTAAGATTAGTATCAAAATCGACATTTAGATATGTATGAAGTAGTTATGATACTTGATAAATTAGATACCTATCGTGAAATCAAACTATTTTACATTAATGTCAGTTGATGCTTGACAGTATAGGTTTCAATCTACCATAGAATAACATTGAAAACCCAGTATCAAACATGCTCTATGTTTTATAGATTATTTGTTCATATATGACAATATAGGTATCAATCTACTATAGAATTACATTGAAAATCCAGTATCAAACATGCTCTATCAAAAAATTTAACATTAATGTCTGTTAATACTTGACAATATAGATATCAATCTATCATATAATTACATTGAAAAACTAGTATCGAGACACAAATCGTGATTTTTGATCTGTACATTTAGAACATGATCCTATATTCTTCATCACTTTCATCTCTTCAGAAGAATCCTCTTCAACGAAATCACATGCACGATTTGCAACTTCACCTGCTAGGTCTACTTTGAGTTGATGAATATTATCACTGTCAATAGGTGTCTGGGTAATATCAAGACTAATGTTGGTGGAGAATCATAAATACGGGTTGACTGATACGAAGAAATTATTTTGAAAGATTAACTTGTTCGAACAAAGAAGAAGAGAGGCAGTCTCTTCGTTTTTCAAGAAGTGGCTTAACGCTTAATTTGGAAATTGGAGTTAATTATGGAACAAATGAGTAATTCATCAGTGATTGACATTAATTAGATGTCTAGATTAAAAAATAGGTGTAATAATAGGATAGAAACAAAATTAAGCGGAAATATTTATTGGAGGTGTCATACGTTTGGAGAGAAAATGTAAAAATATGAGATTTTGTAATTTTTTTTTAAATGATAGGAAATATTGAAGTTTTGATAAAATAAATTGTGTATTTGTATAATTTTTTCAAAAATTAACTAAAGTCATTTTCGTTTAAATTCACATGAACATTTTTTAATCCTTTCCCGGATTTATTTTTATATAGTATATTATATATTATATGTTTATTATTTTTATATAGTATATCATATATTCCCTTCGTCTAACTTTAGTTGACCCCTATTGAGTTGACATAAAGATTAAGAAATAGTAAATAATAAAGTAATTTTTATCAAATTACTTTTGAATAAAATAAATATGATGTGTTAAAAAATATAATAGCTATATGATTATAATTATTGATAAAGATAAATTTGAATGTTGTCGGACATCCTATAAAATAGTGGCCAAGTTGGACGGATGAGTGGCATGTACGTTTATAGATTCGGCAAGTAAATACACACGCATTCCCAACAAGCGAGGTTTTAGGTTTAGGGTGTTGAGGAGAGGAGTTCCAAGCATCAGTTGGTAATGGGATACGTGCAAGAAGCCAGAGAAAATCACGTCAAAAAGAAGGTTGAAGAAGGTATATTCTCAAAACCCTAGATGCCAATTTTTCATTTTCACCATTAAAATTAGGAAAATTTTCATACTCATCTTCATCCTCTGATTGCTTTGAAACTTGACAACAAGGGCCATTTACTTCTCATAGAACTAATTAAGAGCCTCTTTTGAGTTGGGGGTTTTAAAGCCAAAATTCTCCTTCCGTTCCTTTTTTAGTTGCATTTTTCGTGTCAATTTGAGCAACTAGATTACATTAATTCAATATTTTAATATGAAAATCTTGATATTCAAAAACTATATAAAAAGTACTATAAAGCGCAAGTTTTTTCATATTAGTATGTTAAAAAATATGTCTGTTAGTCAAAATTCATGTTGTTTATAGGAACCTGTGACTACTAAAAAGGAATGGAGGGAGTAGCTGTTAAGCACTTTTTATAGTATTTGGGTAGAACTGCCTGAACTTTGACCTGCAATTTAAGAATTTATTTAGTTCATATGAGTCCCCAGAATCTACTTGTGGGATTCCACTGGATATGTTGGTTATTTGTTTCGTAGGAGTATGAGAAGTATTGTAACTTATATTATTTCTCATATAGTTTTCAAACATCAATATATAATTAGTCAAATTGACTCTCACGAAACAAAATGGTGACAAGTAAAAGTGAAGGGAGTGAGCATATTTTATTTCTTTATCCAAGAGAAATGAAAAGTTTCTACAACTAACCATTAATTTGTGTTCCCATCCAGGTATTTATCCTCTGTTTTAGTATTAACTGAATGTGGATTTTGGGAAAATCTAGTACTATTTGAATTTTCCTGACTCGAAGAGTATGTTTATCAATAATTGTTTCCTCTAAACTTCTAGGAAGTTTCTGCATTAAGAAGGTCATCATCCATTTTGCTTTAGGATTCTTCTTATCTCATCTGGTTTCCAGAATGGAGATAGACCAAGGGCTTAGTTTAGATGACTGGAAATTATGTAGTATATTTGGTAGTCATTTTTGTTTTGGCGGTCAAAATGTAACCAAGGGCCAAATTTATTAGGCCGATGGGAATTATGTCGTATATTGGGTTGCTTTTCTGTTTTGATGTCTTATATGAGAATCAAGGGATTTACTCCATGTGAAACCATTAGAGATAGGAACAACTAGATGTGTGTGATTGTGTCTGAGGCTGAAATTTTTTTTTTTTTTGGAAAGTACTAGCATATTGAAAAGAAAAAAAAAGGATACTTCCAGCTAGGCAGTGCAAGAATCAACAATCCTTCTGAACAAAATAAAAAAGGAGGAGGATATCCATGATGGTCCTAAATTTGCAAGTAGTCAATGAAGCCTAACATACTATCTACTTCCTTTACATCCTTTAGATTACACCAAAAAACTAAAAGCGACAAACATCTGTATTTTAATTAGATGTTTCTTTCCTTCCATATACTCCTGCATAAGCAGTCAGGAATGGTATATCAAATCTTCTTAAGAGTTTGCTAACAGTAGTCATCTTGAAGAGATTAAAAACGAGAGACTGCACCTGACCAGCCACTGGACATTGCAAAAAGAGATGACTGCTGCAGTCCATCTCACTATTACACACAAGACCAAATGAAAAGATCTCCCATCTTTGTTCCCCTCCCATAAAAGTTTCTCTCGATTGTATCTAGCTTCTTTCTCACAGTTCCAGGCATTGGAAATAGAGAAATGAGATAAGTGGCAGCAGTCAAGGACACTATTAATGAGAATCAGTTTGCCTCCCAATGATATATTTTTTTTCTTTAAAAACTTTTTGATTAATTTTGCATTTCAACGTATATATAGCATGGGCTCTTCACGGTGCCTTTTCCTGTCTCATAATCTCTTGTAAGAGTATTTGCTCAGAATTGAGAAAAAGTTCATTTCATGCTTTTGTGGAACAGGCCATGTGCATTGTGCTTTGGCTTTGTTATGTCTGACTTTCTGTTCTCTTCCTTAAAGGTCACTTATGTTACATTGTGCGACTCTTTGTTATTACATATACTATCTGACATCTGTGAATAACTGTCATGAAATTTTGACAAATATCTGTTATAGTTATTTGTGTCATCAGTTTTCCTTTCTACTTGAGCTTTTTTATGTATCAAATATTTCAGCTTTGCGCAGTAAAATGAAGCAGAAAGCACTCAAAGAATGTGATCGATATACTGCAAAATATGCTGAGTGTGCCTCAGGAAGAACATTATCGATTGTTTGGCAGTGTCGCAGACAAGCTAAGGAATTAAATGAGTGTCTTCATCAGTAGTAAGTTCCTTGTCGCTGATTCAACTTAACGGTTAATTATGGACTTGCTTATCAGGAAAAAGTTTCTCTGTCCTTGAGGTTACCATGGCAATTTTGTTCCTATACATGCTTGCTATATAAACAAAAAAGAAGGATGCTTTTGTTATTTTTCCTTTGATTGTTGAAACTTGAAAGTAGACAAAACAAATGACAAGAAAAGCCATGTAGGCTACAGAGAAACCACAAGGGCGAAATGAAATCATGGACTATAGTTTGGAGATGTGTTTTGTTAATTTACAGGCTTGTGTGCAGTTGTTTTGCAAAACCCTTCTCATTCACATCTCCTGTTACAAGGAGTAGTAAGATAGGAAGTTACTATTGTGTTTTCTTGAACAATTTGACCACACAATAAAGTATGATCTGGAGAAGTGCCATGCCATCGTCCAACTACCTAATTTCTGACGGGTTCTGCTTTCAAGTATTTATGTGGAAAATTCGCACTTATTATCCTCTTCTCTTTGGTTTATCATCTTTCATAGCCAGCCCACCCCAATTTCTTTCTTCTATTTCACTGCCACCTCTCCTTCCTCCACACAATGCTCCTCCTCTTCTTCCTTCCATCAATCTTCCGCCTAGCAGCAGGAGCTGCACCTTTGTCCTTCCTTACCCTTTACCCTGCTCATCTTCTGTCTTTTCTTCTCCTTTACCAGTTAACCACTACCCTTATCAATACCGCCCGTACCATCCTTGTTCTCCTCTCCCCTCTTGCTCTTTCTCTACTTTTTTGTTCTCAATATCTCAAACACATCACCACTTCTCCCTCCTTCCCACCCATTTCCTCTTATGCCGGTCCACTAATGCACCCCTTCTCGACCTTTCCATTTGTATAAATTGGGGGAATTTTATTACATGTTGAAGTAGATAAATGGAAAACTTGCCACAAATAATGGGAAGGGAACTACAAATCAATTACCTGGAGGGGTATTAACAATACTTTGGCACTCGATCCTTTCAACAAAAGATTCTAATTAATATTACAAGCTATGGCTGTAAATGCATTGAAAACCGGTAATTTCTTGTTGGTTCTTGCTCAGTTTGACCTTTAATAAGTGTCATAAAAGGTGCCTTTCAAATGAGAAGGTAGATACCTAAACGTGGTATCTGCTGATTTTACCCCTAATACACCCAACCCCTTGCAAAAATGAATTTTGAACTTCTTGCTGATGAGTCCAATTATAGTTGTATCTGGTTTGGCGTCTCTGTATGTACCGACCTTTAAAGTGGAATCAATTATTTGTTCTCACACTCGATTTAGAAATTCTGTCAACTACTCCTCCAGAGAAACTGGCTAAACTGCAAATTTTGAATACTCAAGTTACTAGAAACTAGAACAACAATAATATGGATGCTGTGTACTAATTTATGGTTGGTGAAGGGTGAACGGTCGATCCTAAATATTTTTTGGCTTCAAGGTTGAAGTGGTTTCATCATATTTTTCTTTGGTATCTAGTTATGGGTTAGTCCAGGAAATTTCTGGCAGATGAGCTGTTACACTACAAGTCATTATTCCTTGTTTGCTAGCAAAGGTGAAATTTGTTAAGTCCTTATTTTTGATCATATACCATGTGTTTTGATGCATAAATATCATATATAACATAAAAACTGTGGCGGATTTTAGGAGGTTCTGCACAGATCCTATATTTGTATATACAAATTCAGTAAATATGTAAGAACTACGAGTATACAAAGTGTGTTTTTGGTCTAGTGGTAGAAAAGGAACGTGTAAAGCTCTACTTCCTTCTCATAGAAAAGGTTATGCATCCAGGGGGATTATGTAGCCACGCGCAAATTCTGCTTTTTCGCACCAAATACAGTTATGTTTAGTCCATCTAATTCCACCACCTTTTAGAAATGAACTAAAAGTAGGATAAATGAGTTCAAGGACAGTAAGCCGATTCATCCTTTATTGTTCCTGTGAACAAAATAATCCCTTCTGACTGAAATTTCTGGTACTTTAAATTTTATGACACCCTCTAAAGTTACTGGTTTCCTTTCGTGTAGCACAAATGACACTGTTTTGGAAGAAATGAAGAAAGCGTATATGCTCCAACAGAATGAACAGGGGTCACTTGGAGTTCGAGTACGCCTTTCATGATATTAAGTTGTCTCCCCATCTTCTGCACTTGAGAAGGCCTTTACATTCTTTCCAGGCTTTAGCTGTGATTTGTGTACGAGCAGTATGTATTTGGGTGCATTTACTTCCTGGTGGAACTCACAGAAAATTGAATAAATTTGTGGTTTCTTTAGTTATACATGCTACACTGGCCATTAATTTTCAAACTGGGAGAAAAGTTTTAATGTCGAATGACTGACTGACTTCTTTCAGTTATGCAAGTCATTTTGAGACGAGTTCATTTATTTTCTCAACTCTGTTGGTACTCTATGGTGAGAGGTATCAGTGGAATTAGTCAAAGTACAAATAAGCTGAAAGAAGGATGTATTTGTCAATCGGTAACAAAATCCAATTATGCCAATTAGTGTTCCAAATAAATAAATAAAGTAAATGTGTGAAATTAGTTTTCGTTCACTCTTCAAGTATTTGTGAGGGAACTCTTCTTTACACCTGCGAGTCATGGATATTAAGGCAATTAGTTTTCCAAAATAATTTAAGTCAATATTATAATTTGTGCGATAAATTAGGAGCTCAAATTATAAAGTAGACCGTTAGGGAGAAAATAATCGGGTGAAAAATTAAATTATACAAAATTTTCTATGAAATTACAAGGACATACCGACTTTTTCTTAATTACATACATATAGCAAAATTTTTATTACAAAATAGATAAGAGAAGGGGCTTCATACTCATTAATATTGAGGTGATTGGTGTTGGGAAGCCAAAAAAATAAAAATAATACTAATCCGTCTTGGTCATTGTTGACACCAATATAAATTTATTTCTAATAGGTGGTGTTAATTAATTATGATAGACATATTGATGTGATAAGTGTTGGAAAAGGAAATATATAAAGAAATTAAAATACCTTATTAATTGTACATGTCATCCACTTTACTAATAAAAAGGCCTAAGTCAACGTTACTTTTCATTGGTACTATGTACTTCCTTCGATTTTTATTTCTTTATAGTAAAAAAAAATATCTTTCTCTTACTTAAATCAATCAAATCAATTAATTTGATTTGATTGCACATTGAAGAATTATTTGTTGGTGGCAGTCATGTGTGAGTATAAACATTGCTCACTGTGGTAACCATAAACTATAAGTAAACACTTTCTCTCACACATTAAGAGTGTTGCTGAGAAAAACAATACCAAGTAGCTGGAGAATATAAGGAAGGTATTTATCCACATACATTTCATGGATAAGGATAAATATGTGTCGATTTTGATAAAATATGATGGAAAATGGGACGTAACAAGTATGTAAAAGTAGAAATTTATTGTTTAATTTTTTTTTAAGTTATTGCCAATATCAAAGATTTGTGATAATTAGAATTTGTATGTAATTTGATAGAACTTTATTTATATGTTTGTTTTTTTTAGGTATTTTTATTTTGGGAAAAAAGTATAGTTGTAAATGTTCCTTTATAATTGGAAATTTTATCAATTTTATTCGTTTTTATTTTTTTAAATTGTTGTTCATACATAAATTGTTGGTTAACTGAGTAGTACTTATTATAGTGGTCCACGTCAGAAGTGCTAGTATAAGATTTTTTTTTTTGTATGAGAATAATCATGCAAGATTTTCAACAGGAAAGAAAGTTAATTAAATGGTGTATATATTGGTATGAAGTTAATTACCATGAAAAGGGATTGATAAAAACATTGGTGAGTATGTAGTTGGTGTATGTCCTGGTAAAAGAAAATAATAATCTTATTTGGTATTGTAGATGGTCTTATAACTATGACAACATCAGAATATTAATTGTGTATGTGTGTAATTGGTGATTTGCATAGGTAACTACATTGATTATAAGATGGAAGGAGTGTTATATAATACGTCATCAAATTATGATGACCTGTTGAGAGTCATTGCTTCTCAAATAGAGTTGGATACAACATGCGTTAAATTGGTAATACAATATGCCGTGAATATGCATTCACTACCATTGAAAATCCATAATGACATGAGGGTGAGAGTCTACTTAGATTAGAAAAGAGGCAGCCCAAATTTCTTTGCGAAATATCCTTTGTGTGTGACGTACACGGATAGAGGTTTCAATACAACCCAATGGTGTTGCCACAAACAATAACATCAGTTGACATGGATTTAGCGTTGAGTGACGCACTATTAGTGAATTTTGATGAGGAAATTAAAGAACCACATGTAATCAACAATGGTTTAGTTGATAAGGTGGAGGAAGACCAAATTTACATAAACAAGCAAACATTGGTTAAGGTTATGCAGAGGTATGCATTATTGAGACAATTTAGATTCAAGGTTGTCAGGTCGTGCACTGCCAGATAAAAGCAACGTATAATTTAGCTTTTATTTAGGGGTATGTTGCTGAAGATTGTATGTATTAATAAGTTGGTATCTTTGTTATTTTCAGTTTTATGTTGAAATGTGTAGATGATAATTATTATTGGTTCTTTAAGTCGTCATCGCTGGGAAAGTCAAAATTTTTTCAAGGTGAGAGTTTTTAATGATGAACACAATTGCTCAGAGAATAAGAAGTTGAACTCAAAACGTCAGTGTAGTGGTGATGTGCTTGGAAGCATGTTGCTTTCTAAATATAGTGACACCAAAATAATTTACACCCTCATGACATACGAACAGACATGAAGAGGAAGCATGATATTTCCTTGACGTACATGAAGGCTTAGATGAACAAACAAAAAATAATGAAGATATTGTGCGGGGACCCAGAAAAGTCATATTCTAAAATTCTGATGTATCTTTATATATTGGAACAGACATATCCTGGGACCATCATTAATCTTAAGAAAACTGAGGACGACAGATTTCTATGTTGTTTTATTGCACTTGATGCAAGCATAAGAGGATGAGAATCATTTAGGACATATTTTGCCAGTGGTGTGTGGTATCACCTATTCTGAAAATAACAACGCATGGAGTTGGTTCTTTGAAAATTTCAAACAACATTTGGTGATAGAGATGGTATGTGCTTTGTTTCTGAAAAAAATAAAAGCATATAAAATGCTACACCCATTGTTTATCCAGATATCAAACATTATGCTTGTATCTACTATTTGTGGGCAAATATATTGAAGAAGACACATAAGAATGTCGTGGAAGTTAGAAAATTAATTTTTCACCTTGGCAAAAGCATATACTGTGCAAGAGTTTTATGAATTGATGGATAGGATGGATGAAATAAATCCAAAAATTCGAGGATATTTAATAAAGGCTGATTTTGAGAAGTGATTTCGCTGTACAGTAAAACGGACTTGAACCTTAACAAGTAATATAGCTGGGTTCATAAATAATACAATCTTACCAGAGAGAAAGCTACCAGTGATTCCTATGTGGAAGTACGTAAGGCAGACATTAGAATGTTGAAATGAAAAATACAACGAGGAAGGAAAGAAAACAACGACAATCCTTTCAAGAAAATATAATGAGATGTTGATGGCAAATAAGCAATTATCAAATAGTATAACGGTTAGTGTAATGAAGTACTATTTTTTAATGTATGATTCTTTAAAAAAGAAAATGATGGTGATTGTTTTTTATTTTTTGAAGGTACTGGCATCAACAAAACATCTTCATAGCATTATAGATGGTGTAAAAAGATTCATCATTTGTTTGAATACACACACATGTCCTTGTGGAAAGTTTCAACATGATGAAATGTCATGTAGTCAATTTGAATATAAGAACAAGTACGCAGAGTCCTACTACTCAATCTACTATAGCAACAAGAACTTCAGGGATGCTTACGTAACACCAATTGAATCACTACCTTGCGAAAGCATATGGGTGGTTTCAGGTTATATATTTGACGAATTGGTACTACCACCCATAACAAGAAGAAGACCAAAAAGGTCATCAAACAAAGACAGGAAAAAGGGCTTCAATGAAATGGAATGGAAGAAAGTCAAAGGTACCTGTAATTTATGTGGGGCAGGACACAACAAGAAGAATTGTCCCAAAATACCATCATCAAAATGACTATGGTGAATATTGTCATTTAGATGTGTTGGCGTTTTACTGCTTCTTTTTGTATTGACCTTTATGTCAATTTAATTTTATGATATATTATGATTTTGATCATGTGTACAAACTACTACATTACTTAGTATTTTAAGTGAGTTAACTATTTTTTTGGAACTAAATATTAGTTACTAATTAAATAAATTTATAGGTAGATACATGTCTTTTTGGGTGTTGGCATTCTGAAATTTTAATTATGGTATAATTGGGCAAGTCGAGATGGTGTACAGAAAGATTGTTTAAATGGTATTGTGAAGGCGATGCGTTATTTATTTTTTATTTTATTTAATTTAGGCGCGCAAGATGAAAATGTGTATTTATTAGGTAGATAAATATCTTTTTCGTTGTTGTCATTCAGAAATTTTAATTATGGTATGATCAAGCATGTCGGGATTGTGTAGAGATAGTTTATTTTAATGGAACTATGAAGGCGATGACTTATATATTTATATTTTGTTTAATTTAGGCGTGCAGGATGAAAAGGAGGATTAATCTAGTATATACAATGAGGTAGGGAAATTGGTGCGTATTCATCGGTATAAATTGACAATAGTAATGTAAAAAAAAGTTTTACATGCTTTTTTTAAGGTATAAAAAGGTGGTGTAAGTTCCATTTAAATTGAATGGTTTGTATTTGACACATTCAATTGTTGTGAACTAAATTGAAAGAAAAAAATAAAATAAAATAAAATAAAAATAAAAAAATAAAATTAAACTAAAGCAAAATGAGGATTATTGGTATGTAAAAAATGAGTTATAGTACTTCATGCCTGTTTTTTAATAAGTGTAATAGTTAATAATAACAGTTTATAACCAAATTATATCGCGCATAACAAGACTATAACGGTAGTCAATCAGATCATAAACCAGTACAACCCAAAAAAGTGGTGTAAAATGTTAAACCTTCATTGCTAACAAAAAATACAACCTGTATAGCAACCAAAAACTATTTTGAGGAACAACTTCTAAGACTTCCTCCTAGGAACATACTTAGATGTCAGCATTCTTTCACTTTCACCGATATGCACATGATCACTTGTGAGACTGCCAAACTTGTTAACCACCTTCCCAGTCACCTCATTTTCACTAATTGCACCAGAATTAATCTTCTTATTGCCATAGTCCCATAACAATGCCCCATATCTGAGTTAACATAATGCTGGGTCAAATATTTTTCTTCCGATCTCAACATAGTCATACCTTTCACATATCAACTTAGAAAAAAAGCATGTATACAATCCACAATCGCTGCACATAGATCAAAAAAAAAATATAAAGAAAACATTAAGACCACCAAAAGAAAAAATATACACACAAAATAACCAAGGAAAAATTACTTACTTGTAATTCTCAACCTGCTGGGGAGTGTTGTCACAAGAAATAAATGTGAGGCTATACAAAAATGCATAATCAACATAGTCTCTTGAATTTTTTCGATCAATATCAACCTCTTTTATTTCCATAAAATCCAGTACTAACCAAAAAGAGAGAAATAATAACAGCTAGCTTTCGTACTAACTGTACCACCTCAGAACTGTGAACAACCTCGATATCGCTAAGTGAATCAAAAAGGAACAAACACCTACACTGTATAGAAAAAATTGCCAACACCCAATGACATTTAGAGGGAACATGGATGGAATACCAACATAGTCCAGTTTATCCCATGGCGTATTTATCAAAATCTTGAAACTTCTAATATATTATGAAACATCATGGTCCTGGGTAATTAATGTGTTGTCCGTCATCATGGATTTGTTCAACTCAATTCATAAAGAATGTGTCTGTCGTCGCCACTCTATTTTGCATTGCATTGCATTATCATACTTGTATTTCTTACGCACGTAGTACATAATGACATTCACATGTTATATTGTCAGGAAAAATATGGGAATAAATAGCTTGTTAATAAAATAAAGAAATAAATATGCACAACTATAATCGGGGCAACCAAGAAAATAAAATATTAATGAAAATATGCAGCAAAGATGAAAATATATGGTTGATGGGGGGATCAGAAGAATATAAACCCACATGACCATGGTGTTGACCACCAAGGACACCATGCAAGATACATAACAAACACCATATTAATTATTTTTTTTAGAGCTTAAAAAATAACTTAAATAACCATAAAGAAAAAAAAGCATGACAAACTATTATTCAAAAGATAATATCCCACAAAATCAAAAGGGATAACGCATAAAAAATTAACACGCCTAAACTTTGTAAGTTCAAAGAAAAAACAACAACAAATAATTACAGCAAGACAGTGAACCATTAAAATAAAGAACAATTTGTAAATAATGAAAACATAATAAATAAGCTTACCGAGTCAGTATAAGGATGTCCAGTAGTGGCCATGACATAAAATCAATCCATCAAGCCAACTTTCTGAACATCAAAATCAAACGGAGGACTTATCTTGTTCGAAAAAGCTATAAACGCACTAATTCTCCTAAAAATAAATTCAATAAATAAAATAATAAATTATAATAAATGAAAAAAATGCACAAACCTACCACAATTTTTGGAGAATCTATCAGTAATCTACTTCTTAAATAATTTAGCCAATTCTGGATCAACTTCCAAATCATTATAACCAACAAAAGTTTGGTTCACCCGAATATGACTAGCAAGTTATCTGATTTACATGCAGAACTATTTAAGTCATTATATGGTAAATTGACAAACTGCCCAACAAGCTTTGTTTGAGCCCGTTGCGTTGGTGTGATATATTGCATTTTGTTTTGCAAAGCAACAGTCTGAGACTCTAAAATCAGGTAATTCAAAATCGTCTGGCGTGAGAAACTTGTGTGCAGATTTTGTTGGTTCAATTGGGACTTTGAATTGGATTTAAAAAGTTATTATCCACCATGAGTTGCACTATTTTTTATTGAGATTACAAAAATTTAACAGAAAATACTAACCTTGAACTGGCACGCAAGTATAATTCTCACCATGTTGTGCACCCTGATCATTCGATGAAAAATTAGAAATGGGATAGTCAAAATCAATAAATTCTACATCCACGTTCACTGAAGTGTCACCGTGGTCAACTTATATAAAAAAATTACAAATGATGAATATTAGTCAAGATAACCCAAACATAGTCAAGGTCAAAACAACTTAAATTTCTCTATTTTCATGTAAAATCACATCCAAATAAGCCCCATCAACAAATAAGAAAATTATTTGTACATAAGTAAATTCAAATGTAACCAATCAAACTCTTTTTACCAAAAAGAATGACAAGCATTAACAATTTGACAAACTAATCAAAAATATCAATTAATATACAAAAGATTATCCATTTTGAAAACATTGGTAAAATAAAAATGCTACACCAACAACTGTACTCACAAAGTAATGATTTTACCATTAAGCAATATAGAGAATCACACTTAGACGTAATAATGAAATTGTCATAAAAGATACAAAAGTACAACCATGTTGAAAATAATGCTACTAGAAAATCTTAACACCAATGAGAAAATTAACAAAAAATACCTCAAAATTTATCATTAAGAAAATAATAAGCTTACCATATAATATAAAAAATAATTACCATGTTGACTCCCTTTATAAGTTAAAAATTCTGTACAAACAATTGAACTCACAAGTGACAAGGCATATATTTTAACCATTAAGAAATGTATATATAGACAAATTGGGATAATAATGAGATTATCATAAAAAAAAATACCAACAAATAATCACATTGAAAATCATGATATTAGAAAAATTAAACATCAATAAGTAAACTCACAATAATAACACAAATAGCTATCACGAAGGAATAAAGTCATTAAGCATATAACTTTGTAATGACCTTACCATATAATATAAAAATTACCACTTTGACAAACTAAAAACTTTATGAAATAATATATCACATTATTACGTTGTTCAAATCATATTGAACGCCATTGACTGTAGTGCAATCATAATAGGCATCACAAAAAGAAAAAAAAAACAATCAATTTTTAAAGCAAGAATTCATTAGCCTCGTAACCAAATTATGCACCAAAAGGGGACTCACAAGTAACAAATCAATAATTTTACCATAAACAGTTATATGCATTAACAATATCATCACGTAATGAGCTAAACGTATAAATTACATAATAATTACAATAGGATTATCACATAATATACAAAGTATAGTATCTAATTAACATTTTGACCTAACTTTAATAAATGAATAAACACTAGGAAAAATAAT
Source organism: Solanum clarkiae (assembly GCA_011800125.2). Classification (NCBI taxonomy): domain Eukaryota; kingdom Viridiplantae; phylum Streptophyta; class Magnoliopsida; order Solanales; family Solanaceae; genus Solanum; species Solanum clarkiae. The sequence continues at coordinate 9,443,160 of JAABOM020000049.1, forward strand.
GAGTTCACCATATAACATACAAAGTTATTTCACTAATAAATATCATGAAAAATACCTTTAACTTTTGAGGGGTAACAATCAACTCATATGCTAACTTATTAATTATCCTCATAGCTAACATGTTTACCATATCCCAACATGGTATACAAATTGATGGGCCATGCACAAAAAATTTTTAATTTTTTTTCCTTTATACATAACAACAACCCCATCCCTAAACAATGATTTCCAAATAACGAATAGCATTTTGCATTTGTGAATGAACCACATGGAAAAAAATAATGAATTTTCAAATAAAACAGTAGTTGCACCAATAATGTTAAAGCATGAAAAAAATAAAAATTATATTGCACCAACATCAACAATATTCAAAAAGAATTTTTTTTTCCCAAAAAAATAGCCTTGAATATCACACTCTATTCACGTCCACTATTAAAAGTTATAAAACGTACTACACACAAATACATAAATTATAAGGATACCTTCTCATCACCAACTTTTTCCTTCCTTTGATCTTTGACTTTATAACAACTTAATCTCATAAGTATATTATTGAAACAACCATCAATGTACACTTTTAGTTCCCCAATTTGAGCTTCAACCTTGACCTCTAAAACTTTGAACTCATTGCACACCTACGAAACATAATCTCAGCCTAATTATAAAAAAATGAAATTAAAAAGTGCAAGATCGCAGTTATTAATATACTAACCAGCATAAACTCCCTACCAAGCTTTTCGAAATTACGGACAACAATATCATCATTACACTCAACACTAGCATATGATACATTACAAACAACAGAGCTAGAATCCTCAAGCTGCTCAACATTAAAAGCATTCAAGTCTTCCATAGTAAAAGGAAAATCTTGAAACTTGTACTATAATTTTAACCCAAAAAAAAAAAGAAATAAAGTATTAATGTGAGTAACGAGTAGGAATAGATCGATAATATTAAGCATATACCCTGAGAATCACCTGATTTCGATAGCACCTAAACTCTAGTCAAAAGCTTATCAAAATACAACCTTTCGAATGAGGTTGTCCAGTTGAATAATCGAGGAATATGGTGACCTCGGCGAGCAGCGATAGTATCATCCACTTTGTTACAACATTCATAAAATCATAATTGCATTACCAATGAAAACCCACAAAACTTAATATAGTCTAGGGCTTCCTTAAGCTGACGGACCGAAGAATTCCTAAAATAAAAAAACGAATGTCTATCCCAAGGGTACGAAGTGTAACGTCCAGATTTCACCCACAAAAAATGATCTAACGGGACAAAATGTTTCTTTGGTAGAGATGGCAAAATATACGTACTAATGAAGTAAAAAACTGCAATATTAGACACATCCTCGGAATCAAACTCACTAGCCTTAAACGCACTAAACAAATAGTGCTTTTCGACACCCTTTTGATATGACATGGGGAAGTATCAATTCATAAGCTTTGATTTACCAACTAAATCATGAGTATATTCGTTCGCTGTGCCACTCTTAAACCTAGTAACAATCCTAAACTCCCTGTTAGACCCCGTAAATAATTCAATTGGGGTAAAATGACTCATGGAAAATTTCGTAAATATTGTGTAAATTGCAC
>JAABOM020000049.1:9444860-9457858 GCA_011800125.2 Solanum clarkiae
GTGCTATTTCAATTTACACCATCAAAATATTTTATAAATCTACTTTTGATAATAAGTTACTTATGTTGTAAAATGAATATCTATTTTGTGTCCAAGTTTATACAAAAATATCCCTTTTTATTTAACAGGTTACTTATATTGTAAAATGAATATTTGCACCATACACTTTGTGTTCAAATTTATACTTATATATATTTTTTTATTTACTAACAAATTACTTCTGTTATAAAATGATTACCCAAACAATATATTTTGTGTTAAAATGTGAAAAGAAAAATAGAAATCGAGAATGAGTTAATGTCTTGCTCAAGTATCTCGATTAAAAATCTTCATAATTGATAGCTTTCATCGAAATAGTATTTTTACTTATTTTAATACTATTTCAATAATCCTCGATACAAAAGAAAGAGTTTGAACATTATTAAATACAGGACTATAGAAACACATTCAATCATAAAAAAGAGAATTTAATTAATTATCAGGATTCAAAGGAATTTAGGCCTATATTTGTTTATCTGTTCATTTATTTTGATGTCATGACAACTAAAATTTATTTCTATTTTTTTAATCATAAATACGATTAAAAAAAGGAAAGGAAAATAAGAACCCTTCCACAAGCCCTTAAACCCTCAGTTCAAAAATAACTTGTTGGCTTTCTCTGTAAACTCCCCGGCGATCGATCTGGATTGTGGCGTAACTTCCATTTCTTCTGACGAAGATGTCTGTTAAGGTTTTGAATCCAAATGCAGAGGTTCTCAATAAATCTGCAGCCCTTCATATGAACATCAACGCCGCCAAGGGTTTACAGGATGTTCTCAAGACTAATCTTGGTCCTAAAGGAACCATCAAGATGTCAGCTCACTTTTTTTCTTTACTACTTGTTACTTATCTTGTTGAAAGTCTTCGATTTTGAATATGCATGAGTCTAATGTTAAAAACAATTGACAGGCTTGTTGGCGGTGCTGGTGACATTAAGCTCACTAAGGATGGTAATACATTGTTGAAAGAAATGGTGAGCTCTTCCTTTGCTCAAGAATTATACCATTATTTTTGTCCTCTTTGCCATAGGGTGTAGGTATATGCTGCAACTGACGAAAATGATGCAAAATGAGAACTCTTAAAATTCATGAGCTGTAATATATGGCCTTGAGAATTACTTACCTCCTAGCTAGCGGTAGGCCCAAGGTGTATTTTTACGACACAGTATAGCAATCAGACTTAATTATGATATGTGGCTACTCAATGTTGGGTCGCCCATGTTTACTCAAAGCTTCACATGTCTAGTACCTGACATGGGCGGACGGTTAGAAGTGCACATCGGTTTAGTGTATGAGCTGCTGTCTCCTTATATGATTGTCGGCAATACTCACCATTTTAGCTCACTTTCGTGGTCGGCAGAGGCCTAAAGTACCTTTTTGTCTACCCGTTTTATCTATTTTATTTTCATTTGTGTATTTTGCATCTTCATTTTATCAAACACATTGAGTTGCATGTGTTAATGTTGTCACTTAGCAGTGTCCTGCAAACTTGGCTCCACATTTGTAGATGCAGGGATAAGTCTAGAATTTAGGGAATTTCAAATTTTAGAGGACTCCTAGTTTTTTTGAAAAGAAAAACTATTGAGTAGTGATTATTGACATGAAATGGTCTCAAAAGGAGAGGAATGGACATAGAGGATTTGTATAGCCAACCCCAATCCGTTTGGTTTTAAGGCATCAGTGTTTCTATTTTGTGTTTTCAGAAGTCAAGTACAAGAATCAATCTTTTCAAGGAAGTGACAGTAACAAAATCTATGTACTTCTTGATAACCAAAGTGTGTCTTATTCTTGTGAGCATATCGTAGATGACTTGATTGATTTATCTAAATTAAGAATCTTTATCTGAAGATAAGATTTTGTCCTTGTGGAGAATAAATGGAAGATAACTCTTGTTGCTCTCAGGAAATTGATTTTTTAATTTTATTTTTTTTAAACTTAAACACTGCAGCAAATTCAGAACCCAACTGCAGTAATGATTGCTAGGACTGCTGTAGCTCAAGATGATACTAGTGGGGATGGTACTACATCTACTGTGCTTTTCATTGGGGAGCTCATGAAACAATCTGAACGATGCATAAATGAAGGTTGGGCATATATATATACACACACACTTTTCCAAGCAACGTTATTGCTATATTTTGGTGCATTCATTTGACGCTAGAAAAGAAAAGCAAAACAAGAAAGTGCTGCTCTTGTTCATAAAAATAGCCCTCGAGTTTACGATGGTTTAAGCACTCCTTTGGGAGAAAATATAAATATAATTTGAAGAGAAACTCTCAGAAATGGAAACACATTCAATGAATCATTTCGTTCTTTTTACTTACTATTTCAGTGCTTTAGTATTACACCTGTGTGATCCTTATGAAATCTCAAGCATAAGTATCTTCTGTGGGTTAGATTAGGTAACCGATGCTTGCCCCTTTCTTGCAGGGATGCATCCTCGAGTGCTAGTTGATGGTTTTGAAATTGCAAAAAGAGCAACTCTAAAATTTCTTGAAAAATTTAAGACTCCTGTAGTTATGGGTAATGAGCCAGATAAAGAGATATTGAAGATGGTTGCAAGAACGACATTGAGAACAAAGGTTTCTTCTGCAATTTTAGTTTAATAAAGATTTTGATTCTGTTGCTGATATGTTCTTCCTTTCCTACTGATGCTAATGCCAATTTACGTGTTTTGGTGCAGTTGTATGAAACATTGGCTGATCAGCTGACAGACATTGTTTCAAATGCTGTGAGCACCAACTCTTATTAGTCTTCAAAAAATTAGTCCTTATTTGGCTAGTTTATTTTTCTCTTTGTGACATGGTGTTCTGGGGAAGAGGGGACCCGCTGATGCTGATCTTTATCATGTTTGAAAGTTAGATGTATCAACAGTCTCTGAAAAGATAGAATTCTTCATTGATCTATTCAGATATAAGTCCTGTAACAGGGGAGAAATACGCTTAAGATTTAATGTTGTGATGACTTTTTTTTCTTTTGGTGAAATGATGCATGATGAACTACATTAGTTGTTTTGGGCATCATCATTCATTACATTCTTTGCAGCTTTTTAACAGGTTTTTATGCCCAAATCTAGCAATAAAATTCATTCTTTGCAACTTTGTGCCACAGGTGCTTTGCATTCGCAAGCCTGATGAAGCTATTGATCTTTTCATGGTTGAGATAATGCATATGCGTCACAAATTCGATGTAGACACTCGTTTGGTATGTGGATTGCTATTCTTGGCCTTCTACATTTTGGTTGGCATTTTTATAAAATGACAATGGTATCGAAAATAGTGGTCAGCTATCGACAATGATAACATCACTGAGCAGAATAAAGAACATCCTATTGATTAGTCAACTTCTTGACTGGAGAATAGGATTCTATAAATTTCAAAATTATTTGCGATTCCGGAGCAGATACTACTTTTCACCTAAAATTTTAAACTGTATGAAAACCAGTTTAATGTACCTCATTCTATGTTTAGGCGATAGTAAAATAAAGACTGCCGTCTACCAAAAATATTTTCACTCTAAGGTAAACTTTTGCAGTTTTTTTCTCTAAGTTAATTTTATTTTGGATGGTGTAGAAGAAAAAGTATGGTTGGACTTTTTTAAAAAATGAAAAAAGAATAAATCAGTGCTTAGGGTAGAGAAAGTGCAAAATTAACCTTACACATCTAAAGATAGTCAGAGACAGTGAAAGATGCCGATAATTCTGACTGCATTGGAGGTCTTGAAGATAGAGTAGCATGTGGGTTAAGGAAAGAGATGGTATAATGCATAATTCATGCAGCCATGTAAATTTCACCAAGTACACCAAAATGCCTAGATGTGGATGCACTTGTCGTCACTTCTTGAGCTGCCTGATATAGAGCAAAAAGCTGTTTCTTCCTTTCCTCTTTTTCCCAAAGAAACTGTCATGCAAATTTTGATGTGTCACCTCATTAATTCTTGCTGCTATCAGGTTGAGGGCCTTGTACTTGATCATGGTTCAAGACATCCAGATATGAAAAGGCGAGCAGAGAACTGTTACATTTTGACTTCTAATGTCTCTCTTGAATATGAGAAGAGGTAATACTGTTATTCCAATTTCACATTGCTTAGATTTGCTTGGTCTTGATAGATTCATACCACTGATTAATTTTCTCCTTTCTCAGTGAAGTAAATGCAGGTTTTTTCTACTCAAATGCAGAGCAAAGAGAGGCAGTGGTTGCTGCAGAAAGGCGTTCTGTTGATGAGCGAGTGCAAAAGATAATTGACCTAAAGAACAAGGTATACTGTGCAGGTTGTTATTTGCCATTACTGTAGTGTAAGAAAATCTTTATAACGTTCAATGCTGCTGGTTCTTTGCAGGTCTGCGCTGGAACTGACAACAATTTCGTTGTTATCAATCAGAAAGGGATTGATCCACCATCTCTTGACCAACTTGCTCGGGCAGGAGTAAGTTGTTGCTTTCTTTATCCAGTTTCTAGTAGCTGAATCATTCAATTATCCAAGCTTGAACCTTTTTCATTTTGGTTTCTCTCAGTTTGCTGTGCTGGTACCTTCAGAACTAATTGGTCTGATTGTGCCTAACAACTTGTGTTTGTCTTGCTAAAATAAAGAGAACTTCCTAGAGCCCCTTTCATCCATCCTCTCTTCATTCTTTTATTAGATATACAAGGGGAAAGCTGGGGGAAAGGGCTTAATGGTAATAAAAATGCTTGAATGGATCCAAAAGACTCCAAATATCTTCATGAAAAAATCAATGAAGGCATTTTAAAACTTGTGGAACTCATCATAAGCTGCTCGGTATAACGAAGCAGTTGGATGGAGCTTGCTTGTCTCTTCTCCTGTTCTTCGTTAGAACTCAGAACTGGTTTATTGCATAAGCTCCGTGCCTTTCCAAATCATTTGTTTTCAACACTCAAGGTTGTGTGAGAGCATTGGTAATGAGCTTGCTATATTAGATAAGTTCTGTGTCTTTTTTGGATAATTTGTTTTCAGTACTCAGTCAAAGTATCCGCTGACCCCAACTTGTTTGGGACTAAGGTGTAGATGTTGTGGCACTCAATCAAAGGATCCATGAAAAGACATGCAATAAGCCCTCTCTCCATTTATCGTGTGCAAGAGATCAAGTTGGTAGAAATATTGAGGAAAGATATGATAACCTTTTATCCAAGATTCCTGTTTCCTAAAATACACTGCTCAACTACCTAAATGCAAGTGCAAGTTTTTACACCTTTAGCTCTTATTTTTAGCAATTCCTCTTTTGGTTTAATGACAAAGCATGGAGTTTGACACTTCTCTTTGATTCATTGTCGCAACTCATAACATAGAGTTCTCATTCTGTTTGGACATTGTAACCATATAGTACTTCTGGATCTTTATTCCCAAAGTATTTTCTCCCTTAAAAATAAGATTGCAATATGAGCAGTTAAACGGGAGGTTGCATGAATTAAATGGATTACATGAACATAAAGACTTGTATTCTTTTGACTTTCCTAAACATTTTATGTAATCATAACTGTTTCATGTCCTAGATAATTGCACTTCGGAGGGAAAAGAGGAGAAACATGGAACGTTTGGTTTTGGCTTGTGGCGGGGAGGCAGTGAACTCTGTTGATGACTTAACTCCTGAGTGCCTTGGCTGGGCTGGTCTGGTCTACGAGCATGTTCTTGGTGAAGAGAAATATACCTTTGTAGAAAATGTCAAAAATCCTCATTCCTGTACTATTCTTATCAAAGGTACTTTTAGGTGCTTAATGTTCATCAAATTGAATTGTTCATTCTCATGTTGCTTATCATCTTGGTGAGCTGGAGAAGTTGATCTTAACCTACAGTTCTGTTTTCTTTACAGGGCCTAATGACCACACAATAGCTCAAATCAAGGATGCAGTTCGTGATGGACTAAGGGCAGTAAAAAATACCATTGAAGATGAAGCAGTTGTACTCGTATGTAACACATTCACCAATACAAAACAATCGTTTTGTTATTTGATCAGCAAGATATATCTGTGTGCTTCCACATGGAAGCTCCCCAACATGATTTCTGTACCTGTTTATCTGTTGTTTTTTGCTGCTTGTTTATCTTTGATAACCAAGATGTGCATGCATGGGTTTGTTCCTAGGGCTTTAGTTTTGTGATATGTGGGTTAGCTGCATATCATGGGTTTGATTGAACCCTATTGTAAAAAGAAATATGGTATTTAAGTGGAAACGGGTAGAGGGGCAGGGTGATCATCCAGTGAGCTTCAACTCGTGTGCCACTGGTGGTCTGGGATTTCTAGGTTATGAAAAAATTAGTTTGAATGTGTAGGAACAGAGCTTACAGCTTTAACTATCAATCAACTCTGACTCCTAAACTAGACGAGATACAAATTAATGAATTTAATTTGCATGCCTACATCTGATTATGGAATTTAAGGTTTTCTCACTGTTCCAAGTGTTGGAAGCACAATTTTCGTTTGTATTTTGGAAAAAATGAGGCTATCATTTCCTGTTCCTAAGTTGTAGTCTTGAATGCTGGCTTTCAGGGTGCTGGAGCCTTTGAAGTTGCGGCTCGACAGCACCTTATTAACGAAGTGAAAAAGACTGTCAAGGGGGTGTGTATATGGATTTATCACTATCCGCTACTTTCATCTTTTAAATATCTTCAAGTACCACATCTGTCTTCTCACTCTGTATATGTTTCTCTCGACAATATATGTACAGCGTGCCCAACTTGGAGTGGAAGCTTTTGCTAATGCCCTCCTTGTTATACCAAAGACACTTGCTGAGAACTCTGGCCTTGATACTCAAGATGTGATCATTGCTCTAACGGTATCTCACTATTTCTAATCCATCTTTTGCTCATGCAACAATGGTTACTTTAAATCAGTCTTTGTAACATCTCGACTCTTTTCAGGGAGAGCATGACAAGGGAAATGTTGTTGGACTTAATCAACACACTGGAGAACCCGTAGATCCACAAATGGAGGGAATATTTGATAATTATGCCGTGAAGCGTCAGATTGTTAATTCTGGGTATGTAGGGAACTTTTCATTCATTCTTTGTTTGCCGTGCTCTATATGCCTTGTGTGTTATCCCTTTGCTTTTGACAATCCGACAAAAGGGAGAAGACCTCTTGTTCTTATTTTCATGTGTCTTAACTATTACTCCTTTTCTTTGCAGACCTGTTATAGCATCTCAGCTGTTACTTGTTGATGAAGTAATTCGTGCTGGACGAAACATGAGGAAACCAAATTAGCTTTTTCTGTCTCCTTTATTTTTCATGTTGCGATTATCAGGGAGAAAATTGAAGAAAAAACGAAGGTGAGGATAGATGAAATAGGCATTCATCTGTCAGTTTGGAATTGTTTTCAAACATTTTGGTTCCGCATTTTTGGTCTTCCATTTTTCTAATATACCAATATCATATTGAAGTAGATTTGATTCTTTATTTTTCAATTATCTTCAGTGTTACTTTCTTAAAGTACTTTTAACCCCAAAAATTGAACGCCCAAGTGGATATTTAATCTATTAAAATGTATGACATTTTACTTGGGGATTTTTTTTTAAAAAAAGAGATCGCGATTCTTTATTTTTTTAAAAAAAAAAAAACATTCACGAAGCTATTTTTATAACTTCAGAAAAAAATTTGAACAAGTCAAGTGAAATTATTTTTTGATATTCTGTTGTGATAAAAAATAAAATTAACAGGTGATAAGAAATTCTAACAATATTATGTTTACCCTAAAAGAACTACTTGTCTAATCTTTAATGAAGTTGCTTGAACGTATTCTCATCAATTGTGGGCGTTGTACCACTGGCTAGGTAATATTGACTTCCTTTTTGTCTATGGGATATATATATATGCGCGCGTGTGCGTTAGCTTAAAAGCTAGACTTGAATCTCATAATCTTTTTAATTTTTTTTTAAACATTGCCCCCTTATTTGTGTTAGGATCTCACCAGATATATTGAGAAATCAAAGGAAGAAAAAGATGAAAATCTTGTTTGAAGAAGATGAAGTAGAGAGAAGTGAGAGCTTCTCTCTCTAAAAACGGGAAGATCAATTTTTAACGTGGTAACACCCAATTACTTAGGCAACTTCCACGGGTGTAATATATATATAAATGAATACAGAGTAATTTTTACATGGAGAATGAACAATACAACCTTCATTTTTGGCTCGGGGCTCCCACTTGGAGACTGATCCAGCCAACAACAACAAAAATAAATCTACATCATTAATATTTTCATTACACCACAACAATCATCTTCTGTAGCAGCTACAAAAGACCAACCAAGGTTCTACACAACCTTAGTTTCCCAGCATCAACACATTTAGTCAACATGTCTGCAGGATTCTTCGCACCCTCTATCTTTTCCAAACACATATCATCATCTTCAACTGACTTGCGAGTAAAATGGTACTGTCTTCTAGTGTGTTTTGTCTTCACCATGATAGACTGGATTTTTCATCAACTGTATGGCGCTCTGACTATCTGTGTAGAGAGTTTTCCGCTACTGTCCTTTGTCCAACTCTTCCAGATAATCAGCCAGCCATATAATTTCTTTTCCAGCTTCAGCTATTTCTACATACTCTGTCTCAGTAGATGAAAAAGCAACACACTTTTGAAGCTTTGACATCCAACTCACCATTGTACCAACTATAGTGTAGATGTACCCAGATGTGCTTTTGCTCGAGTCCACATCACCACTCAAATCAGCATCGATTAATCCCTGCAAGACAATCTTGTCATTGTCAAAACAAAGTGAAGTATTAGATGTACCTTTCAAGTATCTTAGAAGCTATTTCACAGCTTCCCAATGCTCTTTTCCTGGGTTTGACATATATCTGCTGACAACTCCTACTACATATGCTATATCGGGTCTTGTGCAGACCATAACATACATCAAGTTCCCAACTGCAGAGGCATACAGAACTAATATCATGTGTTCACGTTCCTCAGTTGTCTTCGGTGACTGCTCTTTTGATAATTTTAGATGACTTACCAAAGGAGTAGTCTTGGGTTTAGCATTATTTATCCTGAATCTGAATAGCACTTTCTCAATGTACTACTCTTGGGAAAGATTTAAAGTGCCAACAGATCTGTCCTGAACAATTCTCATTCCAAGAATCTGCTTTGCAACACCTAAATCTTTCATTTCAAACTCAGAAGACAAGCTTGCCTTCAGATTGTTTATCTCCTTCATGCAAGAACCTCCAATCAGCATATCATCCATATATAAGAGTAAAAAGATATAAGAATCAAAATTTTTCTTGAAGTAGAAGCACTGATCCTTTTCACTTCGGTGAAAACCACTCTTGATCATGAAGGAGTCAAATTTAATATACCACTATCTAGTGCCTGTTTCAACCCATACAAACTCCTAAAGCTTACATACCAAGTGTCCTTACCAGGAACTACAAACCTTTCTGGTTGTTGCATATATATTTCCTTATCCAAGTCACCATGTAAAAATATCGTTTTCACATTCATTTGCTCAAGATTCAAATTTTCAGCAGCAACAATACTCAAAATAATTCGAATAGTAGTTAATTTCACGACAAGAGAAAATATTTCAGCATAGTCAATACCTTTCCTTTGTGAATATCCTTTGACCACTAACTGAGCTTTGAATCTTCTTTTGTCATCTTGTTCATGCTTGATTCTGTACAACCATCCATTCAACAAGGCTCTCTTTCCAGCAGGCAATTCAGTTAGCTCCTAAGTATTATTCTTTTCAAGTGATCTCATTTCATCATCCATGGCTTGCTCTCACTTGCTTGAGTCTTCCACTTGTTTAGCCTCATTGAAAGACTCGGGTTCCCCCTCATCAGTCATCAACAGATATTGTAATGAATATGAATACCTGTCTGGTGCTCTAATGGTTCTGGATGATCTCCTCAACACCGGTTCTGGTGTCACTGGTTCTACTTCTGGTTCATCAGCAACAGTTTTTGGAGTTTCTTGAGTTACATCCTCTTGACTAGGTGTAATTTTCATCTCAACTCCCGCTTGCTTCGTAATCTTTGAGTCCTTCTTGTTATTGTCTTTGTACAGAACATTTTCATCAAATGTCATATCACAATGTCTAAGGATTTTTTTGTTTTTGTCATCCCAAAACCTATAACCAAATACGTCAGAACCATAACCTATGAAATAGCACTTCACAGCTTTAGCATCAAGCTTGTCCCTTTTCTCAGGATCAACGTGAACATAAGCAACACATCCAAAGGTTCTCAAGTATGACAACATGATTTCCTTTCCTGTCCATATGTCTTCAGGAATCTTAAATTACAATGGAACTAATGAACCTCGATTAATCAAGTATGTTGTTGTATTTACTGCGTCTGCCCAAAATGTTTTAGACAACCCACAATGAATTCTTATACTTCGTGCACGCTCATTCAATGTTCTGTTCATCCTTTCAGCGACACCATTCTGTCTTGCCTTACTTGGGATTGTTCTCATCAGTCTAATTCCCTCAGTTGCACAGAATGTATTGAATTCTGTCAAGTCATACTCTCCGCCATTGTCTGACCTTAAACATTTGATTTTCAGTCCCGTCTGATTCTCAACTTCTACCTTCCATCTCTTAAAGATGGCAAACACATCAGACTTGTGTTTCATGAAGTAGACCCAAACTTTCCTGCTGAAATTATCAATGAAAGTTACATAAAATCTGGAACCACCAAGTGATGAAACTGCAGATGGCCCCCACACATCAGTATGGACCATTTCCAATCATTCTTTTTTAGGCTCTCTTGCAACCTTTGTGAACCTGACACATTTTTGCTTTCTCATAACACAACTTTCACAAAAATTCGAATCAATAGATTTGAAACCTTCCAAGACTCCCTTTTTAGCCAATATCTTCATTCCTTTGACGCTCATGTTGTCCAAGTCTATTATGAGCCAGACTTGAACTACAAATATTGTCAGTAAGAGCAACTAGGTTTATACATCCTTCAGTGGTGTACAATGTTCCAGTTTTAATGCCACATGATACGATCATAGCACCGTTTACAACCTTTCACGAACCATTTTCAAACATTAATGTATAACCTGAGTTGTCCAACTGATCAACAGAAAGAAAATTCTTCTTGAGACGAGGAATATATATGACATCTTCCAGCATCCATTTATTGCCCGATGGAGTATGTATACAGACATCCCCCTTCCTTCAACCGGCAAAGACTTATTTTCAGCAAGATATACATTTTCGAAATATCCAGTCTTGAAATTTTGAAACAACTCCTTGCTTGGTGATGTATGGAAAGAAGCACCAGAATCCAAAATCCAAGATTCAATCGGGCTGTCAACACTAAGAACTAATGCATCTCCAATGTCTTCTACTGAATTTACGGAGTCATTATCATTTCCAGATATGTTATTTTGCTTCTTTTTGAGTTTCTTACAGTCTGTCCTAATATGTCCCCTATCTTCATAGTTCCAACACAACACATTAGATTTATGTGGAGATTTTCCACAATTCTTTGACTTAGATCTACCATGTGTATTCTGACCCCTCAATTTACTTCTCCCCCTGGGGTCAACACTAAGAGCATTACCCGAAGATTCCCTGATCTCTCTCTTGCGAATACTTTCGCTGAGAACAACATCTCGAATTTCATTAAACTTCAGTTTTTCAGATCCACTGGACTACTAATTGTAGCAACAACCATATCCTAAGAATCGGGTAGAGATAACATCAAAATCAAAGCCTTAATTTCGTCTTCGAAACTAATATTAACAGAATCAATTGACTTATAATCATATTGAACTCATTAATATGGTCATCCGTAGATCCGCCTTCAGACATTTGTAAATTGAATAATTTACGGATCAAGTATACCTTGTTCATCGCAGAGGGCTTCTCGTACATATTTGATAGATCTTTCATCAGATTTGCTATCTTCTTCTTCTTCACGATGTTGAAGGCCACGTTTTTGGACAAACTCAACTAGATCAAGCCTAGAGCTTGTCTATCCTTGAGTTTCCACTTTTCTTCAGCCATCTCCTCCGGCTTCACCCCAGTCAAGGTTTCATGAAGATCCTTTTGATATAAGAAGTCTTCGATTTGCATTTTCCAGAACCCAAAATCGGAGCCATCAAACTTGTCAATACCCACCTTCGAACTCTCGATCAACACAGATCGTGGTGAATCTAACCTTTCTCTGATACCAGTTGTGAAACAACCCCAAAAGGTTTTCAAAAATGTGTCTCAAAAGTGTCCGGAATCTTATTTTTCGTATATCTAAAAATTAGTTTGGAATTTTCGAAATCTGGCTTTATACTTTTATTCAGGGGGTCCAAATTAGGGTGAAAAGGGTTTAACCTCGAATTTAAAGCAAAGGAATCGGATTATGAAATTTGCACTTGATGCAATTTTTAGAAGCGGTCCGCGACGCGGAGAGGTGTTTTTCCTGTACTATATTTTTCTAGTTCGCCCAAATTTTTCTAAGTGCTGGACCTAAGTTTTTTCAAACGTATTTTCACCTATAATTAACCTTATTTCACCCTCATATCACCCAAAAATATTCTCCAATATTTTTCAAACACTTAAACTCATTTCTAACCCTAAATTCAAGTCCCAAACTCAAGGCCAATCTCAAGAATTTCTTCAAAGATCTTACTCAAGCTTCAAATCTCCATTAAGGTCTTTTTCAAGAACTTCACAAAAGCTAAGGTATGTGCTGTTGAACCATTGAGTCCTTCCACCCATGGTGTCTAAACCCTCTTTTACATAATAATATATGATTTAAAGCTGATTTTACATGTGGGTCTTGAATATTGAGAAATCTACTGCACAGTGATCTTAATACATGAATGTATGGTTGTTTAAGCATGTTTTGAGCTTCAAATCTTGGATCTAATGTTGGTCTTGATGGGGGATTTTGATATGAATATCTTGGGGGTGTTGCAAAGTGTTGATTAAAGGTTTTACCACTGATTTTCCTGCATAATTTCATCTCTAAATTGCATGCTCTTTTACCCCCATTAC
>JAABOM020000049.1:9486256-9521439 GCA_011800125.2 Solanum clarkiae
CGATCTTAATCATAAGATTATATTAAATTTTAAAAATAAAAATTAATTATTTAAATTTTTAAAATTCATATTAGACAAATGAGGGCTTTCATATATGATATTAAATTATATATTTAAGATAAATGTTGTCTTTTGAAAATACATCAATTAATATATTCTTAATTAATATTAAAAAAATATATTTATATTTTTAAAATTAGTATATTTTAATCAAATTAATCATAAAAACTTATAGTACAAGATGTCACTGATATCATGAAATGCATATTTTACAAAAATGTTAATATTAAAGAAAAAGAAAAGCGTAAGACTATAACTCTATTCAACAATGAATTTTATTTTAACTAAAAAATTAGAATGCTAACAAAAAATAATTAAAAAATAGAATAAACTTAAAAATAAATAATATAAAAATTTACATGTCACATGAAGAAATAAAGGCTGAGAATAAGAAGAAAATAAAATATAAATGATAAATTGTCACGACCCAATTTATCGATCACACCTATTATAACTCTTTGATAGGTGAGTCAAACCCATAATCTGGAACTATTAATCAATTGCCCATCCAAGTTTTAAACAATACATTACATTCCCATATGAAAAATTATTTGGTGTTGCACTCAAATACGATTCACTTAGAACTTTTCGTTGGCTATGTTACCCATGGTTTAAGCCTTACACCAATCCTAAGCTTGAGCCTAGATCTACTCTATGTTTCTATCTGGGCTTTTGACAAGCTCACTATGCACACCAATATATTGATCCCATTAACTCTAAATTTTTATATCACTTGATGTAAATTTTTTAAAAATATTTATAATTTCCTTTAGAACAGTATTCTGACATATTAAAAATAAATCTCTTATGCTTATATGAGACATTGTTGACACTCCCACAAATTCTCCAACTCAAATTCTTTTGCCTGATATTTCTTCACTTCCTTTTTTGCTTCAAATTCGAGACATTTCTACTTGTAGCAAAACTTGTGAGTTTGTCTGCTCCAACCAAAATCATGCGCATTGCACATATTTAGGTAATTCACTTTCTTAGTTTACTCATTCAAATACTTCTTTGCAGCATTCCCTACCTTTTGTCCTATCACATACTACAACCCTCAATCTTATCACCTATCATCATTGAAATAAAATACAAATTTTGTCACTTACTTCTACAACCTATCTGCCACAACAAGTGAGTTTGCCTGCAAATCCTCCACCCTCACCACCTTCACCTCAAATTCGCCTCACTACCTGATCCTAAAATAATATTTTTTTTTCAAGAAATCATTTTATTATCTTGTCCAATTTCCTCCTAACTAGTCCTGGACACGTGCGTTGCATGTGTGTCCCATGATATGTTAGATTATTGATGTAGTAGAATTGTAACGATTCTAGGAGGGATATGCTTAACATAACAAGGAAGGTAGAATGCAAAATAGATTTAACATATGTAGGACTGGATTAAAGAACAGAAGCAAGGATTCAAGCAATCAAATTTAGGTTGAGAGTGGATTTAAAGTTGCCCAAGATCATTCTTTTTATGTTGCAGATGGGAATAAGGTCCAGTAGGGCTTTTGCCTTTGTATTTCTCTCTATGAGTATGGTGTTGACTTTAACCTTTGTAGTAGCGGAATGCATCAAACTACTTTTGAAAGAACTATCGTCTCTTGCCTCTTTCTTGGGCTATGTGATTCTCCTTTTGCTCTTCATTAACTTGACCTATTGGAATCAACCTAAAAGGAGTAGGATTGTACTTTGTCTCGGCATATATATGAATAAGGAAAACAATAGTAGAAGAGGGATCCAGCACAACATGTTTGAGAGTCCGAAGAAGAGCATCCATACTTGACTCCTTACTAATTTTATTACCACTACTGCTATTCCTAACAGTAATATAAACAACTCCCATTGTTATGGAAATCAAAACAATATAAGCTAGTTTCAATTTCATGATTTTTTTAATTGTGCCTAATCCTCCTCTCTTATCAATCTCAAACAACTTACTTGCTAGAACATAATTAGTCCCCTGTCCTGATCCTCTTGTATTTCTTCAATTTCATTCCCTAAACTATTGCTACAATTTCTAATTTCTAGTACATGATAACTCCCATTTGTAGTATTTTGTCCTTGACCATCATCATGATGCAATTGCCCTCCACTACCAACACAAACTTACTACAAACAATTGGGAAAATAATTGAGATACCAACACATACTTACTGTATGCACGAAGTTACTGTAAATAATTGGGAAACAATTGAGATACCAACACAAACTTACTGGTAAACAATTGAGAAAAGAATTAAGATCATCTCTATGGAAATTATATAAGAGCAATCTTTATGTGTACAAAATAAAAGTAAAGACAACACAAACTTACGGTAAACAATTGGGAAAACTGTTGAGATACCAACACAAACTTATTGTAAACAATTAGAAACAGTTGGGATCATCTCTAGGAAGATTATACTACAAACTGAGAGGATCCTTTATACATCTCTGGGCTAATTTTTGGTCATAATGAACTGAAAGAAGTATGACCAATTTGCGCACAGAAATAAATAAGAAAACAGAGTAACTTAAGATAAAGGGAAGAAAGCAAAATACTGACAGCGATGAATTTGGTTAAGGCAGAAAGGAGTAATATATTAATGGGACAATGTTATATTGTTCATCAAATTTATATTGAGAGATCACTGAATAATATGAAAAAATTGGGGGATGACTGTTACTAAGGGAATTTTTCATGTTCATCAATGTAGAAGAGATATGCTAATGATGAAGAAAAACTTAATTGGACTATTACGCTGAGAGCAGGAAAGGAATTGAATAGGCTAACCATTGCAGAATTAATAGGTGATATTAATTAAGAACATCATCTGCAGTTTGTATAAAAAGAAGCGAACATAGTAGAAAAAGGAACTGGTGTAGCTAAACCTAATTGTTCTAATTAATTAAAATTAATATTTAATAAGTAATAACATAAGAGTAAATAAGTAATGATATAGGAGCAAAAGGGTAATCTAACTTTGAGCATAACATCTTCTCACTTCTAGTTATATATGATATTGCCCTTCATACCTTCAAGCAGAATCTAAAGCATTTAAAGTGGAGGTCAGCTACAAAAACTAAATTTGATGCGTTAATTTTAAATTAAAAATAAAAATTGGTTCCTAATTAAGAATTTTAATAAGAATGTTGTTGATTGAAAGTGGATTTACAGGATTAAAAAGAAAGCCAATGATTAGATTGACGATATCATCCTTATAAAAGGAAATAGTTCGTCAATAGTTCATAGGGTTTTCTCTTCTTTGGCTTCCCTTTTTTGCCTTAAAGGTCTTGACCCCTTATCCTACTTTTTTGAAGTTGAGGTTCATCGAGAAGGCAAAGGCTTCTTGATGTCATAAGCAAAATATGTCTCAAATCTTCTCCATGATCTTTTGATGCAAGACAATAATGGTGTTTTCATATTCATGAGCTCTTCTTAAAGCCTTATGCTAAATGATGATATTCCATTATATGATGCTACTGAATATATAAAGGTCTTCAATAAGCTGCAATACTTATCTTTTAGTAGGCCTGATTCCTTGCTCGGTGAATAAATTGTCTCAATTTATGCATGTCTCATCTGAAGCTCAGGTCGTTAAATGTCTCATTTGATATCTCAAAAGCACTATGATCTTAGAATTTTTCCAAGCAACAATCTTAATCTCTCTGTGTTTTGAGATGCTGAGTGAGCTGAAAATTTCTCTAATTGCAGTTTCACTACAGGTTATAGATTTTTCTTTGACTTAATCAACTTAGTTGGTCATCAAAAACAACGTACCATCGCCTGCTTGTCCACTAAAGCAAAGTATCGAGTTGTTGTTATGCCGGAGAAGGGTCAAATATACCCTTCAACTATATGAAATAGGTCAAATATACCCTCCATTAACCTTTTGGGCTAAATATACCCCTAATATTAATAAATGGCTCAAATATACCCATAATTTTTTTCATTAATGACATGACAGTTTTCTATTGGTTATTCGAACTTTCATATAATTTTCAGAAACGGAAAAAGGGTCTAATATACTTTTTAACTATATGAAACGGTTCAAATATACCCTCCCTCTACCTTTTTGGCCAAATATGCCCCTCACGTTAATAAAATGCCTCAAAAATATATTAATTAAAATAAATATTTAGGTTTGGAATGGGTCAGGTTTTTTTAATTAATTAAAAATAGATATTTTGAGCTAAAATAAATATTATAAAATTCATTAAAATAAATACTTTGAGTTAAAATGATACTTTTGGAATGGGGAAAACGTTTTTTATTAATTAAAATAAATATTTTGAATTAAATAATATTATAAATGATGACCTCCAAATACCACTCAACTCAAATGATGTGCTTAAATCAGTCTAGAGGTGAAAAAATTTATTAATTTTAAGTATTAAATTTTTATAATATTTATTTTAACTCAAAATATTTATTTTAATTAATAAAAAAAATTCGCCTCATTCCAAACCCACCCGGAAATAATCCATACATTTTAATTCAAAATAAGTATCGTTTAAATTCAAAATATTCATTTTAATTAATATATTTTTTATAATATTTATTTTGACTCAAAATATTTATTCTAATTAATAAAAAAACCCCCCGCCCCATTTCAAACCTAAATATTTATTTTAATTAATATATTTTTTGGGAAATTTTATTAACGTGAGGGGCATATTTGGTCGAAAAGGTAGACAGAGGGTATATTTGGACCATTTCATATAGTTAAAGGTATATTTGACCCTTTTTTGTTTCTGAAACTATATGAAAATTCGAGTAGCCAATAAAAAACTATCACATCATTAATGAAAAAAATTATGAACTGTTAACTTGCCATTAACTTGAAGGATAAATTTGAGCAATTGATTAATTTTAGGGGTATATTTAGCCCGAAAGATTAACGAAGAGTATATTTGACTCATTTTATATAGTTGAAGGGTATATTAGACCCTTCTCCGTTGTTATGCCGCAGATGAAACTACTTGGGTGGAAAATTTTCTCAAAAAACTCCATGTCAAAATCTTCATACCACCTATCATTTAGTGTGACAATCTCGATGTCACCTACTTATATGAGAACAATAATCTACACAACTATATGAAACATATAACTATTGACTTCCTCTATGTTTGTCAACAGGTTAATAATATTCATTTTACATTCAAGCATATTCCTAGCTCTGATCAGCTGGCTTAGGGTTGTATTAAAACATTATTTATTACTATTTATTTCTTATAGTTATTGTTACATATATGCAAGTTAGATTTACTGGCTAAGATTTAATTGATCAAATACATCATTAATATAATTTGATTAAATCTAGGAGTGGTAAAATTAAGTCTAACCTACTCAATCCATTCAACCCATTGAAGTTTGGGAGGGTTATCAACCTATATCAACCCAACCCATCTCAATTCATTTAAAATTGAGTTGATATGCAATCCGAATTAACTTGAGAGAGATTTTGTTAAAATATTTTTTTTTCAATTTGATATATTTTATATAGCATAATAAAGAAAAATATAATTTAATTAAGTATTAAAATATTTAAAAAGAACAAATAAAATAAATAAAACTTAGTAAAAATTGGACCGAGTTGGGTCTTGACCCGCTCTATAGCCCGTTACCCAACTCATTTTGACCAAGTAAATTTGGGTTGGGTTAGGTCTCGACTCGTTTGGTGCCTTGACCCATTACGCGCTCAAATTTGATCCAATCCGCTCAATTAACACTCCTAATTAAATTTTAGCTACTAAAGTTAATTTATATCGTCCGTCATCCATTATCCATTATCCATTACGATGAGAACTTGGAGAAAATGGAGAAAGAAAAATAGAGATGATCCTTCTCCATTTAATATTTTAGATTCTCTGATATCCCTGGATAGTTTCCACCTAGGTGGATCTCTGCTATTTTGTTTATATATAGAGTTTAGTTTATCATTAATTGATAACATATCATCTACTTCACCTTGCTCAAGTCCTAATAGAACCTACTTAAATCAATTTCTAAGGAGAGAGCTATGTATACCATGAATAAAAAATAATTGACTTTTCAATGATCAATTAATTAATAATTACTTTTTAAAAATATTTTATCATTAAAGCAAATTGAAAAAAATAATAAGTTGAATCTCTCATACAAACTTAATAATATTATTTCATAATAAGTTAAATTTTGAAATTAATTTTTATAATTATATTTATTAATTAACTACGTAATACGAGAACTTGAATACTAATGTATTATTTAAGAGAAAGAAAAAGAAACATATACGCATTAGTGTTCCTATTCCGTTTAATATAGTTGAGGTCCATATTTATCTGTCGACTTCCGAACAGGCCTTAATATTTTTCTCACTTTCATATTTTATTAAAAAATTAATTTGATAGACTCATTTGGATTTTAATGAAATAATTTATTCTAAATATTCATAATTTATTTTAAATCGTCAATTTAAAAAAAACAATCATTGAAAATTAATGTTAAATTAACATGAATTAAATAACTAGCAGTCACGTGGACTCATCAGATTAGAGCGTAGTAAAGAAAATGTAGTTTACAGCTCAGAGTCACCTTTCGTTGATTGATTATGCTTTTGGAGAATGTAATTCTTTTATGAAGAAAATCCTCTGGACAGAGGAAAAGTAACCCCAAAGGAAAAAGAATATTATTATAAGAAATAAATTTTCTTGACTCCTATTATAATGTCATGGCTTTGAAGCCTGGGAAGTTTCTCAGGAGGCAATCATTTGAAGGTGTGCCCAATTTTCCCCCTTCTTTCTTCAATTTCCTTTATTGGGTATTCTAAAGATTTGATTTTTATTTCTTGTAGCATTGAAAACAAGGAAACCCAATTGTTTAAGGACTGAAAAAGCAGTAATGGGTAAGCCAGTGAAGTTTGAAGGTATAAGTGAAGAACTGCAGAAGATAATAAATGCTGATATGGATAAAGTGGAAGCCAGGCGTCGTGCTAGGGATGCTTTTAAGGATATTCAGTTGTCGATTGATCATTGTCTCTTTAAGGTACTGCTTATTTAATTGAAGAATTAACTTAAATTTCTGTCCACCCATCCTATTAAACTAAAAGTTGATGTATAATCTATGTATAGCTAAAAAAGTATACAGTAAATCTGCCTGAATATTTGTGTAGAGATCCCTGTTTGATGGTTTTAATAGGAAAAGATTCATTGTCAGCTTCAAAGATTGGATTTTGATTATTTCTGACTTAATGGTGTCTGGATAGAAGAGAATTCATATTGTCACTCAGCTTGTTTCTGATTGAGGTATAGATATGTTACATGTTAAAATGATGTTTGGGATTGGTTTAATTAATTGATTGCTTAGTTGACTGAACAGACTGCTTTGTATTGATTCAAGTAGAAAGTGTTCCTTACTTAGGACTTGGAGATTGATTCTGTCAACTTCAAAAGGATTGATCTAGTAGTGTCGAACCTAAAATCTTGCTCTATAGACTGCAATCCTGTTTAAATCCCCCTTCCCCCCAATTTTATTGATAGGATTGTATAACTAGGTTGGTGGTTTGCAGATAGTGAGTTCAAAGGGCATAACTATAGTAATCGCTCCCTATTTCTGTTGTTCGTCGGTTAAAACAGCAGTAATAAATTTCACTAATTTAAAAGAAAACAGCAGTTCTACATTCTATTCCTAATCGAAGGCCAGAAAAATTAAAGCTTTACTAATTCAAAAACACAGTTAAGTTAATTGCCATGATCAAGGTTACAAACCAATGGAAATCTAGTGGTTTCTGTTCTCTTTCCATTTTCAGTCTTAAAATAATGAAAGGACACTTGTTGTTGATGTATTCTGAGGAATGGCATCATTTTTGTGATCAAACATTTGTTTACGTATGTGCAATCTAGTTATGACAGTTGAGACTTTGTAAACACTTCTTCAATTTTCTAATTTTTCTGTGACTACGGATTGTTGCTCATGAGGAACTGAATTGTTTTAGAAAGTTTCATGTTGCTTACTTGTTGTTCGTATTGATTTAATGATTGCTTACCTGCTTTCACGCAGATGCCACATGCTGGATTGAAGATGAAGGAGGTACACCTTTACTCTATAAATATATGATCATTTATAGCAACCAATATTCTCATTTTGGTGTAATATTCATGATTTGTTATGTGTTCTACCTTACATAATTCTGTGAAATTTGGTGGCGCAGTCATATGAGGTTAATTCTCGAGGACTGGAGATCTTCTCCAAAAGTTGGCTTCCAGAGACAAGCCCCCCCAAAGCCATGGTATACTTTTGTCATGGTTATGGTGATACATGTACATTTTTTGTTGAAGGTTTGTGGTTGGCAAATACGTTTTAAGTCTCAGATTAGTATTTCTGGGGAGATTGTTCCTGAAACTTGTCTTCCTTTTTAGGCATTGCAAGAAAATTAGCATCTTCCGGTTATGGAGTATTTGCCATGGATTATCCTGGATTTGGTCTTTCAGAAGGTCTTCATGGCTATATACCAAGTTTTGACAAGTTAGTCGATGATGTCATTGAGCATTACTCGAAGGCAAAAGGTATGACTTGCCTCAGAGAACTTATTTATCATCTTTTTCACCTCATGGATTCTTTTGATAGGTCCGAGACTCTGGTAAATGTGGAAGCTAGAATTGACTACTTAACTAAAAAGATATACCAACTAAAGAATTAAAAATATCTGATGAATGCAAAAGCTAAGCTTTGAAGGCATGAAGAAACAAAAGACGATATTTAAATCAAACATTCAGTTGGAAAAGACTATCCTATTGAGCTAAGCAATGCATGAGCTTAAAGTTTCTTGCTAATGAAGTAAACATTCATTTGATTGATTTAACTTCTGGGACTTTCTTTCTAAAAAAATGTTGCGTTCAGGCGTTCAACTTATTATGATCGTAAATGAATAGTCTTCTCACTCTGGCCCTAGGGTTCTTCTTTCAACAATCTAAAATCCTTCCTTCATTTACAAACACTTATGTGATAATATTCCTAACAAAGATTCCATCTTGTCAATTTTTAATGTTACTTATAGTAGGAAGATCTTACACTGTGTGGCTCATTCAAGGTTGAAGTTTAAGTCTCCCTGTTTCTGGCTCGGCTGAGATGATTTGCATCAGGGCTGATAATTAGCTATGGGCTCATCTGAACCCGTAACTTTGTTTCCTACCCTGTATATGTGTTAAAATTCCACTAAATTAGAATAAATATAGATTTCAAACCCAGTTACCTAAATGGGCTATGGTGGATTCCTGAATTTGAACCCATAAAGTTCAAATCTTAAAATCCGTCTATATGGGAAATCAGTAGTAGGTGATTCATCATGCACTATGATAGTATCACCTTTTCTTCCGTTTCCAATTCAGCGAAAAGAATACGAGTGAGAATGAGAGAGAGAAAACTATTTTGAAAAATGCATGTTATGATTTTGTTCCTTGTAGAATGAAACAAATGCTCAAAGCTTGACAGTCCATGTAGCTGTGCCACAAACTCAATGATTATATCTTGTTACTGTTCCATAACAAATTTGAACTCACAGATTCATTGTTTATTCATAACATGGAGTATAACTCACGCTTCTAAGTTCCTTCATCTGTCATTTTTGTCAAGCAATGTTGATGACTAGGACATTAAATAATGAATGGCGAAGCCCCCGCATATTCCCCATTCTAAAATGTTTAGGTTATGAAGAATTCTGTCATGTACACCAATTAAACATCCCCCTCCATTGTTGTTTTATATTTCTGCTCCTAGGTTAACACTAGGTATGTAGTTTAAGAGTAAATTTGAAAATATACTTATAAATAAGAGGGGCTCAAATTGGACAGTGGTGAAGCCATGGTCATCAAATGGGGTTCAATTGAATCCCCTTTGCCAAAAAATTGTGTACTATGCATCTACGTAAAAAGTATTCTCTATATGCATATATATATAATTTGTTGAATCCCCTAGACACAAGAGAGCATTTTTTAATCCCCTTAATGAAAGCTAGAATTATATTGAGAAAACCTATAAAGGAGCTTATGGAAACTCATGAAAAAAGGGGGAACTTGTTTGGCAGTCGAATGAAACCAAATTATTTTCAGTCATTTGAGTTGACCTTAGTATTTGCAGGGTCTTTGAACATTGGGCATGCTGACCTTGTTGGAACTTGGTCACTATTAGTCAAGTCAAACCATTATGATATGTCATCTGTTGGGGCAGCCAAATAGTGAAATAGAATATATTCATCTTTCATCCCAGAAAAGTTAGGTTTTTAGGCATTCCATATGCAGGGTGTTGCTTATTTATGGAGATGGGCGAATAGAGCGTTACAACACATATGTTGTCCTACATTGGACAAAAACATAAAACATAAGCTGTACTAACCAAATTCTTCATTTTGATGTATTATACCGAAATAGAACTGTCTAGAGGAAATGACGTCTCATATACATGTTGATATTGTGACATGCTCTACAAAAGAGGTCCCAAAATCAAATATTGGAAATAACCTAATTATATCTTATTCCTCTTGACACCCTACTGAAAAAGAAATTGACAGTTAAATGCTGGCTGCAGAAAATCCAGAGATATGTAACCTACCAAGCTTCCTATTTGGGCAATCAATGGGTGGAGCAGTTGCTCTGAAGGTGCACCTGAAGCAACCTGATGCATGGAATGGTGCTGTTCTTCTCGCACCGATGTGCAAAGTAAGTTTCTGGAGATTTTTCTCAATTCTAATTGATGTTAATTAGATCCATAGTTTTGAGTGATGACTGGTATTGCTGTACAGATTGCAGATGACATGGTACCACCATGGTTAGTTACACAAATTCTAGTTGGCGTAGCAAAATTTCTTCCAAAGCAAAAGTTAGTTCCGCAGCAGGATCTAGCAGAGTTAGCATTCAGAGAAGTGAAGAAGAGAGAACAGGTATGTGGTCTTTCTATTCTGTAACAGCTCTTAGACGTATGATGATTTTAGGATATACAGGATATTAGAGGTTAGTAGCGGTGGGGTCGTTTAGGAATTTATAGTCACCATTAGCTATCTCATTCACCTGAAAAAGCATTTTCGACATGCATGTGTCTCGCACAATTTCATGTTATAATGTATGTTTTCTTCTGCATGCAGGCTGCTTACAATATCATTGCTTACAAGCACAAACCCCGTCTAAAAACTGCAGTGGAGTTACTGAATACCACCCAGGAGATAGAGAAACAACTAGATAAGGTGTCACATTTTTTCCATTTTCTGTTTGACATAGTGTAGATTATAACCGTATATATTTAGCTTTCATTACTGATTGGACCTTGTGCCTTTGTGCGCGATAATTGAAAACTTGAACTTCTAAGCGAATACTGATGGCAGCATTCGCTTTTTGTTCCTCATCCTTGTGATACTTGTTTAACTTGGTTTTTTCCTGCTTCATGTAAGCATTAACTGTCACCACTCATGGGTGATATACTTCTCTCTAACCTTACTCTTCAATAGGCAAGAAATACAAATAATAACTGACAGTTTTACGATTTTGTAGGTCTCCCTGCCATTGCTAATATTGCACGGAGAGAATGATAGTGTAACCGATCCATCCATCAGCAAAGCATTGTACGAGAAGGCAAGTAGTTCAGACAAGAAACTGATCCTTTACAAGGATGCTTATCATTCTTTGCTCGAGGGTGAGCCAGATGAGATGATACTTCGAGTTCTTGGTGACATAATTTCTTGGTTGGATGAACATACTTCCTAGTAAATAGTTGTCCAATTTTTATTTTTTCATTATTTGTTCTGCCTATTTTTTATGGTTTAGGGAGACAAAGAGGCAGAACTGAAGTAAAAAACTAAAACTTTACATGGTAGTGTGATGTCCTTCCTGTCCCTCCATTTATTTTATTCAACTTCTTATTTTGTAAAGAAAAACTAAATCTTCTATATGAAATAAAAAGCAATGCATCTATGTATGTTGATTGAAAATCTTAAGTTTTTTTTTTTCATCATTAGAATTTTCAAGTCTGTGAACTTTTATTATCTATTTTTTCATGCAAGAGGCATTTAAGTTCAAAGGAGCTATTTCACTACTAATACAAAAGTTTGTACTGAAATGAAGAAAAGTATTTTTCTGAACTATTTGATATTTATCGAGTTTGTCCAGAGTTATTCTCATATGTCACTAGAATTAGACGAAAAAATGTTACAATTGCTTAATCTTCTAACTTCAATCAAATTGTTTTAGCTTATTTCTTATTTACATTTTTTTTTTGTAGCTTATTCATTTCATTATCTCGATCAATTTAATTTACGTGCTTTAAACTTCGAATACAAATTTAATCATACTTTTTTCAGGTGAACACTT
The DNA here is from genome assembly GCA_011800125.2 of Solanum clarkiae. Taxonomy (NCBI): domain Eukaryota; kingdom Viridiplantae; phylum Streptophyta; class Magnoliopsida; order Solanales; family Solanaceae; genus Solanum; species Solanum clarkiae. The sequence goes on from JAABOM020000049.1 coordinate 9,498,640, forward strand.
TGAGAGACGATTTGATGTGATGGATAAGGAAAGGCAATTTCAAAACAAGTTTTTAGTGCTTTGTTCGGTTACAAATCTATAATAACTTATTTCAAAATTAACATATATATACATATATATGTATGTATGTATATATATACAAAAGTACTTGCTTAGACTCTCTTTTATACATCACCTTTACATCCATGTATATTTACATAATTTTTAGTAGAAAAAATTGAAAGAATATACCGTTTAAGAATTTTATTAATAATATATACATATACTGTTATTTATTTACAAAGTAATATTTGTAATTACAACTACATAATAATATCATAATATTTTATTAATTTAAATCACTTTTTTTCTTTTTTAATTTGCATGCTGATTTTCTGGGAACTTAAACTATTCCCTATTCTTTATATTATCAATCACATTTTGGTGATCATATTAGAGTCTGACTATATTCGAATTCGTGTCGTGTAAGGTCCTATTTGGGGGAAAGCATTCCCTACCAAAGTTTTTTCTAATCACAAGGCGAGAACTCAAGACGTTTGATTAAGGAAGGAGCAGTCTCATTCGCTGCGACACACTCTATTCACTAGTTTATTGTACATTTTCTCCCTCTTTTTCTGGGACTTTTCGTATACCAAAAAGTCAATGGCAAGAACAGGGAAGAACTGAAGTATATGTTGTTGATGCATTTCTTATTTTTCTACATTTTCGTTCACACAAATTGCATGCAAATTCATCTCAATTTTAGTTAATTTTTCTTCTGGCATTATTTGAAGGAGAAGACACCACGAAAAAGTTCTATACTCAATATTTCGATTAGCAACACCAACAATCAAATTCAAAGTTCTCAATCAAGTTTTGAACTATATGCATTCACTCCATCTCCTGTTAAAGAAATTCATAAAGTTATTGAATTAAGTTCAACCAAAAACAAAATTACCTCTGACATTGTTATACCAAAACTAATAAAACGAAAATTTGAGGAAAAAGTGATTTCAAGTGTACGTTCCTTTCGAGTTACTACCGAATGATAATGATTTTGAGGCCAAAATTTTGGGCACCTATTTGATACACAGTCCCTTTTATACCCCATCTGCACGTTATAGGACGTAACTACATTCACCTAAGGGTGGTTAGATGAATACTTTTCATCAAAAAACTTTTTCAAATATATAGATTAAATATATATATATATATATATATATATATATAAACAAAAATCACCTACTCATCTAAAAGCATGAACACCTTTGACGAAAATGCTGGTTCCGCCACTGCTTACGCGCAGAAAATTTTCAAAAAGAAAACAGATTTAACTTTTTTTTTATACTAGTAAACTTATACCCCCGTATCGTTATGGATTACTATCGCACTCGCTACATATTTAATTTTCAACTCAAATATGTTGTATCCTCGCCCAATTGAGAAGCAATAGTGTTTATTAAGTCAATTTAATTGATTTTTAAGTGATATATCACTGATTTTATCCTAAAACTCACATACTTTCTTGCAATAATTTCAATCAAAATCTAATAAACTAAAATATCATATATATTTATATTATTACTAGATGGAGGTGACCCTTAATTTATGCACATACTATCAAAACTGCTGTTCCGAAAGCCCTTCCTTCCATATGTTTAATGAATTTTGATGGAATTTTCTGCAACATAGAAATCAAAACAGTTAAGAAACTTTGCAAGAGTTGATAGCACAAAGTTGTTCAGAAGTCTGTTTTGAAAATAAAATAATTTCATCATAAAATGCGTAGGCAAGTCATTCCAAGAGCAAGGGATACTCCTCGGGAAGTATCACATGTTTGTCTTGCGTAGCTCATTCATATGGAACCTGCCACACACCTATGCAGGGCCCTTATACTATGAATGCTAAGATCTCAGTTTACAGATTATGAAGCTCTTTACACTTAATACTCATATCTGTATCACACAATTGTTTACCAAGTAATTGCAGCTCAAAGTACTACCAAAACAGCAGTAAATAAAAACAATCACAATGAAACATTCACTGTTCTCATGCATTTGGTTATAAATAAAGTTTGTTGCTTTGATCCAAAAACAACATTCTTTGTCAACCCCCTTTCTTCAAAACACTTTTGCGCATTTGCAACAATTTAGCCCAAATACACTAAGAATAGCAACAAACCCAACACAGAAGTTAAGATGATCATTTCCTACAAGTTACAATCCTAATGTGTTACTTGACATAATAATTTCCTAGAGCTTGATCTGAAAGAAGACCCAAGAATATGAAACAACAGAGATGTTGTTTTCACTAAACAAATAGAATCCTACAGTAGATTGAATCATTCAAGGGGATACGCCAATACGATCTCAAATAAGACTTGATCTCCTAACCAGGGTTGTCAACACCACCTTGTTGATCTCTTCTCTATCTTTCTGCGCCTGCTTTTACAAGTAAAATAGTCTTGCCACTTTTAGGTGGAGTCTGGATTAAGAGTTTGAGAGTTTTAAACAAGAGAAAAGTATGCATTATATTTTTCTAGATATTCATCCCAGTTAGCTCTTTTCAATTGTGTTTTCTAATTAAAAAAAAAAAAAGAGAAAAAAAGAAAAAAAAAGTTAGCTCTTTTCAATTGTGTTTTGTAACATTTACATATTTCTTTGTTTTCGTATTGGCCTAATCTTTTTTCTGCATATCAGTAGGTTCTCTGCTTTCCTGTCAAGCAGTTACCATGTGTGATTCTTGCCACTTCTATGCGGAGTCCGAATTAAGAGTGGGGATTTTAAAGAAGATTATATTTTTCTAAATATTCTTCCTAGTTATCTCTTTCAATTGTGTTTTGTAACCTTTACGTAGTTTCCACTGCTTCCTTCCCAAGCTCTTTTGAGTTTATCACCCAAAGTATAATAACTCAGTTCGGCAAAGCAGCAACCAGTATAGCATTAAAGCAACATTAAATTGCAGGTAAAGAAGCAGCAAAATTGGGCTAAAAATACAATATAGATTTGCAGATAACAGGCCACCTCCAACCTTAGGTGTTAAGACAAAAGTGAGAAAAACGAAAGTACTGCAAAAGAACTTATTTAGATATCACTTGCTACTCTTATTTTTGCTAATTTTAATACCAATGCGCAATTCCTAAGTCATAGATCCTAAAGCAACAGGAACAAAAAAAAGAAAAGAAAGCAAAATAAATTTCTTCCTATGTTTCTCCTCAGCCAACTTTTATCAAACACCAAACAATGAATCCATCCTTGAGTGGGAGAGTCATCATGTGGTGGTCAAGGGTAGGTTTATCCCTTGTATTAAAACCAAAAGTTGATCTCTAAGGGGATTCTCTCTCATCTTGTGAGGGCTAGGGATGTTGAGTTCAAAGTTCTTCCTATAGAATCAATTCTGGTGGTTAATGAGTTTCTTGATGTCTTTCCTAATGACCTTCCTGGTGTTCCTCCCGAAAGGGAAATAGACTTTGGTATAGACCTCCTTCCCCAATACTCAACTCATTTCTATTCCCTCTTACCGTATGGCCTCAGCAGAATTAAAGAAGTTGAAGGAACAATTGAAAGACTTGTTGGAGAAGGATTTTATTAGGCCTAGCGAATAACCTTGGGGTGCACTAGTGTTGTTTGTAAAGAAGAAGGATGGATACCTTAGAATGTGTCTTGACTACCGGTAACTTAATAGGGTCAACATAAAGAATAAGTACACTCTCCCAAGGATTCATGATTTGTTTGACCAACTTCAAGGGGCTTGTCACTTCTCTAAGATCGATATTCGGTCCGAGTATCATCAAATAAAGGTGAGGGAGTGTGACATTCCCAAGACGGCCTTCCAGACTAGGTATGGACATTATGAGTTTGTGGTTATATCTTTTGGGTTGACCAATACACTGACCATCTTTATGGATCTTATGAATAGGGTCTTTAAACTTTACCTTGATTTATTTGTTTTGGTTTTCATCGATAATATTTTAATCTATTCTCATAGTGAGGAGGAGCATATAGGTCATTTTAGCTTGGTTCTTCAAAAATTGAGAGAAGGGAAGTTGTATACTAAGTATGATAAGTGCGAATTTTGGTTGAAAGAGGTTGCCTTTCTAGGTCATGTGGTGTCAGGGGATGGTATTAAGGTGGATCCTAAAACAACAAAGGTGATTAGAAATTGGCCTACACCTTTGACCTCATCAAATATTAGGAGCTTCTTAGGCTTAGCGGGTTACTAATCGGAGATTTGTGAATGGGTTTTCTTCTACTACCTCTCCCATGACTAAGTCGACCCTAAAGAAGGCTAAATTTGTGTGGACCGATAAGTGTGAAAAGAGTTTCCAAACCTTGAAGTATAAGCTTGTCTTCGCTCCTATCTCATCTCTACTGGAATGGTTGGAGGGGTTTGTTGTGTATTTGATGCCTCACGAATTGGTTTGGGTTGTGATTTGATGTAAAATGGTAAGGTGATAGCCTATGCTTCTAGACAACTCAAAGTGCATGAAAATATTTATCCTGCTCATGATCTTGAATTAGCCGCCATGGTTTTTTCTTTGAACATTTAGCGTTATTATTTGTATGGGGTGCATGTTGATGTATTTACCAATCATAAGAGTCTCCAATATGTGTTCACTCAAAAAGATCTCAACTTGAGGCAAAGAAGGTGGTTAGAACTCCTTAAGGATTATGATTTGAGTGTGCATTATCATCCCGGTAAGGCTAATGTTTTGGCTGATGCTATAAGTAGGGTGTCTATGGGTAGCCAAGCTGATGTTGATAGTGGTGGCAAGAAGGTGGCTAGGGTGGTCCATCGGTTGGCTAGATTAGGGGTTAGGTTGGAAAAGGCTGATACTGGTGGTATTGTGGTTGTTGATGGTTCAAAATATTCCTTGGCTGATGAGGTAAAAGTGAACCAAGATCTTAACCCTTCCTTGTTAGAATTGAAGGCCTTGGTGAGGGATGGTAAGGTGGAGGTTTTCTCCCAAGGGGGAGATGGTGTCCTTAGATACAAAGGTAGGTTGTGTGTGCCTAGTGTTGATGGCTTGAGGGAGAAGATTCTTGATGAGGCTCATAACTCTTCCTATTCTATTCACCCCGGTTCCACAAAGATGTATAGAGATTTGAGAGAGGCGTTTTGGTGGGGAGATATGAAGAAAGACATTGCAAAATTTATATCCAATTGTCATAGTTGCCAACAAGTCAAAGCCAAACATCAAAGGTCGGGTGGCCTAATCCAAGATATAGAGACTCCCACTTGGTAGTGGAAGGAAATTAACATGGATTTTATGGTTGGATTGCCTAAGACTAGAAAGGGTTTTAATTCTATTTGGGTTGTGGTTGATAGAATGACAAAGTCAGCTCATTTCCTACCGGTTAAGAATACTTATGGGGACAAAGACTATGTTAGATTGTACATTCATGAGTTGGTTAGATTGCATGAGGTGCCCTTGTCTATTATATCGGATCATAGTGCTCAATTCACTTCTTACTTTTGGAGGTCCTTCCAAAGAGGTCTTGGTACAAAGGTAAAGAATAGTACGACCTTTCACTCTCAAATGGATTGCTAAGCCGAACAACATCTTTTTAACTCTTGAGGGTATGCTTAGATCTTGTGTTTTGAAGTTTAAGGGTAGTTGGATGATCATCTTCCATTGATTGAGTTTGCTTATAATAATAACTATCATTCTAGCATTGGTATGGCTCCTTTGAGGCCCTCTATGGTAGGCGTTGTAGGTCACCAGTTGGATGGTTTGAGGTAGGGAAATGACATTATTGGGTCTGGATCTAGTCATAGAGGCTATGGAGAAGGTAAGGTTGATTAGTGAAAGGTTGAAAATATCCCAAAGTCATCAAAAGTCCTATACCGATATGAGGAGAAGGGATCTTGAATTTAAAATTGATGATTGGGTCTATTTGAAGGTATCACCAATGAAGGGTGTGAAACATTTTGGTTAAAAGGGTAAATTGAGTCCAAGATATGTGGGTCCTTATAGGGTGTTAAGGAGGATTAGTGAGGTAGCCTATGAGTTGGAGTTGCCGAGTGAAATGGACTTGGTTAATCTGGTCTTTCATGTATCTATGTTGAGGAAATGTGAGGATGACTTGAATGCTATTGTCGGATTAGATATTGTGGGTGTTACTGAAGACAAATTGATCTATGAATAGGTTCCATTAGATATCTTGGTTAGTAAAGTGAAGAGATTGAGGAACAAGGATGTGGCTTCCATTAAGGTCTTTTAGAGGAATCAATAAGTTGAAAGTGCCACATAGGAGGCTGAGGCAGACATGTAAAAGCGGTATCCCAATCTCATCCATTCTACTCAATACTAAGGTAATAATTCTAAGCTACCTATGTGATTTCAAGTCTTATGCTTCAGTCCTTACGTCACATGCATGCATTCATGTTTATTTTGATAAGTTCATGGTAATTTTGACACTCATATTGAGATTTTTGAAATGATATTTAAAGTGCATTATTGCATTCTTGTGTGGGCTAAAATCATCATGTTTACTTCTCTTATATACGTTTTTTTGACATTCGGGGATGAATGTTCCCAAGGGGAAAATATTGAAAGACCCTTAAAAGTGCCCGAAAATGTGCCTCGAAAGTGCCAAAAATCATAATTTCCATATATCTCAAAATCCGTACGTGATTTCAAAATCCGGCTTCATATTATTGATCAGGGGTACAACTGAGTGGGAAATGGGTCTAACCCTAGTTTTAGAGCAACCATATCAAAATTTGAAAATCCAAAAAAACAATTTTCAGAGAAGTTTTCGCACCCTTGGCGCGACGCAGATAGGGCACACCTCTGTCTAATTTTTGCCCAATTTTTTTTGTTCGGTCCAAGACTTTTGGGTCTTGGGCCTAAGTCTTCCCATGCATAAAAGTACCTATACTTAGTCATATTTCTACACCATATCATACAAGACATTCCCCAATACACTCTCAAACACTTAGACAAATATTTCATTCAAAATCAAGGGTCCCAAACTCATTCCGAATCTTAAAGAATTCACTCAAGCTTCAAGTCTTCATTCAAATCTTCATCAAGGATTTCTTTAAGTTAAGGTATGTGGATTTCAACCATTGGGTCCTTTCACCCTTGGTGTCCAACCTTTTTTTTTTACATAAATTGCATGATTCTAAGTTGATTTACCTATGTGTTTTACTTATTATGAATTTGACTACAAGCAATGTTGGGTTTTCATAAATTTATGACTATTTAAGCATGTTTTGAGCTATGAATCTATGATCCATTATGTAACTTGATGAGGGGTTTTGATGTATCTTGCATGAGGGTATTACCAAGTGTTGGTGGGTGATTTTACATTGAATATTCTTACATGATTTCATTCTTGAATTGCATGATCTTATGCTAGCATTACATACTCGCCAAGTGCTTGATAAAATATCCAATTTTGGATTCTTGAGTCATTGATGATCCATTGCATGACCTATGATTTGAAGGACTTTATGATGATGAAAGGAATATTTATATGAGTTGTTTCCATGAAAGGTACTTAAAGTATTGTAAGTTGACCATGCCTAGTTGAGGAGGTGATGCCTCGATCACCATGGATGGTAGGGTGAGACAACTATCATCCAATTGAGGGGTTGATACCACAATCACCATGGATGGTAGGGTGAGACAATTATCAACCAATTGTGGAATTGATACCTCAATCACCACGGGTGGTAGGGTGAGACAACCATCGACCAATTGAGGGGTTGATACCTCAATAACCATGGATGGTAGGGTGAGACAACCATTAACCAATTGAGAGGTTGATACCTTAATAGCATAGATGGTAGGGTGTGACAATCCATCATAATGTTAGTCTCTTTTACATATGTAATATGTTCTATATAAGCATTTTTTACTTCAAGCATCATTCATACATGTCATATTATTATTATGCTATCCATTGCTTATGATGTTGCATTTTGCATAGTTGCCTATCTCTTGTTGCGTTGCACCCTACATACTTAGTAAATTCAAATGTACTAACGTATACTCTATACCTACATAATGTTATCGTATAGGAAATGGAGCCGCACTTGATCATCCTCCTCCTCCACGTGGCTAGTACGATTTCTCTCAAATCAAGTTGGTGAGTCCTCAATTCCGAGGACATACTTCTCTTGATTTATGCAATGTATTGACTCTTCTTATGTTGGAAACTTAAGACCATGAGGGTGATCCCGGAGATTTTCTTGGACCCCTCTCCTATCTATGTAATAGAGTTGTTGTTGGAACCTTATGATATACTAATGATATACTATTGGCTTGTTGTTTTGCTATGGTATCAAAGATGTCCGTTAGCCTCATATTTCCCTTTTTACTATCTCTTATTGTTGTTTTATTGCTTTTGCGACCAAGGATGTGTGATGATATGCTAAGAGTCTTGTTTAGGGTCTCTTTGGGTACCCTATTCATTGTGTCACGTCTAGGCCCTAGGTTCGAGTCGTGACAACAAAAAGCACTTTTTGACCCATATTGTCTTCTACGGTTCGTAGTTAGGGTCTCGTAATCATCTACTAGAATTTTGACTTCACTTCTACGAGACCCTTTTACGACTCAAAAAGTGGTTTACCTTGAGCTTTTGCTCCATGACTCGTCTGCATATTCATAGAAGTCCATGAAAGAGGGTTTCGTCTAATAACTTTCCTGTAAGTCCATTTCTTTGATCCATAGGGCACGAAAGGTGTTCTACGACTCATAAACTGCTCCATGACTCGTCTGCATATTCGTAGATTTGACTTTATCAAATAGTCCCTCACTAGAAATCCTCACGAAACCTATCTATATCTCGTACATCAGCAAAAACCAACAACTTCTGTAATTTTCCCAAAATCATAGTATATGCATATCTTTGGAAAGTTATATGTTTTGATGATGATTTTTAGTCCACCAAAATGTGAAGATTAATGTTTCTAAAGAGTACTATTTATAATAAATAAAACCAAGCCTAAAATAATACGGAAAATAAATCCTAGTTGGACTAGGAAAACTTGAAAAAATCATGACATTTAGCCACTTCATGAAGCTTTTTATTGAGCGTGAACTGCACCATAGACCTTGAATAGTCTCGTGGTGCTTTACCTTGAGCTTTTGCTTTGCCTGGACACTGGATGACATCCTTCTCAAGCCATACAATGCACCAGGGGATGTTAATCATCCCCTAGTGGTTGCCTTCATGTTTAGACATTAGCCACACTGCCTAATCACTTCACGAGCTCCTTCACGCCTCGTGGTGGGCACCAAGGCCCGTGAAGGGGCTCGTGGTGTGTCACTTGGTGGGAAAATGTGGCTGCCTTAGACCAAATCCCTTCATGATGGCCCCTTCATGGGAGCAGCCTCTTGTTAAGTGCACCACGAGTCATGAAAGGCTTTATGGTGTGCACTTTGTTTCCACACTTGGTTGATTTGATATTTTGCACTAGTCATGCTGCTCATGCCAATTTCCAGCTGCATATGTGCTAATTTTAGTCTGAGAACTTTAAGCAATCCTCCTTCAAGTGGCTACAAACACATGTAACTTCCAATTTCTAGTTGCCTACACATTTCCAGTCTGATACCACCTTTATCACGACCTACACCTAGGGCCTAGTCGTGACACGGCAAATGGAGATCCCAAAGGAACCCCGAACAAGCCCCTTAGCATATCATTACACATCCTTGGTCGCGGAAGCAAAATAGAATAAGAAGAGAAAACATAAACAAGGAAAAATTGGGACTAAGGGAAGGATTTTGGTACTTAAATAACATAGATGAGTCAAAGCTCAAGCATAATTACATTACTAGTCCAACAATACCTCTAGACATAGAACTTATGGGGTCCAAGACAAACAACTGGGCTCACCCTCATAGTCAAAAGTATAAAATAATGAAAAGAAAGTCTTAACATGACATAAGAGTAAATGACATTGTCCTCGGAGTTGAAGATTCACCAAACTTGTTTGAATAGATGTTACTAGCCATGTGGGGGAGGATGATGACCAAATAGAGCTCCGGTTCCTACATGGTAACATCATGTATGCATAAAGTATGCATTAGTACGATTGAATGTACTAAGTATATAGGATGCAATGCAACAAGAGATTGGCGACATAGGGAAATGCAATATCATAAGCAATGGATAACATAATAACAATATGACATGTATGAATGATTTTTTAAAGTAAAAACATGTTTATATAGAACATATTACGTGTATAGGAAGAGACCATCATTTGGCTAATGGGTTTACCACCTCCTATCCTAGTTGATTAAGGTATCAACCCCTCAATTTGGTCATTGAGTGTACCACCCTCATCTAGGGTTATTGAGGTATCAACCCCTGAATTTGGTGATTGAAGTATCAACCTCTCAATTTGGTTATTGAAGTATCAAACCCTCAATTTGGTTATGAGGTATTAACCCCTCGATTTGGTTATTGAGGCATCAAACCCTCAATTTGGTTACCAGGGCCTACAACCCCCCTCCCCAAGTGAGGCTATAGATAAACTCACAATGCTATGGAGGAAAATAACATATATATTCATTCTTTTTATTATTATAAAATCATTAAACTCATATACTATGCTTTAGACCTTCAACAACTCAAGTATCTATAGACGAATATTTTATCAAACACTTGGCGGGTAGGTAGTGCAAGTGTAGAATCATGCAATTCAAGAGTGAAATTATGCAAAAAAATTCAAAGGAATACCACCCACCAACACTTAGTAATACCATCAAAAACCACCTACCAATACTTGGTAATACCATCATACGATATACATCAAAACCCTTTAACAAATCTCAAAATAGATCATAGATTCATAGCTCAAAACATACTTAAACAGTCACACTTTTATGAAACCCCAACATAGTTCATAGTCAAATTCATAATAAGTAAGACCCATAAGTAAATCAACTTGGAAACATGCAATTTATGTAAAAAGGAAGCTTGGGCACCATGGTAAAAGGACCCAATGGTTGAAACCCACATACTTTGACTTTGGAGAATTCCTTGGTAAATATTTGAATGGAGACTTGAAGCTTGGATGAATTCCTTAAGATTCGGAAGAGATTTGGACACTTGATTTTGAGTGAAATATTAGTCTAAGTGTTTGAAAGGGTACTGGGGAATGTCTTGTATGATATAATATTGAAATATGGCTAAGTATATGTATTTTCACGTATGGGAAGACTTAGGCCCAAGACCCAAAATCCTTGGACCGAGGGGCATATTTAACACTGAGGCACACCCCTAGAATGTCGCGCCTGGGGCGCGAAATCCTTACTGGAATTTGCCACTTTTTATTTTTGGATTTTGATACATTTTCTCTAAATTTTGTGTTAAACCCATTTCCCACTCTATTTTGCCCCATAAATAAGAACATGGAGTCGGATTTTCAAAATAAAGCATGAATTTTGAGATTTATAAAAATTACGATTATGGGCATTTTTGAGACATATTTTTGGACACTTTTTTAGGGTCGTTTCATCATCCAAATTCAATATAATCATAAGAAGTGGATATATATAATCTCAATATGACATGTATGATCAATGCTTGTGATAAAACATGCTTGTAAATCATTCAACTTGCATAATGTACCATACATCTATGGGAAGTGACCTCAACCGACATAGAATAAGCAGCTACAACTTGGACTCCGAGGCCTAACACCCCCTCGGTTCAGGTGACCGGACATGACACCCCCGATGAAGTGTGGTCTACTTTCCAAGACAAACCAAACATGACAAAGTGCACTAGATGGATCCACTAGTATAATAAGGGTAATTAATAATCCTATGGTGACATATAGTTTAGACACTAAAGACTTTATATAAGGACCCCTTGAGTCGAGTCCCATCTTAAGCCTCAATCAGCGCAAAGTCAAATCCCATAGAATGCCTAAAATAGTCATAACTTTAATAACTTGTAAGAGATATGATAACTTGAGGTGAGTAGTCCTTAAACATGCTTGACCTCTAATAGTGAGCCTAACTTGAATATGATAGTAGATAACAATCATACATGAATCATTGCTTTAACATAAACAGCTCATAAAAGGTAAAAATCTTGAAATAGGACACAACTTGATACTTGCAAGACCATGTATACTTTTCATGAAATCAATACATGCTTGAAAGCCCTTAATCAAAATGAAGTCACTTGACTTATACATCATGCAATAGTCCATCATTAACTTGAAAATACTTGTCATGTAATTTAATCAAACACTTGGTGGGCATATATGGACACATTCTCTAAATCATGCAAATTCAAGAGTATGAATCATGAAATAGTAAAACCAATGCATCTTGAAGTTATTCAAATCAACCCACCAATATCATGGTAAAACCCTATCATGGGTATCATGAAATTCACATCAAAACTGTACAATAGTTCATAGATCAACTCATAGTATAAGCTTAAAATAGATATTCATGGATAATCCACAATACTTAATAAAACACCAGCATAGCTTTCACTCAAAATTTATAATAAGAGATATCCATAGGTAGTACAACTTGAAATCATGTAATTTTCATAAATAGAGAAGAATGGGCTCCATGGGTTAAAGGACCCATGGATGAAGACCCACATACCATAAACCTTGAATTCCTTGAAATGAACTTGAAGTAGTCTTAGAGCTTGAAATGAATCCTTAAGTCCCAAAATTGAGCTTGAAATCCTTAGATTTTGATGAGAGAATTGATAGAGTCTTAGAGAGGTTTTTGTGAGTTGTAGAGTAGAAAATTGCTAAGTATGAGAGATTTCACTTTTCAATGGGCACTGGGCTATTACCCCAATGCCCTCGGACAAAAGTATAAAAATAAGTAAAATTTTGTACTGGTCTGCATCCAGTCCGTGATGCGAACCTATCATGGAGGCAGTTTTGTGTTGATCCGCGCTCAGTTCGCATTGCGGCTGGTCACGGATGGACATTGAAAATAAAAAAATTAGCAAATATTATTTTTTACTACGGGTCTTCTAAAATCTGAGTTATACTCATTTCCCATTCAATTTTGCCCCTGATCAAGAATATGAATTCTGATTTTCGAAATCACGCATGAATCTTTAGATACATGGAAATTATGATTATGGGGTATTCAAAGCACATAAGGAGCATTTCAATATCTCTCCCTTGGGAACATTCATCCCCGAATGTCAAAGAAATACGAGTAAGAGAAATTAATTATGAAGTTTTCAAGAAACATGAGTAAGAGAAATTAATTATGAAGTTTTCAGCCCGACATGAATGAAACACATGCACTTAAACATCATCTTCAAAATGTTTCAATCATGAATGCCAAAAATTACCATAAACTTGTTACCATGAACATTAATGCGTGCAAAAATGACATGAGGGCTTAACTTAAGACTGGAAATCATAGATAAGACTTAATTTATTATGTTAATCTTGAACAGTGTGAAAGAGGTAGGGGTATCGCTTCCTCATGTTCGCTTCAGCTTCCCAAGTGGCACTTTCAACTTGTTGATTCCTCCAAAAGATCTTGACGGATGCTATATCTTTTTTCCTCAACCTTTTCACTCGTCTATCCAATACCTCAATCGGGACCTCTTCATATGTCAAATTATCTTTCACAACACCAACAACCTCTAAGGACATTATAGCACCTGGTTCATCCAAACATTTCCTTACATCGACACATGAAAGACTGGATGATTCATATTCATCTTCATAGGCAACTCCAACTCATATGCCTCCTTACCAACCCTTCTTAAAATCTAGTAAGGACCCACAAACCTTGGGCTCAATTTACCTTTCTTTCCAAACCGTATCACACCCTTCATGGGTGAGACCTTCAAGTAAACCCAATTACTAACCTTAAATTCAAGATCTCTCCTTCTCACATCGGAATATGACTTTTGTCTACTTTAAGCCATCTTCAACCTTTCCCTTATCAACCTCACCTTCTCCAAAGCTTCCATAATCGAATCAGGGCCTAAAAAATCCATCTCCCTCATATCAAACCACCCTGAAGATGTTCATCCCAATTACCCGTAAACTACAAAATACAAGCCCTAAGAATATCCTCAAGAGTTTGGATAGTTCTTTCGGCTTGACCATTCGTTTGAGGGTGAAAAGTCGTGCTAAGCTTGACATAGGTACCAAGACCCCTTTGGAAAGATCTCCAAAAATGAGAAGTGAATTGAGCACCATGATCCAAATTGATAGATAAGGGTATCCCATGCAATCTAACCAACTCATGAATGTACAACTTGGCATAATCTTCGGCACCATAAGTTGTCTTAATAAGTAGAAAGTGAGCAGACTTTGTCATCCTATCAACAACAACCCAAATAGAATCAAAGTGCTTCCTATTCTTTGTAAACCAACCACAAAATCTATGTTGATGTCTTCCCACTTCCAAGTAGGAATCTCTACGTCTTGGTCTAGGCCACCACTTATTGAAAATTGTGATAACTGGCCACAAACTTGACAATATCCCTCTTTATACCACCCTACTAATATACCTCCCTTAAGTCTCTATACATCTTTGTAGGATCGGTGAGGATAGAATAAGATGAATTATGGGCCTCCTTCAAAATCAACTCTCTCAAGTCATCAACATTGGGCACACACAACCTACCTAGGTACCTAAGGGCACCACCTCCCCCTTAAGAGAAAACCTCCACTTTACCATCCTTCACCAAGGCCTTCAACTCTAGCAAGGCAGGGTCAAGATCTTGTTTTGACTTTACCTCCTCAATCAAAAAGAATTTAGAACCATCAATAACCACCACGCCACCATTTTCAAGTTCATTCAACCTAACCCCCATCCTAGCCAACGAGTGAACTTTTCTAGCCACCTTTTTGCCACCATCATCAATAGGAGCCAAACTACCCATGGATGCTCAACTTAGAGCATTGTCCACCATATTAACTTTGTCGGGATGACAGTGCACACTCATATCATAATCTTTAAGGAGATTTAACCACCTTCTTCATCTCAAGTTAAGATCTTTTTAGGTGAAAACATATTGGAGACTCTTGTGGTTAGTAAACACATTAATATGAACCCCATACAAATAGTGATGCCAAATTTTCAAAGCAAACTCCATGGCTACCAATTCAAGATAATGGGTAAGATAATTCTTCTTATGCACCTTAAGTTGCCTAGAGGCATATGCCATAACATTGCCATTTTAAGTCAACACACACCGAGATCCAATCTTTGAAGTATCAGAATAAACCACAAACCCTTCTAACCCTTCTGGTAAGGCTAAAATACGAGCGGAGATAAGCTTGTCTTTCAAGGTTTGAAAACTCTTTTCATACTTATCGGTCCAAATAAACTTTGCCTTCTTTTGAGTCAACTTTGTCATAGGGGAAGCAATAGAAGAGAAACCATTTACAAACCTCCGGTAGTAATCCACTACACCCAAGAAACTCCTAACATTTATCGGAGTCAAAGGTCTAGGCCAATTCCTTACCACCTCCATCTTCTTAGGATCCACTTTAATGCTATCACTCGACACTACATTCCCTAGAAATGCAACATCTTTCAACTAAAATTCACACTTTTTCATATTTATCATACAACCTCTCATCCCTTAAGATTTGTAACACCACCCTCACGTGTTTGACATGCTCTTCCTCACTATGGGAATAAATCAAAGTATCATCAATAAAGACCACCACAAACATATTAAGGTAAGGCTTAAAGACCCTATTCATAAGATCCATAAGTTTAGCCAGTGCATTAAACAACCCTAAAAGACATAACCACAAATTCAAAATGCTTATAGCTAGTTCGAATGGTCGTCTTGGGAATATCACACTCCCTTACCTTCACTTGGTGGTATTAGAAAAGAAGATCAATCTTACAAAAGTGACTAGCACCTTGTGGTTGATCAAAAAGGTCATCAATCCTTTGTAGAGTGTACTTGTTCTTTATGATGACCCTGTTAAGTTACCGGTAATCAATACACATTCTAAGAGAGCTATCCATTTTCTTTACAAACAACACCGGTGTACCCCAAGGGTACTTGCTAAGCCTTATGAAACCCTTTTCTAACAAATCCCTCAATTGATCCTTCAACTCCTTCAACTCCGTCAGGGCCATACAAAAAAAGAGGGAATAAAAATGGGTTGTGAATTGGGCAGGAGGTTTATACCAAAGTTTATTTCCCTTTAGGAGGAGCACCAGGAAGCTCATCGAGAAAGACATCAAGAAACTCATTGACAACCAAAATTGACTCAATAGGAAGGACTTCAGACTCCATATCCCTAACTCTCATAAGATGATAAAGGCAACCCTTAGAAATCAACTTTTGGGCTTTAAGACAAGAAATGAACCTACCCTTAACCACCACGTCACAACTCTCCCACTCAAGAACGGGCTTATTAGGGAATTGAAATTTCACCCTATGAGTTCTACAATCAGTGGAAGTATAATATGCATGTAACCAATTCATCCTAAGAACAATATCAAAATCTACCATGTCAAGTTTAACAAAATCTCAATGCAAGACTTTATGTAATATGAACACGAGACAATTTCTATAGACTCTTTTAGAAACAATGGACTCACCAACGGGGGTAGACATTTCATAAGGTTCACACAACAATTTGGGACATACATGAAGCTTTTTGGCAACAAAAGGAGTAATGAAAGAAAGAGCGGCACCCGAATCTATCAATGCATATACATCATAATCAAAACCCTTTAACATACCTGCAAAGCTCCATGCCAAATCTAGTGACCCCTAAAGGGGTATGGTTGAGAATGTCGACGGTCATCCTTATAATCCTTAGTAACCCATGGACAATGTCTTGACTCATGATTCATTGCGTCACACCCAAAACATGCACTCGAAGCGGCCAAACAATCTCCCCAATAGTACCTTCCACACTTGTTGCACATAGGAGAAGCTTGCATACCAATACTCTTGCTTCCCTTTGAGCATATGGACAATAAATAATGTTGTGGCTCATCATGCCATACCAATAGCATGCACCGGTGTTCCTCCAACATGTGCTACTATGATTTCTCCCATATTTTAGGCACTAGGTTAGGTCACTCAACCATTGCCATTGGGCTTAGCATATGGAAACCTACCTTCAAATTGATCCCTTCTTCTTCCTTCTTTTGAGGTTACCTGGCAATCTTTCATCTTATGCACATCACCGCTTCACTTGAAATAACTTTTAATTCCTGCCAAATACTTTCATTGCTGCTTCTTGCCACACCCTTGACAATTGATGAAATGGATCCTTTTCCTGTTGTACTTCGGTACTAACAGTCTAGTAGAAGATGAAGCATCCTCAACCTAGGTTCTCTTAGCCTTTCTCTCTCCTCTCTTATCATTTGAGGTCTCAGGGGCACCCATCGATTAGTTGAGTTGAGTGGTTATAACCTTGGTCAAAAGCCATAGAGCATTACGAACCTCCGTATTTAATATGTCACCATTGGGAAGTTGGCATTCAGGTGAGATATAGTTACTATCCCATTCACCATTCTGGATAGCTTTAGACAATTTCTGAAATGTAATCATTAGAAATCAGTAATAAGCCTTAGGGGACTTAGCTCTACCACATAACATAGATCATAAAGAAGTAAAATATTTTCTAAAATGCTTCATAGCCTCCTATTCATAGTTATGGCATGCTTCAAAACCATCATTCATGCATGCCATATTATTACTATGCTCATCCATTGCCTATATTTATGCATTTTGCTTATGTAGGAACCAGAGCTCTACTTGATTATCTTTCTCCTCCACGTCGCTAGTTCAATCATCGAAGCAAGTTTGGTGAGTTCTCAACTCTGAGGATGATATCTTTTGATCTTATTATGCAAAGACTCTCTTTCTTTTATTATATGCTTTTGTCTATGAGGGTGCGCCCAGAAAGTTGTCTTGGCCCTCGCTAAATTCTAAGTTTAGAGGTGCTATTGGACAAGTTATGTAATGATGTTTTGTGCTTTGACTCTCTTGACTCTTGTATATCTTTAAGCTATGAAAGACTCTCTTAGCCCCTCTATTCTTACTTTATGTTCTCTTATTTTTATTTAATTTCTTCCGCGACCAAGGATATTCAATGATATGCTACTCGGCTTCTTTGGGTTCCCATCGGGTTTCCCATTCATTGTGTGATGTCTAGGCCCGAGGTCTGGGTCGTGAAAAAGATGGTATCAGAGCACTAGGTTGTTAATGGTCCTCGGCATCCAACACACCACATAGATTAAAGTCTTATTCATGGTTGTGAAGTGCACCACGACTATGAGTAAGAGGTTATAAGACGTTTTAGGAAATGTTTCTCTTCTTCATGATCTATGTCGTGGTATAAAAGTTAGGTTTTTTTTTGCCATTTTAGATCAATACAAGTGGAAGAAGAGCCAACACACCCATGGAACAATAGGCTCCTTCCACTTCTCAAGCTCCTCAAGATGGGGGAGTTGCTTATGAGGAATTCTCCATGCTAGCACATTCCATGACCAATCAAATCAACCAAGGGGCCCAAACCCCCCATGCTTCTATAACGGCTTCAAGGGTGAGAGGCTTCACTAGAATGAACCTTCCAGAGTTTCATGGGTCCAAGGTAGATGAGGACCCTTAAGAATTTATTGATGTGGTGTACAAAGTATTGGCTATTATGGGCATTAGATCAGAGGAGAAAGTGGAGTTGGCGGCTTACCAATTCAAGGGGGTGACTCAAATATGGTATACCTAATAGAAAGCGGAGAAGGAGAACAACAATGTGATCCTTTGGGAAGAGTTTAAGGTGGCATTTCTCAACCGGTTCTTCCATCTTGAGCTTATGGAAGCCAAAATGATGGAGTTCATAAATTTAAAGCAAGGATCTATGAGTGTGAGGGAGTATACTCTCAAGTTCAATCAACTCTCCAATATGCTCCAAATTGGTTGCCAACCCGAGGTTTAGAATGAACAAATTTATGATAGTAGTATCTAATTTCGTTAATGAGGAGTGTCATGATGCAATGTTGATAAGTGACATGTATTTTTCTCACCTAATGACATATGCCAAACAAATAGAGGGGGAGAATCTTAGAAAAAAGAGGAGTGGTAAGGCCAAACGGGTCCATTTTGATAGTAAGTTCCAAAGTCTCAAAGTTGACCGATTTCATCAAGGCCAAAGGTCTTCTTATGCTCTTAGTAGGAGGTTTGACAATAAAAACCCAAGGGTCCAATGTGATGGTTGTGTGGTGCCTAATGCTATATGTCCAAAAGGTGGTAAGGGTCATAGTGACCGATGCTTGAGGGATAATAATGCTTCTTATGGTTATGGGAAAGTGGGGCATAAGGTGATAGATTGCAGTCATAACTAGAAAAAGGGTAAGGATATTCGTCCATAAGGTGCTAATGTGTTTTCTAGGGGAAAAGGTGGCAAACAATGTGGTGCCCCAAGGCACAAAAGGTTCTATGCTATTCAAGGGAACAAGAGGTATATGAGGTGCCTGATGTTGTCATCAGTATGTTAAAAGTCTTTGATCTTGATGTATGTGCATTAATAAACCCTGGTGCCACTCTTTCTTTTGTTACTCCTTTTGTTACCAAAAAGTTTCATGTTGAACCTGAATTGTTATGTGAGCCATATGAAGTGTCTATTCCCATTGGTGCATCTATTATTGCTAGAAGAGTCTATAAAAATTGTTCCATTTGTATTTTGTATAAAAATATTGCCTTGTTATTTTGTTGAGTTGGATATGGTTTCATGACATTCTTAGGATGGATTGGTCGATGCATACTATGCTTCTATTGATTGTAGAACCCGTAGAGTCAAATTCTAATTCCCAAATGAACCCGTTCTTGAGTGGGAGAGTCATGATGTGGTGGTCAAGGGTAGATTCATTTCTTGTATTAAAGCCCATAAGTTGATTTCTAAGGGGTGTCTCTATCATTTTGTGAGGGTTATGGATGTAGAGTCCAAGGTCCTTCCTATAGAGTCAGTTTCAGTGGTTAATGAGTTTCTTTATGTCTTCCCTAATGATATTCTGGGTGGTCCTCTCGAAAGGGAAAAAGACTTTGGTATAGACCTCCTTCCCGATAATTAACCCATTTCTATTCTCTCTTACAGTATGGCCGTGACAGAGTTAAAGGAGTTGAAAAAGCAATTGAGGGATTTTTTGGAGAAGAGTTTTATTAGGCCTATCCAATTACCTTGGGGTATACCGGTGCTATTTGTGAAGAAGAAAGATGGGTCCCTTAGAATGTGCTTTGACTACTAGCAACTTAATAGGGTTACCATAAAGAATAAGTACCCTTTACCAAGGATTGATGATCTATTTGACCAACTTCAAGGGGTTAGTCACTTCTCTAAGATTGAACTTCGGTTCGGGTATCATCAAGTGAAGGTGAGGGAGTGTGACAATCCAAAAATGACATTTCGGACAAGGTATGGGCATTATGAGTTTGTGTTTATGTCTTTTCGGTTGACCAATGCACCGACTATCTTTATGGATCTTTAAATAAGTCTTTAAACCCTACCTTGATTTGTTTATGGTGGTATTCATTGATGATATTTTGATCTATTCACATAGTAAGGTGGAGCATGTGAGTCATTTGAGGGTGGTGCTCCAAAAATTAAGGGAAGAGAAGTTGTATCCTAAGTATGAGAAGTGTGAGTTTTGGTTACAAAAGGTTCCCTTTCTAGGATGTGGAGTCGGGGGATGATATTAAGGTGGATCCTCAAAATATGAAAGTGATTAGAAATTGTCCTAGACCTTTGACTCTATCGGATATTAGAAGCTTCTTGGGATTAGAGAATATTACCAGAGGTTTGTGAATAGGTTCTCTTCTATTGTTTCTCCTATGACTAAGTTGACTTAAAAGAAGTCTAAATTTGTGTGGACCGATGGGTATGAAAGGAGTTTCCAAACATTGAAGGACAAGCTTGTCTTGCTCCTATCTTGTCACTAACAGAAGGGTTAGAGGGGTTTGTTGTGTATGGTGATGCCTCAAGAATTGGTTTGGGTTTTGTATTGAAGCAAAATGATAAAGTGATAGTCTATGCTTCTAGACAATTTAAGGTGCATGAAAAGAATTATCCTACCCATGATTTTAAATTGGCCGCCGTGGTATTGTCTTTGAAACTTTGGCGTCATTATTTGCATAGATTTCATGTTGATATGTTCATCGATCATAAGAGCCTTAAATATGTATTCACTAAAAATTATCTTATCGTGAGACAAAGAAAGTGGTTAGAGCTCCTTAAGGATTATGATATGAGGGTACATTATCATCTCGGTAAGGCTAATATTGTGGCTAATGCTTTGAGTAAGGTTTCTATAGGTAGCCTAGCTCATACTGATGGTGGTAGTAAAGATGTGGCTAGGGAGGTCCATCGGTTGGCTAGATTAGGGGTTAGGTTGGAAGAGGTTGAGAATGGTGGTGTAGTAGTGGTTGATGGTTCTAAATATTCATGATTTAGGAGGTAAAGGCAAAGCAAGTTCTTGACCTTACCTTGTTAGAGTTGAAGACCTTGGTGAGAAATGGTAAGATAGAGGTTTTATCCTAAGGGGAAGAAGGTGCCCTCAGATACCAAGGTAGATTGTGTGTGCCTAATGTTGAGGACTTAAGGAGGTTGATTCTTGATGAGGCTCATAATTTGTCCTATCCTATTTGCCCCGGTTCCACAAAGATTTATAGAGATTTGGGGGATGTGTTTTGGTGGTATGGTATGAAGAAAGACATTACTAAGTTTACGTCCGGTTGCCATAATTTCCAGCAAGTGAAAGCCGAGCATCAAAGGCCGGGTGGCCTAGCCCAAGATATAGAGATTCCTATTTAGAAGTGGGAGGAAATTAACATGGACTTCATAGTTGGGTTGCCTAAGACTAGAAATCATTTTGATTCTATTTGGTTTGTGGTTGATAGAATGACAAACTCGGCTCATTTCCTACCGGTTAATACTACATATGGTACCGAAGATTATGCTAGATTGAATATTCATGAGTTGTTTAGATTGCATGGGGTGCCTTTGTCTATCATTTCGGATCATGGTACTCAATTCATTTCATACTTTTGGAGGTCCTTCCAAAGAGGTCTTGGTACCAAGGTTAAGCTTAGTATGACCTTTCACCCTCAAACGGATGACCAAGCTGAAAGAACTATCCAAACTTTTGAGGGTATTCTTAGAGCTTATGTATTGGTATTTTAGGGGTAGTTGGGATGATCATCTTCCATTGATTGAGTTTTCTTATAATAATAGCTATCATGCAAGCATTGGTATGACTTCTTTTGAGGCCTTTTATGGTAGATATTATAGATCACCGGTTAGGTGGTTTGAAGTAGGATAGATGGCTTTGTTGGGTCTGAATTTGGTTACGGTGGCCTTAGGGAAAGTGAGGTTGAGAAGATAAAGGTTGAAAACAGCCCAAAGGCGTCAAAAGTCCTATGCCGATGTGAGGGGAAGGGACCTTGAATTTAAGGTTGGTGATTGGGTCTATTTGAAGGTTTCACCCATGAAGGGCGTGGTTCGTTTTGGTAAAAAAGGTAAATTGAGTCTGAGATTTATGGGTCCTTATAAGGTGTTGAGGAAGATTGGTAAAGTGGCTATGAATTGGAGTTGCCTTGTGAAATGGACTTGATTCATCTGGTCTTCTATGTGTCTATATTGAGGAAGTGTGTGGGTGACCTAAATGTTATTGTGCCATTAGATGTTATGGGTGTTGTTCAAGACAACTTGACTTATGAAGAGGTTCCGGTAAAAATTTTGGATAGACATGTGAAGAGGTTGAGGAACAAGGATGTAGCTTTCGTTAAGGCCCTCTAGAAGAATCAACAAGTTGAATGTGCGACACAGGAAGCTGAGATGGACATGCAAAAGCGAGATCCGGATCTCTGC